>LZPO01107074.1:424091-446854 GCA_001675575.1 Neotoma lepida
AAAAAACCAAAAATAAACAAATTTTTAAAAAGGTATATTAAATAAAAAAGAAACCTCCTTAGGTGGCCCCTGAGACTCCCTTCTTTGTCCTTCTACACTACATTATTACCTTGTCTCTTGTACCTANGACTCAGAGGACATCATTTTCCAAGGTCCTGTTTTCTTTTATTCTTTTCTTGGATTTTGGTGTTAGTTTCTATTTTTTTTTCCCCCTCAAGGGAACAGGACTTTTCTGCCTTGTCCAGTATAGTTTAGACTGGCCTTGAACTCTTGGCAATTCTCCTGCTCCAGCTTGTTGGGNTTACAGGCATGAGCCAGCAAAGCCATGAGCTGATGTTCCTTCTCATTCTCTCCTTACCTTCGGAGGTGCCCAGGGCTTTGCTCCCGCTCAATGATTGCTGTACTGCTCAGCTGCATCCATAACCCAGCTGGCCTTCCAGGCCACTGCCTGCCCTCCCCGGGAACCCCAGCTCCTCAAGTGGCTAAGTCTCCTTTATTATCTCCGGTCCCCCAGCAGTGCCTGGCAGCATAGATAATACCCCAGTACTTGCAGGTCTGTGTGGCCTCTACCTGGAATCCAGATTCCCTGCTGACCCCTTCATCTCCTCTGTTTCGGACAGTGGTCTGGAGCTGTGACATGGCAGCTTTGTGGGTGTGGACCTGGGTAGATTTCCAAATCACCTTCACATGTGATACCTCATCAGTACCTCACAGTAGCTCTGTTGGACAGGTAGGGCAGGATCATAAACCCCATTTCACACACAAGAAAATGGAGACGTTCAGAGGCTTCTAGAACTTGACCAAGACCACTGGCCTCAGGTCACCAAGGGTCAGGAGTTAGGGAGCCATTCCCAGGACACCAAGCCAGACATACCAGTAACTGAAGAGGGACAACCCACACAGTAAAGCCATTTTCCATTAAGTCAAGCTATAGAACTGATAGAATTACTTTAAGAGGGGCAGCTGGTCGGTGGTGGCACACTCCTTTAATCCCAGCACTCACACTCAGGAGGCAGAGGCAGGCAGAGCTCTGGGAGTTCGAGGCCAACCTGGTCTACAAAGCAAGTTCCAGGACAGCCAGGGGTACAGAGAGAAACCCTATCTCGAAAAACCTAAATAAATAAACAATAAATAGGGGCAAGTAATCTGACCTGAATTTTCTGAGCTAAAACAATTATTTTTTTAAAAAAAAAATCTATCAAAGAAAAAAAGGCAGCCTTAAAGTTCTGAGGAGAGACTGCCTCCAACACTTCTGTGGACACCGAAATCCACACACTCAAGTCNGTTATATAAAATAATGGAATATTTGTAAGCACCTGGACTCATCCTCTCCCAAACTTGAAATGATAAGTCTAGATGACTTATAACACCTGATTCATTGTAAATACAGTGGGGTAGTGCACACCTGTGAACTCNGACCTCAGAAGACCAAAGCAGAAAGAGCCTAAGTTCAAGACCAGCATAGACCACATAGAGAGACGCTGTCTCAAAACCAAAGTAAAAACAAAACCAATATAAATGCTATTGTCACCAGGGGATGGAGGAACAAAATTCCTTTTACTGTATTTTTTTCCCTTTTTGATAGTTTTTTTTTTAGCTGTTTTGGGGGGACTGCTACCCAGCTCCCAAATGAATCACATACAGAGGCTTATTCTTACTTATCAATGTCCAACCTTAGCTTGGTTTGTTTCTTGTCGGCTTTTCTTAAATTATCCCATCTACCTTCTGCGTCTGAGCTTTTTCCTTTACTTATTCCTGTAATCTCACTGTCACTCTTACTCTGTGGCTGACTAGGTGTCTGGACCGTGGTGTCCTCCTCCTTCTCTTGCTACTTCTATTTTTTCCTCCCAGATTTCTCCCTCTATATATTCTCTCTGCCTGCCNGCCCCACCTATCCTCTCTCCTGCCTCACTATTGGCCAGTTCTTTATTAGACCATCAGGTGTTTTACACAGGCACAGTAACACAGCTTCACAGAGTTACACAAATGCAACGTAAACAAAAGTAACCCAGCTTAAAATAACATTCTACAACATATTTCTCTGTGTAGCCTTGGTTATCCAGAACTCCGTAGATCAGGCTGGCCTTGACCTCAGAGATCCATCTGCCCCTGCCCCTGAGTGCTGGGGTTAAAGGTGTGCGCCACCCCTGCCTGGCTTCTTTTGCTAGTTCTTATCCAGGCAAATTGGAGAGAAAGCTCAGTAGGTAAAAGGGCATGAAGTAGGAGAAAAGAAAAAAGGCAGAGTTAGAGCTGTGTGAGAGAAGTCACATCTTCAGTTCCAGCACTTGAGAGCCTGAAACAGGAGGATTGCCATGGGTTTTAGATCGGCCTGGTCCACACNGTGAGACTCATTCCAGAATGGACTGCAGAGTGAGACCCCATCGCAAAAGAAACAAGCAAAAAATATAAAGTTAATGTATCTGAGTTAGAGACTAAGAAAGCAGGTGGAATTTTCTCCTGACTGCAGGTCAGGTCTTCAGCTTTGGTTGGGCGTGGGAAGTTCCCACTGACTTCATCAAAGGTGTTACCATGGACTGAGCTGTTTATAAAGAGGGTTGTGGACCATCAGCTATGCTATGTGTGTCAGAAGATGTCACACTATGTCCCAAGCACACTATGTCTCCAGAGATGGGAAACACCCACTTCTGCATCAGAAAGGCTCTTACTGGCTACAGAACATGCCATTTTTACCACATGAAGAGGGAAAGTTTGATGTGTTAAGTCCCAAACGGGGCCTGGAAGTAGCTGTCTGCAAATAGCTCTTTTNTTTCCNTCTTCCCTGCCCAGCATCCTTTATCATTATGTAAATGGTTGTCACAGTGTATTGTGTACAGGTTCAGCACAGATGTGTCCACAATTGGCCTATCCTTTTTATTGCTGAGACAGGNTCTACTGTGTATCCCTGGCTGGTCTGGAACTCACTACATATAGACCAAGTTAGCTTCAAACTCAGAGATCTGCTTGCCTCTGCCTCCTGAGTGCTGCACCATCACCACCAGCCCACAGAATCCTTTTAATGCTGCCTGTGTGTGCATGGGTGTGGGGCTATCTATTGGAACCTCTTTAGGATCATATCCCTGAAGAAAACTGACTCTCTTCTGCAGCCTCCGTCAACTGCCAACGCTCCTCAGTAGGACTGGGGCTTCATGAGCCCCTTACCCTTCCATGCTGGACTCTTGGATGATTTGATATTGCACAGCTCCCAAGTATGTAGCCAAGACCACTGTGAGTTCAACACATGGTTACTTAGCAAATAATAGTGTTAGCAAATAACACCATTTCAATACAAATATCAACCATGCCTGGCTCTTACAATCTTTCTGGTCCCCTCTTCTGCAATCATCCTGAAGCCTGTGATGTAGATGTCCCATTGAGAGTTGAGCACTCCATGGTCCAATCTCCATTCTCCCCATTAACCAGCTGTGNGTTTCTATATAAATCACCATCTACTGATGGTGAATTTCACACCTAGTTTTGACATTTATTTAGCTGTCCACGAGGCTGAGAGAGGTGCAGGGACCGGCCCACACAGGAAAATGACAAAAGCGGCTCTAGAAACTGAGCCAGTTTGACTCCAAGCAGGGTGTTCTTCCCATCATGCTCATCTGCATGTAAATCCATCCAGCTGCATGGAAGATGGAACTCTTCATGGCTAAATTGTTAAAAGCATAACGCCATCTTTAGAAACCTTTATTAAGCTCGTTAAAGGCTAATTAAGTCCTTGCCATTGCCTTCTGCTAGAGGGAGGAGACAAGAGGCTCCTGTGAACCCACATAATGGACTACAGGGCAGTTCCTCCAAAGGAAACCAGAAGCCACCCTTAGTAATGACTTTGTAAATATGTGTGCACTGTGTGGAGACATGTGTAGAGAGTCTGTAAGGATGTGCTCCAAAATGTCAACTCTAGCATCTTTGGGAATGTTCTGTGGGTGACTTTTCACTCTTTTTGTTTATTTTTTGAGACAGAGTTTCACTTGATAGCCTAGGCTGCCCTGGAACCCTTGGCAATCCTGCCAGAGTCTGGGTGCTGAGATTATAGGCATGAGTCACCATTCCTGACTCTCTTTTATTTATTTTTTTTGAGACGGCATCTCACTTTATAGCATAGGCTGGCCTTGAGCTTTATTTAAATCCTTTTGCCTCAGCCTCCCAAGTGCTGGCATTTAGAGATGCACCACCAAGTCTATCACTCCTCTCCTCCCTTTTAGATTGATTTTTATTATTTTTATTTACATATATGTTTGTGTGCATGTGGATTTATGTCACGGTTGTAGGTGCCCACAGAGTCCAGGAAAGGGCTCCAGATCCCCTGAAACTGAAATTATTGGAGGTTTGTGAGCTACCATGTGGATCTTGGGCAACTGAACTCAGGTCCTCAGAAAGAACAGCCAGGGCTCTTAACTGCTGAGCCATCTCCCCACCCCAGGAACTCTCTTCTTTATTCTTCTTGATAATTTCTGGCTTGTTCTACTTTACTTCTTCATTTAATATTGTCATGCTGGGGTTTGAGCCCAGCCTTGAACATACTAGGCAAGTGTTCTACCACTGGACCACAACTCCAGTGCCTAAATTTTAGCTTAGAGTGAGAAAGCTCTTCCTTTATAATCAGAAGAAAATGATTAAGGCATTTCACTTTGAAAGGGAATCAAAAAGAGCAATTGAAGATTCAAAAGGAGAGCCTCATACAGGAGCAACTGATGTCAGTCAAATTGCTGTGAGCAGGCTAGGGATGGGATCTGTGGCTACTGATGGACCTGCTATGTGGGAGAGTCAAATGCCAGGTAATAAAGGGCAAGTAGACATCTCCCAGTGAATGAGGTCGCCTTAAACAACTTTCAACTTTCTTATGATCTGAATGGTTGGGCTGATGAGATGGGTCTGTGAGGAAAGGCACTGACAAGCTGAGCTTGGTCCCCAGGACTTTTAAGGTGGTAGGAGAGGACTGACAAAGGTTGTTCTCTGACCTCCACAGACACAGACACACACACAGAGAGATATACACACACATAGAGAGACAGATAAACACACACAGAGACAGAGAGAGACAGACACACACACACACACAGAGACAAACAGACATACAGATACACACAGACACAGACACAGACACACATACACACATACAGACACACACACACACACACAGACACAGAAACAGACACACACACACATACAGACACACACAGACACACACGCACACACAGAGACAGACACACAGAGAGAGACAAACAGANAGACAGACACACACACACGCACACACACACACATGCACACACACACATTAAATAAATAAATAAGAGATTTGACCGAGGAATGCCCCAAGCCCTTCCCAAGGAGTGTGCTGTGACTGGAAGAAAACAGGCTGAGAAGTGAAATGACTCGCTGTGGATAATTGTGGTGAGTCAGAAGTCATTCAGAGCTGTGGAGTTTCCAGGCCGTTAACTTATCTCCTGAACCTGTGAGTCAGGAACAGTCAGCCCAGGGGGNGTGTCCGTGCCTCCCGTCCCTGCTCTCCCAGCTNCTGTGCCACCAGCCTTCCGGAAAGCACAGAATCACCTCACCTGGGAAGGGTCGGGCACGCTTGGCTTATTCATCCATCCACGGGAGACTGACTGACCTCTTACGTGGTGATGTTGGACAGGAAATGTCGATTATGTACCACAAAAGGGAAAAGAGATACCTGAACTTCCTTTCCTGTGAGTGCTGCTCTAGGACATCTGTACCTGAGACACGTGCTTTCTGAATAAGAAGAAGCAACTACGTGTCTCTCAACTGTGGTCCATTAGACAACATTGTCACAGCCGGAGATGAGGACACACACACAGGTCTTTAATCCTGCAATCAGGAGGCAGAAGCAGGAAGGTTGCTGTGAGTTCAAACCCAGCCTGTTCTACATAGAGAATCCCAGGCTAGCCAAGGCTACAAAATCAACCCCATCTCAAAACAAAACAACAAAGAAAAACCATTGTATTATATTTAAAGAATAGACTGTTTCACAGCCATTACGAGCATGAAAGGGCTGGGCTTTAGCTCAGTGATAGACATTTGCCTAGAAAGGCTGTGGATTCAATTCGATCCTCAGCACTGGGGGAAAACAAAAAGGATGTATGTGTAACTTATGTAAAGTGACATAGAAAAATTACCACTTTCAAGAGCAAGAGGGGCCAGGGCTGTAGCTCAGTTGGTAGACTGTTTGTCTGCCATGTACAAGGCCCTGGGTTTAAGCCCCAGAACCAAATAAAATAGGCTTGGTGCCACATAGCTGCAATCCTAGGACTTAAAAGGTGGAGGCTGGAGGATCAGAAAAGTTCTTGGTCATCTTTGGCTGTCTGGGGAGTTCTAGGCCAGTCTGGGATACAAGAAACCCTGATTAGGGCAGGGGAAGGGGTGGTGGTGGCGGAGAATAGCATATGGATGTCTCTTATTACTCCCCCCCTTTTTTTTTTGAGACAGGTTGTCCTGTCCTGTAGCCCATAATACTACTGAGAATGANTTCAAGTTCCTGGTCTCCCTATCTCCACCTCCCAAGAACTAGAATTTTAGGAACCTGCCNTAAGGGTGGGCTCCCTTATTACTCCTTTTGTTGTTGCTTATCCACTAATTAATTACCCTATTAGAGTCTCACTCCAGGGCCCCAAGTAGCCTGAAATGCACTATGTAACACAGACTGGCCTTCAACTCACAGGGATCCTCCGGCCTCAACATTCCTGCAGAATGAGATAACAGATGTGAGCCACNGTGCTGGATTGTTATTACTTTTATTCTGAAAAATTGTAACTAGACATTTTTCTCATTGTCAAAAGATAAGGGGCTGGAGAGATGGCTCAGCAGTTAAGAGCACTAGCTGCTCTTCCAGAGATCGGGGGCTCAATTCCCAGCACCCACTCCAAGGTGATCCAGTGTTCTCTTCTGGCCTCCATGGTCACTGTACACATGTGGTGCACAGACATACATTCAGACAAAACACCCATAACACACAAACAGATAAATTTTTTTATGATAAATGCATAACAGTTTAGCATAAAATACAAAACTTTCCCAACACCACTTGCATCAGTCGGGATAGTCTAGGCTACTAACACTTCGAAATATCTCCGTTGGGGCTGGCAAGATGGCCGATCAGGTAATGCTGATTGCTGCTGAGCCTAACGACCTGAGTTCAATCCCCAGGACCCACACAATAGAAGGAGAGACCCAACTCTGAAAGTTATTCTCTGACACACGTGCATGCACACACCTGTAGGTGGAAGTTTCTCTCCTGCTTGCCTGTTCCCAAATACCTGGCAGCCACTTCTTAAATAATTGACTCTGAGGCTCAATATTACTTATAAATGCTCAGCTGGTAGCTCAAGCTTATTACTAGCTAGCTCTTATATCTAAATTAACCATAATTCTTATCTATGTTTAGCCACGTGGCTTGGTAACTTTTCTCAAAACAACATTCTCATTTTGCTTCCTCTGCGCCTGGCAGGCGACCCCTTCCCTCTGCCCTCCGTCTCCCCGCATTCTCCGTTTGGTTTTTCTGCCTAACTTCCTGCCCAGCTACTGGCCTTAAACCAATTCGACTGACTTTTATTATGGCCGATAGCTGTAATTGATCAATTTCGTCATTAGTCATTAGTTAGTTTCTTTACTGACTCTAATTAGTAAACTAAACTTTATTATATTATAACTACTCACACATAGGACAAATCCCAGTATATAGAGGATTCTGCAGGACTTTGAGAATGAGAACCCTTGGGTAAGGGGCACCCTGCACGTGCTTCCTGTGTACACGTGGGGACTGAAAGTGATGGTATAGCTGAGGCCTTTACCAAAGGCNGCTTCCTGAGGTCACAAATAATATCTAACTAGGAAATCAAGTGTGCTGGAGAGTGGTTTTGTTTAGAGAAGTGTTTCTTTTTTTTTTAGTTTTTTTGAGACAGGNTTTCTCTGTGTAACATTCCTAGCTGTCCTGGAACTCACAGAGATCCACCTACCTCTGCCTCCTGAGTACGGGGATTAAAGGTGTGTGCCATCATGCCAGGCTAGAGAAGTGTTTCTTAATTTTGCCCACTCATGACTCTTTCACCTGAGAAATTTTAATTAATATTTCCCAATTATTTAGCTCTATAGCATATGTTATTTAACATATACAGCAAATGCTGGCTCCAGAGAAAGGTCCTCCACCCATGTACATACAGGAAGCACTAATTGAACTCAGTAAATTATAAAAGAAAAAAATTTAAAAAGACATGAAGTTGGGAGNGGGACAAGGTGGAAGGGTCTGAGAGGAGCTAGTGGGGAGTGGTGTTGAGATATGATCACAATACATTGTATGGAGCTCAAGAGATGGCTGCTTTTGAAGCAGATGCAGGTTGGGTACTCAGAACCCATATGGTGGCTCACAACCAACCGAAACTCCAGTTCTAGGGGACCAATGCCNTTTCCCTACCTCCACAGGTACACGCATGATGCGCACACAGGTACGGNCAAAACACTCATACACACACATACATATATATTAAATACGTGTGTTTGTTTTTTGTAATAAAACATTATTTTTCTATAAGAGCAGAAAACTTTGCATGCACTGTAAAAACCCCACACAACACACAATAATCTTGAATCTGAGCCCGCATTTTTCAAGAGTTTGTAAGATGGCTTGCCTATTGCAAAGTGTATGTATGTGTCGTTCAGAACCAAGGCTCTAGTGAAGTCACATGATGCAACAGGTGTGAGTGAGCAGTCAGAAACAGCTCAGATACATGACATGGTGGAATTTGAGTTAATTTTGTTGTTGTCTGAGACAGGATCCATTGATACATACATATATATACATATATATATGTATATATATATATATGTATATATGACCCTGGCTGTCCTGGAACTCACCCTGTAGACCAGGCTAGTCTCTAACTCAGTGATTCCCCTGCCTCTGCTTCTGAAGTTTAAACCCATTGGATGAAAATAAGAATTTTTGAGCCAAATTTGAAGCAAGCTTTATTAAATATTGACCAGGACGATGGACACTGGCCAGGTCCATACCCGGGATCCCCAGAGAATGAAATCGAATTACATTAGTCAAGCGCTTATAAAGGCGAAACCCATANTGCTTTGTGCTTCTCGCCTTTGCCCAGTCAGGAGCAAACATATATCCTGACATACTTTCTGCCTACGAATCTGCCCATGTGTGATCAAGCACATGCTGTGCAGTTGGGGCAACCAAGCTTGTTTACAGAAGCAGAAACACGTGGCTTATCTTACATGAACAACAGCCCCCAGCATCCCAGGAAGTCATCTGTCCTTGGGCAAGTGGGGCTTATATATTAGAGGCATCTTTGTCTTATAGATCTCTTAAGCACAGTAATTTTAAAGTAACACATAACTTTAGCCTTGCCCAAAGTCACAGGCCATATAAACCAGGTTCCAGGCTCCCAGTCTTTCAGGTCCTGTCCCCTCTGAGAGNAGAGTCCCTTACTTAAGCTTTGATAGAAAGTACTACCTGAATCCCAGCAGTCACGAAGCAGAGGTGGTTGGATCTCTGTGAGTGCTAGGCCAGTCTGGTCTACATAGTGAGACCCTGTCTCAAAAGAAAAACAAAAACAAAAAAAGGAAAGAAAGTAACTGGAGACAAAGGACAAGGGAAACAGACTTTGTTTTTGTTACTTATCATGTGCACTACAAAAAACAAAAACTCAGAAACTGTGGAAAGTACATAGGGATAGAATCTATCTTACCTACNGGCGGTGGTGGCGCACACTTTTAATCCCACCACTCGGGAGGCAGAGGCAGGTGGCTCTCTGTGAGTTCAAGGCCAGCCTGGGCTACTGAGTGAGTTCCAGGACAATCAGGACTACACAGAGAAACCCTGTCTCAAAAAAACAAAACAAAAGACTTCTGTTTGTTTGCTTTCTTTGTGACAGGTCTCTCTAACTGCAAATGACCTNGGACTCCTCCTGCCCTTCCTGTCTTTACCTCTGGGATGCTGAGACCACAGGTGAGGTGTTTGGGTCTTTGTTTTTCTTTTTTGCACCGGTGGGGAGATGGGGACATAGAATCAAACCCAGGGACACATGTATTCTATTTCTGAGCTACATCCCCAGAGCCCACCTCTTCATCTCTTCAAAGTCCATATTTATATACTTTTAAGAACAATGAATCAGAAAACACAAATGCTTCCACATACTGCTTTTCANATTTGCNTCCACAAATGCTTTTTACATTTCTATTTAATGCTTTCAAAAGCGTGCTTTCATGTTTATCTGTAGTCAGATAAATAATTGTTTAGTTCTCTAAAGCTGAACATTTTGCTTGAGATGGACAAGATGGCACAGTGGGTAAAGGTGTTGGCCACAGGACCTCGGTTCCATTCTGGAGCAAACCTTGTGAAAGGTGAGAGCTGATTCCTACAGGCTGTCTCTGGGCTCACTCACACAGACCAATAGAAATGGCCCATTACCCCCAGAATCCCACAGTCCTTTGTTCTAGGCTGGATTTGGAGCTGGGCTTGCATACTCTGNGTCCAGATTTTTCTGCAGGCTGCAAAGCCACCCCATTCTGAGCCTCATCTTTAAAATGACAACCTCAGAGTACAGTCCCTTCCAGCTGAAAATGTTCAGGGTCTACCAGAAGTTGCCACCCCCAGGATTCCCAGGCTCAGAGAGCTGTGTGTGCCCTGTTTGTGGGGTTCCAGCCTTGCCTGGGCTGCAGGACTCTGGGCTGAGACTTAGAAAACTGCAGTCTGACTGTCAGGAGGGTGAGGGTGGTGGGTTGCTCTTGTCCTGGCATCTGGCCTGGTGTCTGCAGAACTAGGCAAGAGCTGCCCACGAGGGCTGGCTGAGTGCCGGGAACTCNTTTCTTTCTATTTGAACAGACACAGGCTGTCTGTTGAGATCCNGGAAACATCTGACCTTTTACAGAACATCTCTAGAGCTCTCAAGTGTANAGGGAGCCTCCTGCTTTCTGTAAATGATTTAACCCTTTCCAGGGCAACCCTGAGCAAGGCTGAGAGAGAGGTGAGAGGGAGAGAGAGAGAGAAGTTCTTTTCCAGGAGCTATACAGATTCCTTTGACCTTTTTGGTTAGCTGGCAGGAAGGCAGCAACATACAACCCAGGGACCTCCTGGGCTGAATTTTCTCGGCTNTGCTTCTTAGGGCAGGAGGCTCTAGGAGAGCAGATAGGAAGCTCAGAGCAGGGTGGCTATNATGAGTATCCAGGGGAAGCAGGGGAGGGCAGGAGAGTCTGCCACACACAGAACAAGGGCTGCCCCTCCCACTGAAGGAGTAACATACAGTACTCCTTCATCCTGTGATGTTTGGTTGTTTTGTTGTTATGTTCCGGCTTGAGACGGGCACTGATCTTGGCACGTTGCCCAGGCTGACCTGCAAACCATTAACCTTTTGCCGCAGTCTCCTGAGTTGCATCTTACAAATATTTACTGGGCACCTCCCGTACTCCAAGCACTGTGCATGACGTTGAGGGTCAGTGCTGAGCAAACCAGATAGATACGGCTGGTTCCTTCCTGTGGTGCTCGTCCTATGGGAGAGTGGACTAGGGCAGAATCACAGAAAGGAAAAGGATCGGCTCAGGACCCCCAAGACCACGTTCTCAGCACAAAAGAGATTTATTTGACTCAGAGGGATGGAGGGCAGGGANTAAGAGACAAAGGACAAGGGAGAAGGGGAAGAGAACAAGGGAAGTGGGGAAGGGATATTGGGGGGGCAAAGGACTGCTGCTGGATAGGGAGGAGACAGATGTGGCACATAGGCAAATGGCAGTTTATAAAGATAAAGGGGGAAACCACGTGTTAGGATGAGGTGTTTAATTTTAACTGGGCATGTTTATTAGATGAGCCAAAGCGGGCTTTTGATTGCTGGACTTCAATACTTCAATAGCTGGTCCTTGGTGGTCAGCCTCAGAAGGAGGAAGTGGCCAAATAAGGGAATAGACCTTGGNGGCTAGCTTTAGGAATGTAATCTAAAGTTTTTTTAGCAAGGCAGAGGGAATCTGGGAGAACCANGCCNGCCATGCTTGAGCTGGCCAGAGTTTCTTCATTCTCATCTTTTTGTTTTATTATTGGGTCGTTGAGTGTTGGGTGAGTGGGCATCGTTCTCTGTGTCTGCTTCCTGCTGACCTTGGGGGGTCATTGTTAGGGGACCCAAGGAAGCTGGGTTGTTGGTCAAGGTTGGGAAGTATGGGCTCTGTCAGTCGATGTCCAGAGTCTGTGGGACCATCCAAGGCTAGGGAAATGAAGTCTGTGAGGGTGGACCAGGATGAAGATTCCAAGGAAACGGTTGGTGCTGGAGCATGATTCATGGGAAGAGGAGTCCCAAGGCCAGGGAAAGGGGGAGAGATCCCAGGGAAAGAGGGAAAGATCCCAAGGAAAGAGGGAGAAATCCCAGGGAACGGGGGAGAGATCCCACCCTTAGGAATAGGCAATAGGCAGGAAAAACTTAGACTGTGGATTGACAGGAGTACTTACCTGGAGTCTTTTTGAGAGTTCTTAAGAGGAGCCAGGACAATTTAGACTGATAATATAAGGTTAATTGGGGACCAGCTGCTATCTGAAAGCAGCATCTTGTTGTGTTGGGAGAATACAATTGGAGAGGCTTTTGTTACATCAGAACCGTCTTTCCTGGGATGTTCATGTGGGTTCTGAAATTGAAATATTTTAGGAACATGGATGATTGGGGAGGCTTTGACAAAGAGTGAGAGGGACGGTCTGTAACAGGGTTTTTTGGGGTTGTTATGGAAAGGTTGAGAGAACTTGGCTTTGGTTCCCAAAGGGGGACTTGGATGATCAAGGAGACAAGTGGTCAGTAGTGGGGGTGAGGCATTGGCACCTGGGGTATCGGCAGCAAGAGGGATTGTGACCAAGAGAGGGCACGGAAGAGAGGCACAAAGAAAGTAGTGGGGGGTACTGAAGGAGGTATTCTGGACAGTTGATGAATTTAGGGGAGTCAATGGTGGTGGATGTTTGACAATCACTCAGGCAGAAGAAAAGTAGGAGTGTGAGAAGAGAGANGAGCTATGTGGAAAATGGGTGATCGTGAGGGAAGAGGAACCCGAGGGCGAGGATGAATATGCCAACTGGGGGCTAGGAGGGCATGCAAACATAACAGCAAATGACAGCACGCAGGAGAGCAAAAACGGCTCCCCTTCACCCTTGTAGGTTCCTTGACTGAGTTTTAAATTAAATCTCATGACCCACAAGTTCAAAAAGGTGCAAGGGTAGCTTGTCACCCTTGTTATCACGACCAAGGGCCCTGGGTTCAGTCCCCAGCACTACAGGCAAATAGGTGAGGGGTGGCGATGTAGTTTAGTGATAAGAGTGCTTACCTCTGAAGCACCAAGCCCTGGGTTGTAACCCCAGTATTTGGGGGCAGTACAAGGAACCCCCCCTTTTTGATATGTGGTCATCTGTGTAGCCTTAGCTGGCCTGAAATTCATTATGTAGCCCAGTCACAGTAATTCTCCTGCCTCCATCATCCAAGTTCCAGGGTCGCAGGTGTAAGCCACCATGCATGACTTTAAAACCCTATCTAACTCACAGTGTCTGCACAAGAATTCCACAGAATGAACTGGTCAGAAGGGTTGGGCTTTGAAACTTTTATAGGATCCCGAGCTACACACAGGAAGGAACAGGGCTTAGAGCTCTGGAAGTCAGTGGGGACCTGGTTAGGGAGCTCGGAGGGGAGAGTGAGTACGAGGAGAAGGCTGACTGTGATATAAGGAAAGCTTTCCAGGCAATGTGTTTAAGAGATAAGCCCACCACAGGGCATGGTGGTGCAGACCTTTAATCCCAGCACTCCAGAGGCAGAGACAGGAGGATATCTAGGAGTTCAAGGCCAGTCTGGTCTACAGAGGGAGTTCAAGGACAGCCAGGGCTACACGAGAAACCCTGTCTCGAAAAACAAAACCAAAAAAGAGAAAGAAAAAGATAAGCCCTCAGCAGAACAGGGTATGAACTACCTTGTGTTTGGGTGTGGTGTCCACTGAGTCTTCCTGGTTGATAAGATGTCTGGGAGAGCTAGGTGTGGTACTGGTGGCAGTGTACACCCATAGTTGTCGCGTGTGGGAGGTTGAGACAGGGGGACCACAGTGAGTTTGAGGTCAGCCTCGGTTGTATCACAAGACCTTGGCTCAGAAAGACCAAAATCACTTTTTAAATGAAATAATCACTTTTTGGCTTTTTAACTATAATCTCGTACAAAAAGGAAATAAATAAAAATCCTGGGGTGGGGTCAGCGTGGTGCTCCTCTTCCCGTAAGCAGGAGTTATGGGTTTGCTATATGCAGACAGAACTCTGTGCAGCAACTAGGTCTGAAGTCAGTTTAAATGCAACCTTCAACCTCACCCCAAGCCTGCAGTATCTACATCCAAATCTACGTGTGTGTGTGTGTGTGTGTGTGTGTGTGTGTGTGTGTGTGTGGTAACTGCACACTTTATTCCCAGCATTCAAGAAGCAGCAGCACCTGGCGGTACTTGGAAGGCAGAGGCAGGAGGATCTCTGTGAGTTCAAGGCCAGCCTGGTCCACAGAGTGAGTTCCAGGACAGCCAGGACTACACAGAGAAATGCTGTCCTGAAAACAAACTAAAACAAAAACAACAACAAGAAGAAAATGAGAAGGAAGGAAAGAGCCCTGAGAGAGGGAGAGAGACAGGAAGAACCCTGATGTTAGACAGAAGGAAAGACATTTATTACATACGTGGAAAGTTTGTGAGAAAAAGCAAGTGCTCAACAACCCAGTGGAGATCCTCCCATCTCCCGCTCATANCCTACTCTCTGAGTAGTGGAGAGAAGAGGGGATTCAGGCAGTTCATTCTCTTGGGGAGAGAACAGACAGGCCGGAACAGGGGCAGTCTGTGACAACATCCTGTCTCCCCCAGTGATGAGTGTGTTGCTCAGCTTTTTGTTGCTGTGACTAGTGCCTGAGAAGGAAAAGATTTCTTTTGGCTCATGTCTTATTGTGTTTTATTTTGTTGTCATTTTGAGACAAGGTCTCACTATGTAGCTCTGGCTGTTCCGGAACTCACTCTGTAGACCAGGCTGGCCTCAAACTCACAGAGATCCACCTGCCTCTGCCTCCCAACTGCTGGTATTGAAGGACTGCGCCACTATGCCCGGCTGTTTTATTAGTTTTGCTAAGGTATAGTAGAAACAGATGGAGGTACTTCTATATCCTATATTATAAGGGCACATTTGTACTCCACATTGCAGAAAGGAATCAGTATTAAAGCGTAACAGTTACACACAGTAAATGGCTTGTTTATTCTGAGTCAAGTCCCACCCAGCCCAGATGCAGCCCAGATGTTCCTGGAAGTTGGTACTGCAAGATAGTAACTATATTGAAAAGTGCCTGACTTTGACCTCACTTCAAAATATTGTCCAGTTAAGCATGTACATGTTTGAGTTTTCAAGACAGTGTTTCTCTATGTAGCCCTGGCTGCTTGCTCTATAGACCAGGCTGGCCTCAAACGAAGAGATTTGTCTGCCTCTGCCTCCTGAGTGCTGGGATTAAAGGCGTGTGCCACCATGCCTGGCTGTGTGTACATATTTTGTTTTTGTTTTTAAGATTTATTTATTTATTATGTATACAATGTTCTGTCTGCATGTATGCCTACATGCCAGAAGAGGGACCAGATCTCATTACAGATGCTTGTGAGCCATCATGTGAGTGCTGGGAATTGAACTCAGGACCTCTGGAAGAGCAGCCAGTGCTCTTAACCTCTGAGCCATCTCTCCAGACCAGGTGTACATGTTTTAAGTAAAAATAAAATAGTTTGATATGTCAGAAAGAAGAAGAGAAGGAGGAAGAGAAGCCTGAGCCTAGACACTCAGAGAATGAAGAGCTAGCACAAGAGACACTAATGAGGGAGGCACAGACAAGAGTAAACGCTGAAGTGATTGACTCTTTGTTCCCTTTCCATCCCCTTAAAGCCTGATGGCAGGAAATGAGATGGGAAGGGGGTGGGGAGGGTCAGGGGACACATTGTTATTGTTTGGTTGGTTTTTCAGGTATTAATTTGCTGTCTTTTTGTCTGCCAACTCTTGAATAAATGACAACTTAAGCTCTGGGTCCTGCCTCTGCTCATTGGTATTTGTGGAGGCAGGCTGCACAGGCTTAGCATTCTGTTTCTTATTTGTTTGTATTTTGAGACAGGGTCTCACTTTGTAGCCCTGGCCTTGCTGGAACTCACTATGTAGCCCAGGCTGGCCTCAAACTAATAGAGATCTGCCTGTCTCTGCCTTTGCCTCTGGAATGCTGGGATTAAAGGCTTGTGCCACCATGTCCAACCTTCATGATTGGCTGGCTNCATTTGCTTTGATTTGTTTTAATAACTGATTAAGTCAACTTATTAAAATAGCTGACTTAGGTTTCTGCAATACTGACGTCAACCTCCAGGCCTGGCTTGATATTCATGGAAGTACTGTATTTACCAATCTCAGAAGGACCATGTAAGCCATACAGTAGCCTGTGGCTTCTTATTAGGAATCCCGTGTTTTTGGAACCTTTACCAGGTGTTTTTCTTTTGTGGTTCTCAGTGTCTTGTGAACTGGTCAAATTCCCTTCCTCTGCACCTCTGATCAAGTCAGCACACACACTCTACAGAAACCTCACTTAGCTGCTTATGAGAGTAATTTAAAGTCAGTGAACACCCACCTCTGATTCCACGGTTGTCTTTCCAGTATCTTTAAAAGCCACTGTGACTGAAAGACAACTGTAGAACCAGAGGTTCTGAGTGACTTTTTCTTTGGAAGAAGTAAAAGGGTGTGAGTGAAGACAGCAACAAACAGAACAGAGCTTGTTAGCATCCACAACCGCACTGAGAGGTCCCTTGCTGTTAGGCCTGTGGTAGGTAAGACAGAAACATGGAACAAAGCTGCTCACCTCATGACAGTCAGGAAACAGAGAAAGAAGCCTAAGACTGGAGATAGCCCCCAAGAACACAACCCCAGTGGCTGTTTCCTCCAACTTGCCCCCGCCCCCCCGGAGTTTTCACGATCTGCTAGTAATGCTAACAAATTATGAGTCCATCTCTGGGTTGATCCATTGACTCAGGCAGAGCCATTAGGATCCAATCATCTCTCAATGATTAAACATCCATCAAGGACCAAGCCTTCCACACAAGAGCCTGGGGCGGGGGGAGGGGGTAATTAGATTTGGGAGAAGGGACCCAGAACAACTGAATTCTTTCTGAGAAGCCAATCTCAAGACAGATAAGGGAAGTTCAGAAAAAGCCTCTCCCTGCCCTTTGAGAGAGAAACAGAGAGGACAGACAGGGCAAGACTCTCCTTCAGTCCAAAGCACTTAGCAAGCTAATGTGACATGCTTTGTGGTACCCCTCTCTACACTTGTGCAAATGTATTGCAGCTCTAGTTATTGCATTTGCTGCATTAATGTTCATAAAGAGTTCTGATTTGCAGCTAATGTGTACCTTGGCAGCAGAACACATGCTTTTAGTGCACACAAGGGTAGTCAGACTCTCTTTGGACCACCAACTCCCAAATAATGACATGGAGACTTCTTATTAAGTATGAAAGCTCGGCCTAGTTTAGGCTTGTTCCTAAGTAGCTCTTATAACTTAAATTAACCTCTTTATATTAATCTACATTCTGCCATTCGGCTCATTATCTCTCCTCAGTACACTGGACTTGCTCCACGTCTCACTGGTGAATTCTGCCTCTCTTCTTCCCAGAGTTCCTGTCTCTGTCTGGAAGTCCTACCTATCCTCTCCTGACTAGCTATTGGCCCTTCAGTTCTTCATTAAACCAATCAGAAGGTGTCTTGGCAGAGACACAGCTTCACAGTGTACAAAAAGATTATCCCACAACACACAAGGCCCTGGGTTCGGTTCCCACCACCACTCCCCTGTCCGCACACAAAGCACTAAATAGAGTGCTGTGTGCAGAGATTTCAAATAACTACATTTGGGTTTTTGTTTGTGTTTGTCGAAGCAGGGTCTCACTCTAGAACCTTAGCTGGCCTGGAACTCGATCTATCTGCCTCTGCCCCCTGAGTGCTGGGACATGTGCCCCATGCCTGGCCTACATTTGTTCTATCATGTACACTTTATCCATATAGCCTAAGACATCCTGCCTTTTCCTGATAGCCTTAATGCAAGCAGGAAAACCAGAAGAGGACTCCCCTCTGCCTCACACACAATAGCTTTTACTTGGAGTGTGAGGTAAACNGAGGTCATATGACACATGGGCAGGGGAGAAGGTTGAAAAGAGCTTTGTGAGTCCTGGAAAGATAGCTCAGTGGTTTAGAGCACTGGCTGTTCTTCCAGGGGACTCAGGTTCAATTCCCAGTACCCACATGCAGCTCACATCAACGTAAGACCCTACGGTATCCAATGCTCTTTTCTGGCTCCTACAGGCACCAGGCATCACACATGGTACACAGACTACACGCAGGCCAAACATTTGTACACATAAAATACTAAAAAAAGAAAGAAAACAGGTGCACAGAAAGTGATAAAGAAGTGGCCAGACTGTCCTGGAACTCACTCTGTAGACCAGGGGGGACTTGAACTCACTGAGATTCACCTGCTGAGTGCTGGGATTAAAGGCGAGTGCCACCACCGCCTGGACTATCATGGTCCTTTTGACAGCAGCTCTCAATTGACTCTTATGATTTAAGAACTATGAATAGAAATCATTAAGAAAAGAGTCCTAGAGCCAGGTATAGCAGCTCATACCTGCAATCCCAGCACTCAGGAGTCTGAAGCAGGAGAACTGGCACAAGTAAGTGGTCACGCTGGACTACACAGTGAGTTCTAAACCAGCTGGGCTATAATGTGAGAAACCGTGTCTCAACCTTACCTTTACCACTTCACAACCAAACACATTTTAAAAGACAATAAAAAAAAAAAAAGAAGTGGCTAGAGACATGAAGAGGACAGCCTGGTCCTGTCAAAGGCATCACAGAACCCATTCAGTATTTCCCAAACAGTGATGACAGTGGCATGGGAGACGAGGGAACTGAGGTCTTCAGGGGTTGTAGGGAGAGTGAATATCAATTGAGTTGGGGGAGGAAAGAAAATGACTAATGTGGCCAGGAAATCTGTTGCTTAAACCATCTTTCTGATAAATATCCAAATTTGAAAATTGCTGGAATATTACTGCCAGAAAAGGTGGTTCATCCCGTGGAAAAAATAAAGCTGAATGCCACATGGGAAATGGGCTTCATACAGAATTAAAATCTAAATGTGTCAGAAAACAATGATGTTCATTGATAATATGATTTTGCAACCTCTGGCCAGAGATGGGCTCCTTGTGTTCATTGTGTTTGATTTTGTTTTTTTGACACAGAGTCTTGCATTATAGTCCAGGAAGTTTCCACCATCTGCTAATAATGCCAACAAATTACGTGGGTTCAAATCTACTATGTAACCTAATATAGCCTCAATCTCAGGTCCATCCTATTTCTTGAGCCTCCCCAGTGCTGGGATTATGGGAGGGATGAATTTCTTAAACTCATTTCAAAGCAGAAACTGTAAAGCAAAAACAAAACCACATAATCTGGTTTGATTCCTCAGGACTGAAGATCTCTGCTCAAGCGTATGTATTTGGGACATCTAAGTCCAGCAAGGTGCTGGTATGGGAGGTTAGGAAGCCTTTGGGACATGAGGTCTCAGTGGCAGACGTGGGCCACTGTGGAAGGGCCTTTGAGGGTTTAACCTGGCATCTAAAACAGAACAGGCCTCTGTTCTTGGTTGCCCACCAGAACTTGATGGTAATGGCCTTTCGTGCAGACACCATACACTTTGGTCACAGGACATATGAAAATCCAGCTGCTTCTGACTGGAAGCTTCCTCCCCGATGGTTAGGTTTCATAGAAGGTGGTATGAAGGCTGCTGGGGGAATAAACGTCACCAACAGTATTACCCAGCTGTGAACCCTGCAAACTACAATAATGACCAGCTTTACAAGAGATGCCCATTTGTATAATAGTGGCATGGATGTTTTGGGGTAACCAACTGCTTTCTCATTAAATTGAAGACCCACTTCATAGGAGTGGGACCAGTGACTGATACCTGGTCAAGAGCCCATGACTTGGAAGGTCCTATTACTGTAGGTCCTATTTCTGTTATTATCTTTTTTTTTAAAGATTTATTTATTATGTATACAGTGTTCTGCCTGCATGCCCGAAGAGGGCTCCAGATCTCATTACAGATGGTTGTGAGCCACCATGTGGTTGCTGGGAATTGAACTCAGAACCTCTGGAAGAACAGCCAGTGCTCTTAGCCTCTGAGCCACCTCTCCAGCCCCTACTCTTATTATCTTGTCAGTCATATTCCAAGCTGACCCAGACACCATGCCTTCCCTGACATGATGGATCCAATCCCTATCTCCCTAGAATGTGAACCCAAATAAACCCTTCCTCCTTTATGTGTTTTCTGTCAGGTACTCTGCTGGGACAGTAATGAATACAAGTTTACTTCTTTGTTTCCAGAGGGCTTGGAGGGTTTCTAAGTATGTACGTCATACACTGAAGATAGAGAATACAGACTAGAGGTGTGACCTAAGACAATTAAGTAGCCACCAGTTCCTCCCCTGGGGCAGTCCTGCCTGGGATTACAGGCATGTGCCACCACATCTGGCTTTTTTNGGGGGTATTGATGTTGTTTTTGAGACATGGTCTCATTCTGTGGCCCAGGAACTGTCACTCAGATGGCCTCATATTCGTGGTAATCCTACTGCCTCTGCTTCTTAAGTGCTGGGATTATAAGCATGAGCCACCACACTTGGTGGATTTATCTATTTATTTATTGAACTTTTGTGAGATGCAAGGGTCCTATCAGGGCCTCATGAACACTGAGCAAGCATTCTATTACTGTTGATCCTGGCTTTTGTTGGATTAGTTTTTCTCCACGTGTAAAGCTTATTTACTGTGGAATGTATCTTACTCAATAGCAGATGCTACAGAGCAGTGGGTCTGGCCCTGGGGAGGCCTAACCTGGCCCTGGTGTCAGGGTCACTGTTAGTCCCTGTGCTGACAGAATTTCCTGGTTCCTCTGGGCAAAATGAGTCAGCCTTATGCTGAGCTAGGACTGACTCCATGATCACTCTCCTTTAGGACTGGTCTCTCATGTGTGTTCTCTAAAGAGGGGCTGGGATGTGTAGCAGGTTTTCTTGGATGGCCAGCTCCTAAACCATGACATAGAGACTTATTTTTAATTGTGAATGCTCAGTCTTAGCTTAGGCTTGTTTCTAGCTAGCTTTTTAAGCTTAAATTAACCCATTTCTATTAATCTATGTGCTGCCCCGAGGCTCATTTACCTCATCTAAGTACTGTCCATCACTTTCCTGCTTCCTCCATATCTGGCTGGCTAGTCGCCAGCTGGCTGGCCCCTGGCTCTGGCTGGCCCCCTTTTTTCTCTGCCTGCCAGCCCCTCCTATCCCTCCTCTGCCTAGCTATTGACAATTTAGCTTTTTATTAGACTAATAAAAAGGTGCCTTAGTCAGGCAAGGTGAAACAGCAACACATCTTTACATAGTTAAACAAATGCAACACATCTTTACATAGTTAAACAATTATTCTGTAACACAAATGCAACACATTTTTACCTAGTTAAACAAATATTCTATTGCACAACAGGGATGTACCCCATAGGTTACTGCAGGAAGGCAGGCAGTTTTAACTGTTAACTACAGACTCTAAGACAAGCTGTTACCCCTGATTGTGATGTCACTTTGCAGAAGCAAGGACCCTGTCTCATGATGTGTTTACTAGCTGAGGTGTCAGATGGCGCTGAGGATGAGTTGTGGGTGAGCTGGGGAACGGCAGAGAGGACATGGCAACACTCGCNTAGCTGTCAAGAGGATCAGTCAGAGTTAAGAGCTGCCATAGTGCCAACCTCGACCAGGCCTCCTAGAGCCAGAACATGTCTAACAATGCAAACTGCTGCAAGGAGGCACTGGTGGCTACTGAGTTTCCTTGGGTCATAGTTAGTCTGCCTGTGTGGTCTTATTCTCCATCTTCAGTGTGTGACATGCATTCTCATAAGCCTTCCAAGCCCCTTTGAAACAAGGAAGTAAACAAAAAAACAAAACAAAACAACAACAAAAGTGAAAATCTGATGGTAGGATCTATAGTCTAACAGAATTGAACCAAGGTCATTGCTCGTGAGTTACNCTCCTTGCTTGGCTACTGAACTGTGCATGTGAGGTCACTTAGCTGGGGGAGTGGCCAGGAACTCCAACATTTTTTTTAAGATTTAGATTTATTTATTTTATGTATATGAGTGCTCTGTCTTCATGCACACACCAGAAAAGGGAATCAGACCTCATTACAGATGGTTGTGAGCCACCATGTGGTTGCTGGGAATTGAACTCAGGACCTCTGGAAGAACAGCCAGTGCTCTTAACTGCTGAGCCATCTCTCCAGCTCCCATCGATGAATTTTCAGAGTAAATTTCTTCTGTAATTATTTCCTGGGAGTCTGTAATTATTTCAAAATAAAATAGTTAGCAGGAGGGTTGGGGATGTAGCTCAGTGGTGGAGGCTTGCTAATGTGCCCAAGGTCCTCAGTATACACACACACACACACACACACACACACACACACACACACACACATATATACATACAGTAAAAATGTATATATACAGTAAAAAGAACAATGATATGGATAATTATACAATATATATTTTATAGGAACACATAAGAATAAAAGCATGGCCTGGTGTGGTGGTGCACATGTGGTCTACATAGAGAGTTTAAGGCCAGCCAAAGCTATATAGTGAGATCCTGTCTCAAAAAGACAAAA
>LZPO01107074.1:446904-459151 GCA_001675575.1 Neotoma lepida
AAGAAAAACGAAAAGAAAAGAAAAGAAGAAAAGAAAAGCATGTATGCAAGTATCCTGGCTAGTTTTATGTCAGTTTGACACAACCTAAAGTCATCAGAGAGGAGGGAGCCTCAATTGAGAAAATGCCTCCATAAGATCAGGCTATAGGCAAGCCTGTAGGGCGTTTTAATTAGTGACTGATGGGTCAGGGCCCAGCCCATTATAGGTGGGGCCACCCTGGGCCGGTGGTCCTGGGTTCCATAAGAAAGCAGGCTGAGTAAGCCATGGGGACAACCCAGTAAGCAGCTGCCCCCTATGGCTTCTGNGTCAGCTCCTGCCTCCAAGTTCTTGCCCTGTCTGAGTTCCTGTCCTGGCTTCCTTCAACGATAGACTAAGATGTGGGAACATAAACCAGATAAACCCTTCCCTCTCCAGCTTGCTTTTGGTCCTGGTGCTTCATCCTAGCAATAGTAACCGTAACCAAGACAGCATATTAAACCCCTTAGAATGGTAGTCTGTGGGGGAGGGTAGGAGGAAAGTGAATGAAGGCGCCACACAGCTACATCAATCAAGGAGTGTTTGCAGTCAAGCCAATGGGGATTATGTGTGGTGAATTGAAATAATATCAACCCCAACCTCCTCACACCTGAGGTCATGTAGCAGAAAGGGTGGGTAGTGATAGGATGTTGGGGGGGGGTGGATCAATGATGGTAAAGACCTGGCCCTTTCTAACGGGGCCTTTTCCAATGATGTGAAATAGTTTCCTCTTTACCCAACAAAAGGAAGGTTGGAAGAGAAGCAGGAGAAACAATGATGGAGAGCAAAGAAGCTGTGGAGGAAGTTTTAGGGTACATTCTCTTGAGGGCCATGGGTTAATGAAGAAACCAAGAGAACTACACAGAAACCAGCTGAGTCCACAGGCCTGGAAGGGGCCTGGATTCCTGGTGTTTTTCCAAGCAGCTGGTGCTCACAGGGTGCTCAGGAAATTGAAAGTAGTAATTCTTTTGCATAGCCTCCAGGGCCACAATGACCTTTGATGGACCTCTAATTTAGCTATGCTTGCAGCATCCTTTCCGTAGACTTACTTCTCTGGGCATTGCCGGGAAATGAGTGATAACAGACAGGGTGGGAAGACTTCCAAAGCTATTTGCCTAAGTGCGCTTACTACCTGAGCTAGAGACAGTGTATATTTTATTTTACTGTTAAATTGCCTGCTCATGAGGAGGAAGCAAAAGGAAATTATTGAGGAAGTATCTAAAGGTTTATTGACAAGGATGCTAATCTCAACATTTCTCAAGAACCTTAATGTTCCATAGGAGAGACTTAGTTAAAAATTTATGTTGCAGCCGCCGTGTGGGGTTGTGTACACAGGGGAATTCCCAAGGAGTTCCAGGCTCCTTGGCCAGCAGGACCTACATAGCAGACCCTGCCTCAAACAAACAAAAAGTGTGTGTGTGTAGCTCAGTTGGTAGAGTGATTGCCTATTATGCATAAAGCCTTGTTTTCCACCTTCAGTATCCTATAACTCAGTTGTGGTGATTTTCTGCCATTCCCTTATCCCAGAGATTGGAGGCAGGGGAATCAGAAATTCAAGGTCCTTTCTCTTCTCCTCCTCCAAAATTCACACTAGTATCCCCCACCCCCGAGTGGCATTACTTTTCACTGTTTTCAACCTTCCTGCGGTAAACATGTGTTAAATAACACGTTTTGTAGATGGGTCAAAATAACCACTGTGTTCTTTTTCTGCTGGAGCTCTTCNTGAGAAGGCAGAAGGACCATGTACTTAGGACTCATCTGGCCCCGGAAGCGCTGGCCCTTGGCCCATTAGAGTCTCTAGCCTCTTAACCAGCCAGCTCTGGCCAGCTCAGCCGCTTACATGCCCAGAACTGGTTATTTCAGGAACCGCCCAGAAAGCTGCTGTCCCTTTCTGGAAGATAGGAGAACCAGGACTCAAGGGCTCAAGAGGGACGGGCCAAGGTCACTTGATAAACGCTGTTTATATTTATACTCCTATCTCTTCGTTTACCTCTCCCAACTCTGTGGGTCGCAGGTTATGGGCGGAGCCGTGAGTGGTTTCAGAGGCCACTCAGCACTCCTCTCTTCCCTTCGCCTCCACTGTAAACAATACCACCATTATTGAGAGTTGACCAAGTGCCAGATGTGTGCTTCTCACCACGACGCTGAGGTCTCTGTTGGTTTCATGCCCACGTTGCAGGTGAACTAAGGCTCAGAGAGGTTAAGACACTTGCCCTAGCTAACACAGCCAGTTAAGTGTTAGTGGATCTGGGTTCCAATTCCATAGACAGGAGCAGNTTCCAGCTAGGGAGACCACCAGCGAGGCCGAGCAAACCAAGGTCAGAGAGGGTGCAATCCAGTGGACTTGGGCCTATGTGGGCGGCACAGCCATGGTGGGGGGCTCTGGCTCGACGTGGGTAGCATCGTGTCCAGAACAGCTGGATCAGGCTAGGGGACCGCGGAGCAGCGGCAGCGGAGCCAAGGAGGGCGCCTCCGGACAATTCCCGAAAACGCGGGCGGGCGGGGCGGGGCGGGGCTTGGCGGCCGCCCAGCATTTCCGGGGACACCGCGCAGGACGCAGGGTGTTCATGATACACTCCGGCTCCCCAGGGACGGCGATCGGACTGACTGGCAGTGGAGTGAATCTGTAGAACTTCGCGGCCGCGCGGAAGTAGTCCTGTCGTGGGAGGGAACTCCTTTCCAGGTAGGGGACCGGGAGAGGTGGGAACCGAGATCTGGGGGTGACAGGACAAGCTCAGGCCTTCGTCGTCGCCCCCCACCTTCCTCCCGCCCCTCTCTCCCAAGAGGGCGCCACCTGCACGCTCTGATGGGCACCAGCCGGGGCCAGTGGGGGAGCCTGTTGCCATGGCAGCGCAGGAGGTTGGACCCACGTTCCCATGGCCACCGGGGGCCTCTGCGCGAATCCTTTAACAGTGTCTTTCAACACCGCCCCCTACTTCTGAGCCCGGAGGAAAATCACTAGGAAAAAGGCCTTGGGCTCCTCCTCTGAACGTTTGTGGTTGTGACCCCTGAATTAGGGCCTTTGTCATGGCTCCTTGCTTCCCTCTCAACAGCAAGGTGGATTAAGGGCTTGGGGGGGGGAGGAAGTTGGGGTCCTGGGAATGAGGTCTTCGCTTCTCTTTAGCTGTTNTGGTCTAGCACAGAGGCTCAGGAGGCCTGGGTCACGTCGGGAAGGTCATCAAACCTCTGTTCANATTCCCTCACCTGTTATGTTATTTAAGAATCACAGGAAAGGCTGGTGAGATGGATCAGCAAGATAGGTGCTTGCTGCCAAGCACAAGGACCTGAGTTCTGTTTCCAGGACACACGGTAGAAGAGAAAGAGAGCACATTCCCCTCTGACCTCCACCTGTGCAGCCTGGCACATGCTATGGCCACCACACGCAAATACACATAAAGTAAGGAAGTAATTTGAAAGAAAGAAAAGGGAATCGGGAATCATTATACGGGTCAACGGCAGTAAGAACTGNNTGCTTTGGAACTGGAGATTTAGGAATCACCCTTTCCCTTCCCTTCATTAGGGGAAGCTGTGGGTCCAGAGAACGAGATACTCAGTTATCCCTAGGTGATTGAGNTGGTGGAAAGGTCAGGATTTGAACTCTGTCTCTTGATTCCTAGGCTGTGGCTGAGAGTGATTTTTTTTTCTGAAGTTCATAGAAATAGGAGTTATATCTTTTTGCACTTAAGGTCTTGAGCTCTTAATGACAGGTGATCTAAAAATGGTGTGGGGTGTGTGCAGCAGAATGGCTTATAGGATAAAGGTGCCTGTCTTCAAGCCTGGTGACCTAAATCTGATCCCAAGTCCCACCTGGTGGAAGGAGAGAATGACTTCCTGAACGTGCTCTCTGACCTCTGCGTACATAATACACATGCTCCCTCCCTTCCATATAAATAAATAAANGCCATTGAAGAAATGATGGAGGGCTGGAGAGATGACTCAGTGGTTNAGAACACTGACTGCTCTTCCAGAGGACCCAGGTTCAATTCCCAGCACCCACATGGCAGCTCACAACTGTTGTAACTCCAAGATCTGACACCCTCACATAGACATACATGCATGCAGGCAAAACACCAATGTATATAAAATAAGAATAAATAAATTATTTAAAAAAAAAAGAAATGATGGAGATGGGGCCAGGGAAGCTTAGTGGTAGGGCNCAATGTTTAGTAGCATGTGCGAGGCCCTAGATTTAAACTGCAGGACAAAATGGAGATAATGATGGTGCTGATGATANCAGATGAGGGCTGGGTATGGTGGTACACACCTTTCCTAGTACTCGAGAGGTGGAGGCAGGAAGAGTTCAAGGTTATTCTCAGACACATGAAGTTGGAGGCCAACCTGGGCTACATGAGATCCTGTCTCAAACAAAAAGCAAACAAACAAATGAAAAAAAACCTGAGACTCCCAGAGCACAAGACCTATGCACCAGGAAGACTTTCNGCTCTGCCTGGGGCAAACCCCTCCATTTCCTGCCATCTTCCAGTCATCTGCAATGTCCCCATCATAGTTTTATTGTGTATGTATTATTATATACATCGTAAATCATCATATCCATTTTGGTATCATGTAATCCAGGCTGGTCTTGAACTCTATGTCACCAAGGGTGACCTTAAACTTCTGGCTCTCTTGCCTCCACTTCCTCAGTGCTGGGATTGCAGGCATCCACTACCATGACTTGTTCCATGCAGTGCTGGGAAGCCAACCTGAGCTTTGTGCATGTTAAGCAAGCATTCTACCAACTGAGCTACAACCCCAGGCTCTGGGACCCTCAGTTGACTGTGGTATCTGACAGGAGCCAAACATTCAACCACCCTTCAGCAGAGCAGCTCTTGTGAAGACAGCTGATGAGGAGAGCAAGAAAACCCTGGGCTGCCCTAAGGCAGGGAAGTGGAACCCTGGCCTCCCCCCCCCCCTTTGGAGTGGTGCCTTTTTCTTATTCACACTCTTTGAAAAGAATAAGAGAAAGGTTGGTAAAAAAGGATCCGGGAAGGAATAGAATGAATCACTTGGAAGTGATTTGAGACGGTCACTGAGAGCAGAAAATGCATTTGCTCTTTTAGTCAACATTTACTGGCTGCTTGCTGGTTCCAAGCTCTTGCCCTGAGGCTGGACATTTGAAAATGTTAGGCAGGTCTGGTCTCTGCACTCAAGGAGCTTGTGGAAGGGATGGGAAGAGAGAGATGAGGTGTGTAAATGAGTGCTTTACTGCGGTATAATGAGTGCCTTAATGGAAACCTGAGCCCAGGGCAGAAGGAGCCCAGAGGAGCAACTCCGGAAATCCGTTGAAAACAGCAGNACCTAGTCTGTGCTGCCTGGGAGTCCTTCTGGAGTTCCACTAGGCTTGCCCTGGCTACTACCTTTGTCAGAGACAAATGAATGAGTGAGTGAAAAGTGTCTAAAGAAATGTAGTCCAGGATGGGTAGTCTCTGCAAAGAAGCATTTAATGAATGGTGATAAATTATGAAGTCCTTGCCTGCAGCAACTATGTTCATTTCATCAGTTTGAGCCGTGCTTAGAAGGCAGCAAGNGAATGAGAAACAGTGTTGGATGAATGAAAGGAGGAAGGGAAGGAAGAGAGGGAGAGGGAGGGAGGGACAGAAGGCAGCTGCTTGNATCATCAGAAGTGGAGAAGGCTTGCAAGTTGAGACAAAACCAGGTTGAAATCTTGTTTTTAGGTATAGTGTCCACGTGAGTTCTGGAGACTGCAGATCCCTGGCCGCAAGTCTTCACATGGCACACGTGTGGCCCTAGCAAGCCCCTGCAGCTTGTCATCTGTGTAGTGGGAACATAATACAGTAACTCTGATTTCCCTCTGCTTTGAGGATTAAAGATGAATAAATGTGGAAAGATCAGCATAATGTCTCACATACAGTCAATGCTAAGGAAAATATTACCTGTGTTACTGTCAAGTTTGATTCAGGTGGGGGGTGTTTGCCAAATACTTCATGTGGAGGTTACATAGCTATTCGAAACAAAGGATGATTTTTCATTCTACCAGATAAAGTCCAATTTTGTAAATTCCCTGTTTCTGCAGATGAATACACTTTAAAGAAATGGTTATATCTGGGTGTGGCGCTACACACCTGTAATTCCAGCACTTAGGAGCCTGCAGTAGGAGGGTAGTAAAGTTTGTGGTCTGTCTGGGTTAAGTTCAAGGTCAGGCTNGGCTTTATAGTAAGACCCTGTCTCAAAACCAAAACCAACCTGGGTGGTGGCACACTCCTGTAATCCCAGCAGAAGCAAGTGGATCTCTGAGTTAGAGACCAGCCTGGTCTACAAAGCAAGTTCCAGGACAGCCAAAGCTGTTTCACAGAGAAACCCTGTCTGGAAAAAAAAAAACAAAACAGACAAAAAAAACCCCCAAACTCCAAAAACCCAAACAAACAAAAAGAAAAAGAAAGAAAAGACAAGGCTTTTCACCTAGTGAGAAAGGTGTACAAGAAAGGCAAAGTACCTCTCTGGGGCACGCTGGGCAAGCCTTCTAACAGCTAAGCTTTATCCTCAGGCCTTGACAAGGATTTTTTTTTCTTTTTTTTTAGATTTTAAATTTTCTTTTCTGTGTGTATGTTGCCACATGTTTGTAAACCACATTTGTGCCTGTGGAGTTCAGAAGGTGTTGGACCCCCTGGAAGTGGACTTAGGGGTGGCTGTGAGCTTNTGTGTGGGTGCTGGGAACAGAACCTGGGTCCTCTGCAAGAGCAGCAAGTGCTCTTAACCAGCGAGCCCTCTCTCCAGCCTTGACAAGGATCCTTTTGAAAGCAGATGAAAGCTCTGGTCCTGTTCTCCAGCAGCAGCACCTCATCTTAAGGCTCCCGGTGCNCTGAATCCCACCATGGAGGAAGGGCCTCTGCTCTGACGCCCTGGCTGCAGGCCGTGGTGAAAGGGCTTACGGTAGGTGAGGTACCAGAGATCACGGCATTATGATGGAAATCTGTGGTTGCCCGTTCAAGGGGTTCTGAAAGCCACGGAGAGTGGCACATAGCCTCCTTCTGCTGGGTTCAAGCCCCAGAGATCCTGGGGTGTCTCACTCACAGTGTACATCTGGCAATAAGAATCCCTGGGGACCCATCCAGGTAGGAGTCTACCTCATACCATCTCTCTGTGAGTGTGTCACCTGATACCATTTCTTTTTCTGGTTTTTTGAGACAGAGTTTCACTCTGTAGACCAGGCTGGCCTCAAACTCAAGAGACTCGCCAGCCTCTGCCTTCCGAGTGCTGAGATTAAAGGCGTGCGCCACCACTTGGCCTGATACCATTCACATACTGCCATGGTGGACCATTCCTTGGAAAGGCCACCCTGTCAAGACAGTTGGAGTTGTAGGANATGAGTGGCAAAGCTCATCTTCCATCTCCATCTCTCTCCCAAGACACACTTGTCCCTGTTTACTCTCTCGGTTCAGTATGACAGCCAACAGCAAGACTGTGTGGGATGTGTCAGTCAGGGCGATTTAAGATGACAGAAACTTTGGAGCTAAAGAGCTCCTCTGGGAAAGAAGAAGGAAGGGAGAGACTCTGGGATGGAGGCTTGGTTTCCTGAGGGTAGAAGCATGACCTTCAAAAGGCAGGAGCTAGGGGTTTCAGGGCTCAGAGTAGATCGAAGAGGGAAAGAACTTGATGGGAAATTGGGAGATAGGTTTTTAAAATCTTTTAAACCTTGCAGGGCGGTGGTGGCACATGCCTTTATTCCTCAAGAGGCAGAAGCAGGCGGATCTCTGTGAGTTCGAGGCCAGCCTGGTCTAGAGAGTAAGTACCAGGGCTATACAAAGAAACCATCTCTCCATAAACAAAACCAAAAAGTTAAAATTTTGACTCTTTTGAGACAGGGTCTTTCTAAGTAGCCCTGGTTGGCCTTGAACTCAATCTGTGACCTAGGCTGGCCTTGGAATTTACAGTGATCCTCCTGCCTCAGCCTCTCAAGGATTATAAGTGTGATCCTGTATCTGGCTTCTTGACTTGAGATCTTGAGAAGAGAACAAGGTTTCATAAGCTGGTCTGGAAGCTGAGACTCCGCTACTAGGCCCTTAGCCTTCTGACCCCATCCTCGCTTGGCCCAGGATACCTGCCTTCCACCTGTGAGTGGCTATAGTAGTTTAAGAGCAGCAAAGAGTCAATGAATGATCAATCACTACTTCAGGGATCACTACTTCAGGGATCAGCCAGGCTAGTCCCCCTGACTGGGCAGCCTTATGGGCACAGAGAGCACTTCCTGAACTTCTGTAGGAGAGCACAGGAGTGACAGTGGCAACTTCATGTTCCACCCTGCCTGGGCAGGGACAGGCTGAGCCCTGCTGGTTGCACCACAGCCCTGTAGGGTGGGGGATCCCCTCCCAGGGAGTGGCCAGCTCAGGCCCTAACAGGCCCAGTGGGGGCGGTACTGTGTGGTGGGCTGCTTGCCACAGTAGGCACACCCAAGGCTTGGGCTGGGCAGGCCTTTTCCTTCTGCCCAGGAGAGTTGCAGCCTCAGCACCACGTTTGCAGGAAGCAGCTGAACCAGAGGGAACATTAGGAAGGAGCTTCTAAGATGCGACACTTTGTTGAGGCCATGGGGCAACTTTCAGAGAGGGAGGCGTTCACTCTGTGCCATGCTGCTGATGGCTTTATAGGCGCTATCTTATCATGTCCCCTAATCATGCCATAAAGTACTGCAGTATTTCTACCACAGGAGAAGCAGCTGACAGCTAGAGGGACTGTGGTCCTCTTAAGGCCTGTACATAATGGNTAGTGATGAATTCTTCTCTACTTTATGCTCAACCGCTGAATTCTTCCACTTAACGGAGTATTTGGGGGCNGGAAGTGCAGCAGAGAGCTTGTAGAGGGAAGCTGGTCTGGGTAAGAGATGAGGTGATTTGGTTATATTTGTTGCCAGACTCTGTTGAAAGCTACCTGTCATTGCCGATCCCCGGGCGGATGCCCTCTGCTGTAGAGGGTGCTGCCTGTCCCAGGGAAGTGCCTAGCTCCCAGGATCCAGCAGTCATTGGACGATTTAAAAGCACGTGTGTGTGCGAGCACACACACACACACACACACACACACACACACACACACACACACGTACTGGGTCAGCTGCTGTGACTTCCTCATCCAAGTGTATGGCTGCTGCAGCTGAGTTGCTGCTCAGCCCCTGGAGAGGAGACACAGCCTCGTGCCTAACCAGGGCAGGGTGGGGAACCGCAGCTGCAGGTTGGCATAAGAGGAGAGCTTGAGGCTACGAGGGGATGGTGGCAAGGAGCCAGGTCCTAGGGAGCTGGGCCACAGCCAGTTCGTCTGAGAGACTTTGCTAGGCAGCCTGCCAGTCAGCACCCAGGGGTGGGGGGAGGGGGTGGGAGGAGCCTGAATGCTGCCCAAGGAGGGGTGGGTGGGACCTTTGGGTTCAAGCTCCACTGGGCTTGCCAGGAGGCCCTTCCCCGGCACCGCCGCAAACAAAGCTACAACCCATAGTAGAACTGTGGGAGTACGGAGCCCTGCTCCCCTGGGTGGGAGTCAGAGGGGGCAGGCCTGGCAAGAGCCCTTTGGCATGTTTCATGAATGCCCAAGGACATCCTCCTGCCTGCACCTGGGCTGAGGCTGTACNAGAGGCGGAGGGATGAGTGTTTGTGGTAGGCTGGCTGTGAGGAGCGGAGAAGCTAGGCCGCAGGCAGATGTGTTTACTCATTTTCTGTTTTTATTCTTCCTTCCCTTGTTTCCTCTCCTCAGTTTCTCTCCTATCGTTCTGTCAGTTTGTCCTTCTTCCATTTGGTTCTACAGTCGTGTTCCGTTCCCCTACGTCCCCCATTTCTTTTCTCCCTTCGTTAACGGGTATCGAATATAAGCTTATGGCAAGACACGGTGGCACACTCCTGCATTCCCAGCACTGGGGAGGTAGAGTCAGGANATCTAGAGTACAAGACCAGTGTGGGCTACAGAGCAAGTTTCAGGCCACCTTGGCCTATGTAAGTGAGACTCTATCTAAAAACAAAAAGCTTAAATATAGCCAAATAGGTAGATCTTAAGATCATAAAGCTCAGTACATTCTAACATTTGTACACACTTGAAAATCCAACACCAAATCAAGATAGAGAATCTGTCTGTCATCTCTAAAGTTTCTTCATCTGCCTAGGAGGCATGTGCCCACTGGTCTCTGACATCTCTCACCACACGGCAAGTCTGCCTGGGCAGTAGCTGCTGCTGCTGCTGCTTCTCCTTTTGGNTTTTTGAGACAGGGTTCTCTGTGTAGCCCTGTCTGTCCTGGAACTTGATCTGTAGACCAGGCTGGCCTCTAACTCAGAGATTCTCCTATCCCTGCCCCCAAGTGCTGGGATCAAAGGCATGTGCCACCACCACCTGGCTTGTCTGGCATCTTCATAATATATTCTTACGAAAATTTTACCTCTCATCCTTGCACTGGTGAGTGTGTGCGTGGCAGTAGGGAGGGGGCAGACAGACAGATGGACAGGATGGGAGGAAGAATGANGGTGGACAGAGGGCCAGACTTAACAACTTGTGGATGACTTCATCTAGCAGGCTGGGGCATGGAGGAAGCATTCCTTGTTCTGTCCTTTTGGTACTCTCTTTCCAAGCTGCCCCTCGAGTTCTTTGTAAACACTGGCATCTGGCTNAAAAACACTTGCCTACATCCAAGAGTGGCAGAGGGGAACAGGAGACACATCCTTGGCTTGGGAACCACTCTTTAGCCTACAGGAAGTTAATTCAAAGGCTGTTCTTGTCTGTCAGTCACCCTCCTGTCCCTTTGCAGTCTGGGAGAGCACATCAGAAACCACATCAGCACACTAACGGAAGACAGTGGAGCCCACCAGGAACAAGGCTGCCGAGTACATGGATTGGAGGGCNCTTCCCCAGGCCGAGTGTCAGGGACCCTCATGTAGANAGCGCTGTGTGGTTCCTCCTGGAGTGCCTTGCTAGGCCTGGGGGAGGGGTCAGAAGACAGAAGACCTGTCACTGCTCTCCAGGGGCTTGCTGCCCAGTTGGCGGAAGACATACTTTCAAAGCACATGAGCAGGATATAATTAACAGCCACGAGAGGCTGCATCAGCCCCTGTCTCCTCAGGGATGAGTACAGCCATCAGACAAGCCTTTGTTGCCAAGACACAAGAGCAGGCCAATCCCCTGCAGCTTTAGGAGCTACTNATGCCCAGATTCAGGCGCTCAATAAATGCTAATTGAAGAGGTAGCCATAGATCAGACACTGCTCTAGAGCGGGGCGGGAAGCAGAAGGAGGTGCTGTAGCTAGCAAAAATTGATTTTTGACGAGGCTTTTGTGCACATATGAGATTCACATGCATGGATATATGTGTGCATAAATGAGATTCAGGTGCATGGATATGTGTGTACACATGAGATTCACACGAATGGATATGTATGCACATATGAGATTCACACTCATGGATATATGTGTGCACATATGAGATTCAGATGCATGGATATGTGTGTACACATGAGATTCACACGAATGAGTATGTGTGTGCACATATGAGACTCAGATGCACATGTGTACTTATACATGTGTATGGAGGCCAGAGGACAACTTTCTTTGTATGTCATTCCTTAGCCATCCACCTTTTTTTGAGACAGGGTCTCTCACTGGCCTGGAACTTGCCAAGTGAGTTAGGCTGGCCAACAGGGAGCCTCAGGGATCTGCATGCTTCCACCTCGTCAGTGTTGAGATTACAAATGTACTTTTTGCCAAGCTTGGCTTTTTCTTTTTCCTCTCTCTCTCTCTCTCTCTCTCTCTCTCTCTCTCTCTCTCTCTCTCTCTCTCTCTCTGTCTGTGTGTGTGTGTTTTTCACATAGTTCTGAGATCATACTCAGGTCTTAATGCTTGCATGACAAGCATTGTATTTATTTATTTTTATTTTATATTCATTGGTGTTTTGCCTGAATGTATGTCTGTGTGAGGATGTCGGGTCCCCTGGAACTGGAGTTACAGACAGGTGTGAGCCATCATTTGAGTGCTGGGAATTAAACTCAGGTCCTTTGGAAGAGCANCCCATGCTCTTAACCGCCGAGCCATCTCTCCAGCCCACTTGACAAGCATTTTATCTACTGAACTATCTCCTCAGTCCTAGTCAAGTGTTTTAAAATTTTTTTTCCGTAATATTATTATGGATATGGTGAAAAGTGTGGGTGGAACTATGTAGTGAGAAGGACACATAGTCAATTGCTTAACCTACAGAGAGCACTCGAGAGGCAGAGGCAGGTAGATCTCTGTGAGTTTGAGGCCAGCCTGGTCTACAGA
>LZPO01107074.1:459211-481031 GCA_001675575.1 Neotoma lepida
AAATTTCTTCTGGCCTGCCACTGGATACTGTTTTGACACATCTTATTTTTTCTTTCCCTAAATGAACTAAAAGATTGGCACAAGACATCCACAAATCTTTACATAGTTTGACCAAATTGTGCCAACTATGCTCGTACTTACACACACACGTTTTTCCTGGATTGTTGAAAGATAGTTTCTGACATCATAGTGCATCACCTCTGAAAATAACAAAATGTATCTNCCAAACCTGAGACTACCATACCCAAGAAATACCATGCTTTTAAGAAAAATGAACATTAAAATGGCTGTTAAATGGTATGTTTTCACCCTAGCACAAGACTTCAACATTATTGCTAATATACGATGCATATTAAAAATGTTCTAGTTGCTCCAGCACTTTTTCCCTCTAAAACCAAGTCAAGGTTCACATATCTTTATCTTCTATCTTTTAACCGCAAACTGCTCCTATTTTTGCTATTTATTATTTATTTGTTTTTTTACTTTCACCAGATTGACCTTTTTGATGAGCCCAGGCTAGTCATTGTAGAAGGCTTTCCATGCTGGATGTATCTGTTTTCACGCTCATTGTTCGATGGGGGTTAAAGCCCTTTGGTAGGAACACTACAGGGACAGAGAATGTGACTCTCTCATGGCCCCGGATGGGAGGGGGGCCATTATGTCACACTCCTATTGCAGGTGATGTTTCCTTCTGACCCCTCGGCTAAGATACATTTCCCTTTGTAGAAGTCATCTGTGGGACAGACTCCTGAAAATCTTTACAAATCCAGCCACAATCTTTGCTAAATTTGCTTCCATTTCTACACTTACCAGGCAGCATTTTTCCATACAGAAAAGTTTCCTTCCCTTCCTTTCTCTTTCCCTTTCTCTCTGAGTCACACCATGGACTAATGGGTTGTATTTTAATTTGATGCATTAGAAGCCATTACTTATTATGCCATTTGATGACCAAAGTGGTCATCCAGCTGGCTCCTATCAAAGTGGTCATCAAACTGTCCCTGTATCCTGTAGGCACAACCTCTTTAGTCGGTGACTTCTTTGCTTTCTGACCCAACAAAANGTCCTCTTTGCCTTGTGCTTTCCCTCTCCAGGGGAGTGGTGTGCAGAAACCAAGATCTGGAGGCTAAGTCTGCACACCCATTATTTTTATCAGTGACTTGATTAAAGGTCTAAGGAATACTTAGCCAAATTTACGATGACTCAAAACTAGGGAGGCACCAAATGTATGATAATAGAATTGATATTCAAAATGACCTGTGGGATGAAATCTGGGCCCAAACCAATAGATTTAAGAGAGATAATTTTGAAGTCTTGTGTTCAGTTGAAACAAGTTTATTGCATAATTTCAGGTTTGGGGCACTCTTCACTAGGTAGAAATTGGTATCAAGAGATTGTTTGGGTTGTTGACATGAGCTGGTAGTATTCTGTGGCTCTTGTTACTTTCATTCACTTGGTCATTTCCTTCAACCAATATTTATTGAAGGCCTGCCTACCATGTAAATGGGCACCATTCCAGGTGTTGGGGCTCAGGGGTTTGAGCTGTGCCCTGACCTCTTTCATTTTAAGTTTTCTTTTGGTCTTGTTTTTATTATTTATTTATTTATCTATTTATTTATTTATTTATTTATTTTTTCTGAGACGGAACCTCCTGTAGCACTAGTTGGCCTTCAACTTGTTTTGTATTTGAGGTTGCCCTCGAATTCCTGGTCCTCCTGTCTCCACCTGCCAACTGCTAGAATTAAAGTCATACATATACCACCATTTCCAGTTGACTTTAAAAAATTATTTTTAAGCAGGGCCTGTGGCCCACACCTTTAATCCCAGCACCTGGGAGGCAGAGGCAGGTGGATCTCTATGTTTTACGGAGCCAGTTCCAGGACAGCCAGGGCTACACAGAGAAACCCTGTCTCTAAATAAATAAATAAATAAATAAATAAATAAGTAAATAAATAATGTGTTTTCATGTAACTGTTTTGTGTGTCTCAGGTACACACAGGTCAGAGGATACTACTTGTGGGAGTGCATTCTCTCCTACCGTATGAATTCTGGGATCGAATTTAGGCCATCAAGTTTGGCAGCAAGAGTCTACCCACTGAATCATGTCACTAGCCCCTCACTTTCATTTTTAAGGACTCTGGCTACCATGTTGAGAAGATTGTAGGAGTAAGGGAAGAAGCTGGAAGAGGACCCTTAGTGTAGCCAGGAGAGCAACCGTGGGATGTAGGGAAGCAATAACTTTCAGATTTGGGGTTTGCTAGTGGATTTGGACACGAGGAATAGGAGAAAAGACATGAGACCATAAAAGGATGTCAGGGTGGTGATGGTACAGACATTGTGGGACATGAAGTCTGGTTGTAAGAAAGGAGACCTAGAACTAACAAGCTCTTGTCTACCCTGACTGCCCTCTACCTTAGGAAAGAGGGTGGGGAACCCTGGGGGTGTGGGTGGCAGGACAAAGATGTTGCTTTGTGACTGCTGATATTGGCCCCGGGTGCAGAGTAACAATTGCAGACAATTCTGGGTGAAATGGTCTCATTGCCACAAGAACAATGAACACCGATTTTCAAGTTTTTAATCCTATTTATGCACCCAGGAAAAGCTGAAACGGGTTCCCAAATCCTTGCNTTCTCTTTGTTGATTTTCCTTTCTCCTCTCTCCTTAAGATCCACCAAATTGACCTCAGGTTGGGGTACCTGCGGGTGAATACCTCTGGCGTCTTACTCCATCCTTAGGGAATCCTTTCCTATGCTCAGCCACGTGCTGGTTGTGGGGAAGGTCTAGCCTCCTTGGCAGTGCAGTCCATGAAATCCTATTATCCCACTTGAACTAATTCTGCGCCGCCCCCGGGCTTCGCNTGGACAGAATTCTAAGCATGGACAACCCAGCAAAGTATCTAGATTCTAGACCATGCATAGACCTCCCGCGGAACTAAGACTGGAAAGCCACCAGTCCCAGTGTACGCACAGCTCCGGGAGCGGGGGTGGGGGATGGGTAGGCGGCGAGTCGGGCAGGGTCCCCAGGAGCCGGAAGGAGGGCGGGTCCGAGTGGCCCCCGAGCGGCCTTGCGCTCCCTCGGCCTCCGAGCTTCAGGTCCCAAGGCTCTGCTCCACCCCGTGTGCCCCAAGCCGGGTGACCCGATCCGGCGCCCCTCGTACTCCAGCGCCCAGGAAGGAGGAAGGGGGAAGAGCTGGGTGAGAAGCAGCCAGGAGGCCGGCCTAGCCGCCGACTTCCTGCTCCGCGCCCTCCTCCCGGCGGCGGAGCGCGGGACTCCCACTCGGCAGCACTCCGGGCAGAGGAGCCTGCGGTGCAGCCGCCCACGTGACCGTCTTCTCTGCTGCCCCCCAGGTCCGGAGGCGGAGGCCGAGGGAAGGACTCGGGGGCCGAGCCGCGGGGCGGGGCTGTAGCCAGCGACTTCAGTTAAGCAACCTGAGCCCGAGCCGAAGGAGGACGCCGCTGGCTGCCGCGGTCCGAGCTCCACGCGCCGGGATGGGCCGGGCGAGCTGCTCCGCCACCCCGCTGCGCGCGCTGCTGCTGGTGCTGCTGCCACTGCTGCTGCTGCTGCGGACGACGAGGACGCGGGCGCTTGGCCCCCGGATCAGTGTGCCGCTGGGTGAGTGCTGTGGGGCGCAGCCGAGGGAAGGGAGCGCGGGCCGCGAGGTGGATGGTGCGGGGTGGCCACGACAAAGGAGGGGTTGAAGTCCCTTAGGACCCGTTCCCTTTTCAAAATGCTGTGGTCAGAGGGAAGGGAAGCTAGGGAGCCTAGAGCCTCTTTCTTCCATTTTCTATGTGGACCTGGAGAGGGCCACCCACTCGCTCTGTTGCTGCTGCTCATCTCCTAGGAGGGGGCACACTCGACACTGTCTGGGGGCCTCAGGTGCTGGCCGTCTTGCCTACTTATCTACTTGTCTTTGATGCTGACCAAAGCCAACCACGGAGCTACCCAAGGCACAGGGCTGAGGGGACTGCTGCTGGCCGTGCTGTAAACTCTCCTTTTCTGGTATTCTCAGACAGTCACTGCAGAGCCTGGAGCGGGGTGGGTGGGTGCCAGGTCTTTCTCTTCCCTGCCATCTCTGACTGACCNACCTGGAAGGCACCCCCTCCCCCCCAACACACACATGGACTTGGAAACTGACATTCCGAAGACCCTAACTAGAGGGACCTGAGAGTACCATCCTGGTTGGTCGGATTCCTTTCCTGCTGCTTTACATGTGCCTCTGGCTGCCTGTGTTTCCAACCCTCCAGTCTTTCTTTACTTCCCTTCCTCTGATTGTCCCTGAACCTTCTCCGGGTGCCCTCAAGTTTTAGAATTCTAGGGCCTTTGGACTTTCTTTTTCTTTTTCGAGACTTCGAGACAGGGTTTCTCTGCATAGCTTTGGCTGTCCTGGAACTCACTCTGTAGACTAGGCTGACTTTGAACTCGCAGAGATCCACCTGCCTCCCTAGTGCTGGGATCAAAAGGCGTGCGCCACCACCTCCTGGCTGGACTTGGGTCTTAAGCCCATCAAGTATACCTCCTATACTTTGCACTCCAGTTTCCTCCTCCGCAAAGTGGCATTGCCACCTTGCAATGCCGTCTTGGGAAATTAATGACACTTGNTGCATTAGGTGGGCATCAGGCACATAGGTGCCAGCAGACACTGTTTGGTCAAACTCCTCTAAACTTGCAAGCTGTCAAGTGTGAGTTAGAACAGTATGTGCATAAATTAGAGGTTACAGACTAAAACTCTACCAGACTTCCTCCTCTTATAGCATCTCCACCCCTAAAAGCATCCCATTTGCAAAAGGGTAGAACCAGCTCTTCAATTAAGGCCCCTAACAGGATCTGAATTTCTTATCGGAAACATTACTGGTGGTCCAAGTTCAAATTCTGCCTCTGCCATTCAGTTTCCATATGACCTTGAGTAAACAACTTCTCTGTGCCTTGATTTTCTCATCTGTAAAACAGGGATATTAGCACCTTGCTCAAGGCTCAACCCATTAGCCTTGCAAAGTCCTTNGGATAGGGCTTGGCACAGAAACCTCTCAGCAGGTGTTTGCTGTCATTCTTGTTATGTTAAACTTGGACCACTCCTGCATGGAACTGGGTGGTTCTCCTTGGGTGGAGATGGTTCCAGAGTGTTAGTTTGACTGCAGCCCCTTGGGAGTTCTGTTCTTGAGGTAAGGACTGAAATCTGAACCGAGGATTGTTGCTCTGCTACTTTTAAAATTTTATTTAGCTTGTGCGTGGGTGTGTGGGCACACGCAACACATGTGGAGGTCAGTGAGGTCAGAGGGCAATCAATGGCAAAGTTCCCCTTCAGCCATGTGGAGCTCAGCTATTAAANTCAGGTCATCAGGCTTGGTGGTGAATGCCTTTTCCTGAAGAGCCATCTTGCCATACCCCTCTGACCCCTTTTCCCCTTCTGAGTTAGGCATGGAACCCATCTTGCATTAGACAAGTTATCTCTGAGCCATTGCTGCTTCTGTCATTCTGTGTCTACCTAGACCAGTGGTTCTCAACCTTCCTAATGCTGCGACCCTTTAATACAGTTCCTCAGGTTGTGGTGACCCCCCCAGCCATAGAATTANTTTCATTGCCACTTGATAACTAATTTTGCTACTGTTATGAATCGTAATATCTGTGTTTTCTGATGGTCTTAGGTGACCCCTGTGAAAGGGGTCAAGACCCACATGTTGAGAACCATTGCCCTAGACCCTTAGACCCTCTCAGGTTTAGGAAAAAAATGCAGGGCCTACAAAATGGGGATAGATGCACCTATGGACTCCACTTACGCCCTGGGAAGGCAGTGTGCTAGCTATTAGGGCCATACCAAACAGCAGGTTTTGTGTCTCAGGGAGTGGTGGGAAGACTTGAAAGCGTAGTAAAGAGGCCCTGCTTCCTGGGAGAACATCAATCCTTGGTTCACTGTACAGTTCCAGGACCTGGCCAGCTTTCACAATTTTGGGACCATTTAGGGCTGCCACAGGTGGGCAAGGGGTGTCTTGTGCACTGTATGAAGATCCAGCTGAGGGGTTGAAAGGGCCTGCAGGCCAAGAACATAATTCTACTGTGTTTGGGGGCTGATCCTGCCAGGGGACAGGGGACGCTTTTTCAGCCATGGCCCAGCCTCCTGAACACTGGGTGTGCGTCCACATTTAACTGAGCTACCATGCTACCACAGTGCTTTATCTTCTGGGCTTCCACAGAACCCTTAATACCTGCTTCCNCTCCCTTTTCTCCCGTGTACAGGCAGGTCCTGTGGCTGGAGTCCCACGTGGGGAATGCCCTGGTGACTGAACAGGCTCACCCTTTGAGTCTGGCCTGAGACAGTTTCCTGTCTCATCCCTGGGGGCTCGTTAGATGTTCCTGGCAGTGTGCCCATTCTTGGCAGGCTCATGGTGACCATGGGGTGCCTGGCCCAGGGCCCTTCAGCCTTCTGACACAGGCCTCGAAGGGATTGCACAGAACTGAGACCACACCCCTTTCCCCACCACCTGAACTGAATTCACACCGAAGTATCCCCCAAGGACCTGATGCTTACGGATATGGGCTCTGTGATCAAAAAGTCCCTTGAAGTGGGAAGTCCGGTTTATTCTGTGTCTAGGGTCTCTCGTAGAGAATTCTCATTCCTGTTGATGGTTCTTGGGAGTCCTCAGGTTGGAGGGGGTACTTAAGACCTCACCTAATGGTTAGCAGAGGAAGAAAGACCTGGGACGTTTGGAGTGGGAGTGTGGAGCATTCATGTTGATTCCTGAAACCAGTTGGAAGTCTGTGAAAGCCGTGCTTCAGAGAAGAGCATGAAATTTGGGTTCTTTTGCCCTGAAAACTCCAGGGCCATAATGTGGGGCAAGAGCGGGAGTTAGGTCTTGCAGTCTGGCCTGTGTGAAGAAACAAAACAAAACTGCTCCCACAGCCTACTGAAGTCAGGNGGAGCCCCTTTATTTGGGCAAATTAAAAGAGCTATTAATGTCCCCCAGCCCCAGAAGCATCCTGCTAAAAAGCTCTGGAAACAGTGTATGAACCAGATTGGAATTAAATCTGTAGGCCTGCAAAATGCAGTCAACAAAACCCCATTGAATGCAGAGAACAAGGCCCTTGGCACGAATCAACTGCCCGTCCTCCGACCTGGAGCATTCGGAGTCAAGGCTGCCTGAGTGGCCCCTGTGCTGGCTGCTGCTTTGGTTCCCTCTTGTCTGCTTATTGACCTCCCTTCTTGATGTGACCTCAGCCCAGCATGAGACTTTGTAGTTCTGTCCTGTAGGCTGGTCTATTCATGATTCTTAGAGGCAAGAGACAGTTGAGAGCTCTAAGGGTGGGTGCTGAGAGCCGGGCTGGGAAAACTGGCTTACTGCCCTTATCAAGGACACATCCCTAGGGCAGGCTATGGCCTTCTTAAGCCTGTATCCAGATCCACACGGCAAGAAGAATAACGGGGACCCATCTCCAAGACTCCAGAGAGGATTATTGAAATAATGTATGTAAAGTGCTTGGCACGGGTCCTGACACGTGCAGTCTGCCCAGTGGAAGGTAGCAGCTTTTGCTGCATGCTACTCTGCTTAAACCTCCTACAGGCCTCACTCCAGGAGGTGCATGCTGAGCACTGTCAGTGTCCAGGACTCTGGGAGATGCCAACACAGCTAAGCACTGCATCTGTCATGGGAGCTGAGCGGAGTGGTGTGGCCCTGCCCTACCCTGGGGAAGAGATGAAGCCAGGCCCCTAGGGTTGATGGGAGGGTTTGCCCACTTTTCAAGAGCTCCTGGTTCTGTTCTTTCAAAATTCTTCTGTACCTCAAGAGCCTTCTCTGCCTGGGACTGGACTTTCCCTCATGCTCCTCCCTGCCTGTGCTTTGCTGCTTCTACTCTGCTCTGTGGAAGTCCCATTCAGTTGGTGGTGTGCCTGCCCAGAACACTACACTCGCAGAGTGTGGGAGGAACCCCTTGATGTACTGTACAGCATAGTCATCATCTGGGTGATGGGGCCTGGTTGAAAGGCTCTGAAAGGTCATGTCACCATGCATACCTTCGTCTTATNCCTTTCTTACAGCCTGTGGCCCCTGTCCCGTATCTGTGGCTCCTTAGGCTGGGTCTAGGCTCAGAAACCTTGGGTGGAGCCCTCCCTGCATCCCAGGAGAGAGATGATCAACAGAACTAGTCCTGCAGTGTAGGCAGATTTTTCTTTGGGCCGCCAGCTCCCAAATAATAACACGGAGACTTATTATTAATTATGAAAGCTTGGCCTATAGCTTAGGCTTGTCCCACTAGCTCTTATAACTTAAATTAACCCATTTATTTTAATCTATGTTCTATCACATGGCCCGTTACCTCATCTCTCTGTACTGCTCATGCTGCTTCCTCTCACTGGCTGGTAACTTCGCCTTCTTCCCAGAGTTCTCTCTGCCCGGAAGTCGCGCCTATACCTCCTGTCTAGTTACTGGCCATTCAGCTTTTTATTACACCAATCACAGCAATACATTTTTCACACAGTGTACCAATATCCCTCAGCACCGTTGTCCAGGTCTGCCCTATCCGATCTGCATCCTAGAGAGCACTGTCACTTAAGACAGCATTGTACAGCCACTTTCCCCCACTCCTTACCTTCTGCTCTCCCTGTCCTAGGGAGGTTTGGCAAATCAGGAAAGAAGACAGCTCCCATAGGGGACAGCGTCTTGGCACAGGGACCTCTCCTCTTGCTGTTCTGAAGACCACACTCATCTCCTCTGCTGCTCACTTGCCCTCTGGGATCTCCCTGGTCTCTCATTAGCTGGTTCTTGTGTGGCTCTCCCACGGGGCTGCCTTCAGGAAGCAGAAGAAGGGAACCTAGAAGAAGATAACTGGTGAGGGGACGGATGTAGCTGAGGATCACAGAGGGGAGTGATTTATCCATGTCAGGGTTCTCCATCCCCAGCCTGTGATTCCGCCTCTTCTTGGGCCCGCCTGGAAGGCTAGCAGAGATGCTTCGGGGAACGGCTTGTGGTAGGTATGAGAGGTGGAAGACAGAGCCCTCATTCTTCCTTTCTCCTAAAGAGTGTCCAAAGTACCAATTTGCTGCCTTTGGAGAATTTCTTTTGTCCTCAATGCTAGAGTGGAACCCAAGGCCTTGTGGCTGCTAAGGAAACCCTCTCCCATCGAGCTACATCCCAGCCCTGGCCTCATGATACTCATCCTCTGTGAGAGGCTCTACCTACTCACAGAAGAGGAAGAACACCATCCACATGCAGTTGCCCATTGGGCTAGGCTCACTCTTGCCTGTGGAGCTGTATTGTTTTATCCAGTGTAGAAAAGAATGCTGTCAGGGTCATGCTCACTAAAGATAAGACTGCGTGGGTCACTCTCTTCCCTGACTCAGGAGCCTCATTCTTTCTCAGAGACCAGCTGCCTCTCCCTTCACCTGCCAGTTCCACAAAAGCAGCAGAGTGGTCCAGCTCAGTCCTGTCATAATTGATCAGCTATGCAATTCCATCTGGTAAAAAAGTCTGTTGAGGTCACTCGTGACAGAGCAAGGCAGCCAGCTGAGCCTCCCCCCCTCCCNCAGGGCACTGTCAAATTGGATATCAGTGGTCTTGGTCAGGAAAATAGGGGCACATATATCAGAGGTTTACACACTAGGGATGGTGGCCAAAGCCAATCTGGGGACGTATTTTGCTTGGCTTTCAAGTGACTTAGAATTTTTTAATTAGTGGCTGATATTTAAAACTTAGGAAATTTTATATAAAAATCCGGCTGCAGGGGAATCTGGCGAGGCAGGGCTTCCTTTCCATTTAGCAGTAAGCAACCGGGCACAAGCAGCGACCTCCTCTTCTGAGGGCCTCCTGCCTCCAGATGGTTCCTCTCATCCCAATTCTGTCTTCCTTGCCTGGCACCAGGGTGCCAGGTGTTACACGAAAGACTGATGTGTGAAAAGGTAAGAGGAAGGGAGGGGAGGACAGTAGGCAGGAAGGGGAGTGCTGCATGCTGCATTCTGTCAGTCATCCAAGCCCTTCTGCAGGCCCTGCACAGAGGAGGCCGGTGACTTGTCCACAGTTACACAAGTGATGAAGTCAGGATGCACGGGAACTTTTAGGACTTCCCACCCATCCCCCACACCTCTGTGGCCCATTTCCTATTTCCTGCAGCATTTTTAGCTGCCACATGTCTCTCTGTGGCTTTTGGGATGCTACGATTGACTGAGCTGCCTGTGTGCTGGAAGAGTCAGACTCAGTGTGGAGCAGGAGCCTTCAGGACTTCCCTGCTGTCGCTTTCAATCTAGGGCTTCTTTCTGGACTATAGCATCTCAAAATGAGGGACTCTGACCTTCATTCAATTAATAAACATTCATAACACACTTCCTTGGGAGTCACCTGACCAGGTGATAGGTGCATGGGTTTGGAAAAGACAGACCCAGAAACCTCATCATAAAACAGTGTCACTCGAGTCTGTGACAGGTGTGAAGAGTATGGCAAGCCCTTGTCTGGCTGGAGATTCCGGAAGGCCCATAGAGGAGCTGATGAGTTTAGTCAGAGGGAGAATTGTACCACAGAGCTGGCTGTGACCAAAGCACCCTTGAACTGAACCTCTGTGTCACTCACGAAACGGATGGGGGGGTCTGGAGATTGAGTGATGTTTCACCACTGCAGGCTTTGTGAGGTGAGGTGACAGTTCTTGGAGAACCTTCCAGCTGTAGCACGGGGCCCCTGGGAGGCTACAGTAGCCTGGGTGGGAGCAAGTAGTGGCCTGGTTCAGGACTATGGTTGTGGAGTAGTGAGATGGGGCGGATTGGGAAAATACAGGGGAGGGAAAATCGGCAGAATTTGATGGTAGATTACATGTGTGTGGCTGAGGAAATAAGAGTGACACATGGCAGAGCTGGATGGTAGAAAACACTGGTTCTCAAGATAAGGAGTGAGAGGTGTGGGAGGGGCCCATGAGGTAGCCTTAGAGTAAGTCATTGTGCTTGTGTGGGCCACCAGAACCTCTATCATTGAAGTGGTAGGTGTGGACACATGACTCTTCACAGAGTGAGAAGAACAAGAGAAGCGCACACCAGAGGAGGACAGCACAGGTTCATATCCCACCTCCTCCAAATAGCCTGAATGCAGACCAGTCCTATCCATGACCTCCTGGAGGGGATTGTGGGACTGAATCTACAGGGGCCAGGGTGTGTGAGGAAGACGTGAGAAGACCCTTGAGAGCTTTGGGACCCAACACCTGGAGGACAAGTGTTTGATGGGGTCTAGGGCTATCAGTGAGACACTTCCTAGACCTTGGAGGGCTCACCCGCCAAGGGTTGGGCTGGGTGAGGCCAATTCCCTGGAAGAGAAGTGGGAGGCAAAGGAAGGTGAAAGCGTGGGCCAGGGCTCTCTTCAGGAGTTTGCCTGTGTTTCTAGACAAAAGTGCCTTCTGAAAGGGAGAGCCTGTGTATGATGAAGCTAGAAGTTGAGGTCACTGAGGAAGAAGATGGGTAGAGGGTAGAGGCCATAGGAGAGTTAGAGCTGTCTCTTATACACATCTAGATGTGTATAAGAGACAGGACCATGGTTCTAGGGGGGGCCTCAGAGGGGGTGAGCAGAGGTCAGGCTCTGAAGGTTTTGGAACAGCTTGGGTAGATGAGGCACAGGTCCTGTAGCTTTGGGGTTCTGACAGGCTGGCCTGCTCACAGAGGGACAGTTGGGTGGGAGGCTCTCCAGAGCTCCCACCCCACGGACATGTTCATGCTCTCTCTGGTGTATTATTTTTTATTTTATTTTATTTCTTGGTTTTTTTGAGACAGAGTTTCTCTGTGTAACAGTCCTGGCTGTCCTGGAACTTACTTTGTAGACCAGGCTGGCTTCAAACTCACTGAGATCCACCTGCCTCTGCCTCCCGAGTGGTGGGATTAAAAAATGTGCACCACTACCACCTGGCATTGATGTATTATTATTATTATTATTATTATTATTATTATTGGTTTTGTTTTTGAGTCAGGCTTGCTGTATAATCTAGACTTTCCTTGAACTTCCAGTAAGGTCTTCCTCAGTCTCCCCAATGCTATAAATGCTTTACTTTTTGTGGGATGAAGGGGTGGGTTGAAACAAAGTCTTGTGTAGTCCAAGCTGGATCCAAACTTGCTTTAGAGCCAAGGATGTCCTCGAACTTCTGCGCCTTCATACTCTTACCTCCCAAGTGCTAGGATTACTGACCACCATACCTAGCCAACAAATGGATTCTTGACCACTTCAGCCCAGGAGAGACTTGGGCAGAGTCCTCAGCAGTGGGACTGACCCTCTCTGATGGCCTCAGCCCTGGCCTTAGCCCAGTGATGTCGACCTTGGCCCCATGCTTACGTAGCCTAAGGACAAGGTGGCTGCTTCCTGCCCAGCACTGGGTGGTGTGGAGGGAGGAAGTACATCCAGGCCAGTTTGCTGCTGACTGTAGCAAGTGGGTTCAAGGTTCTGGTGACTTGGCATGACGTCCTTGAGACATAGCCACCCAGGAGGCCTTTCACACCCTTGCAGAAGGCCCCTTCCTTGCTCTGACTTTGCAAGGAGGCTGGTGTTTCCTGGCCGCATCCTGCCGGGACCTGTGGAGGGCAAGAAGTTAGAGCCAGGTCAGCATCTCCCTGTGGTGGCTCAGGAGCCACAGAGCAGAGAAAGGTGGGGTGGGACTCTTGAGTCAGCACTGCCCAGGGTGGGGCTAAGCCCTATTCCTGTCTTAACCCAGAAAGCTCCAAGCTTCCGGCTGAGTCACAGGGGAGGGAGAACCTTGGTGAGGCTGGGGGCTGCCACATCACTTCCTGCTAGGATGGGGTGTGGGGCCCTGGACTAGCCCCATCCTATCTTTTTGAAGGATGGAGCACCTTTGGGGAGCACAGGCTCTTGGGCAGCCACTGGCTCAAGTTGCCCAGGACCCCATGGAAAATTTCCATCCTGACTGGGACAGCAGCCTCTAGTTAGGGGATAAACCCCAGGCAGGGGGACAGGGAGGGTATGTGAACCATACTCCCAGCCAGGAGACTAGGTGGGATATGCTCTTTGGCACAAGAGGCACAACAGACAAAACACACACACACACACACACACACACACACACACCTACCTACACCTCTCTAGTCACCTCTGCACACACACACATAGCACCAGGAACTCATGCACAAGCCTGGACAAGCCCCAGGGTTCCGTGCACATAGGCACACAGACACACAGACATGGGCAGGCTCAGGCAGGGCCTTTTGTACAGACATCCACAAAGCCACTCTGTCGTTCTGGAGGTGGTACCAGACACATGGGAGCTTGGGCAGTCACAGCACTTGTGACTTGAAACACACGTCCTGTTTCTGAGTTGATCTGACCATGAGACCCTTGTGGGTCACGCTCAGGCTCAGGTGGAATGAGCTGGCACCTTAGCCTCCCGGGAGGGAGGCCACACTCCCTGTCCTGCCCTCTGTGGCTTGCTGGGCTGGATTTTCCTGCAGGGCTTTTGGATTTTGTTTTTGAGCCACTCGAGTGTTGATCGTGTGCCAGGCACCATGCCAGCACAGGGAAAACGTGTGCAAAGTTGTTTTGAGTAAAGCTCTCAGTAAGTGTGGGTCATTATGTACATTATTATTTACATACGTAATCTCGTTTCTTCTCATAACAACTCTGTGAGGCAGAGGGCTATTATTGTTCCTATTTTACTGATAAGGAAAGTGGGGGCTCTGAAAGGTTAAATGACTTGTCCTTATGAGTGGTAGAGGCTGGATTCAAACCTGGGCTTTGATGCTCGTATATGCTCTCAGTCTGTCCTGTGAGATAACCAGTGGGGAAGACCTAGGAAAGTCCATCCACAGGGGTGGAAGGGTCATCGGTAGCCAGGTTCATCAGTAGCCAGGTTCATCAGCACGCCATGCATGACTCTTAAGCTTGAGAACAGGGTGGAAGGGAAGAGGGAGGAGGGCAAGCATAGAGGGCGGTCCTAGCATGAGAAACCGTGTTGTGAAGGCACTGTGTTCACTTCAAGGCATCTTCCACTTTCCACCGTCAGTGTGTTTCCAGCAGGCAGGAGGAGTCGTGGACCACTGGCACCCAGGCTCCCCCTCCAACCTGGCTTGCCTTTGTCTAAGGGACCCTGGGCAGCTGGCCATCCGCCCAGGCTAAAGTGGAGGGGATGTTGAGCTGCCACCTGGAACTTGTGCTTATCTAGGACTCCTGGCATTTCTGTATCTGGACAGGATCCAAGGGTGGCTTCCCGCTTAGAGCTGTAGGTCCCACCCAGGTGGAAATGCCCTCCGGTGCAGGCAGATAAGCCTTGGCAAACCGAGTCAGCCTGTGCTTCCAGAAAACCTTGAGGGGTGCAAGAGATAAAGGGGTGCAGGAGCTGTGTGCCTTGATCTCGCTGAGTCTCGTAAGGCTCCTGCGAGCTGCACTTTTTGTGCTAACCCCGTGCCACTCAGGAGAAATTACAGTGGAGTGAGCAGGCGTCATAGGGAAGGAAGGGCCTATTCGGTGCTTCACAGAGTGCTGTTCTGGGGCCACCTCCTCCAGAGTCACAGGAGCTGGTCCAGTGGCTGCCTTTCAGACCAGCAGTTTCAGAATTTCTAGAGAAGGCCCGGAGTCCAGGTGCTATTCAGGGAGGTTGGGATTGGTGCTGGAGCTTTCCTTGGCCTCCCAGTGTGTAGGAGCACTAAGAGTTGGAGAAGAGGCTCTTGGTAGTTTGAAGAGAGGACATCTTTGGGCTGTGACTGCCTCTGGTGTCAGTGGCAGAATTCAAGCTCTGGCCTCAAGCAGAACCTTTCCTCATAAATTCTAGTGCATTCCCGTGTCTAACTCCAGGTTATAGGAGTGTGACAGAACATCAGCTACAGAGTCACACATATTTCTCTCAAACTCCTAGTTCTCTCTGTCACCACTTTTCCTCCCCAGGAGACCTCCTGGGAAGCAGCCCTGGGCTCCTATCTACCTATCATCCTATTGACTGGAGATGTTACCCGTCCCACGTGTCTCAGCAGGCTTATTGGAAAGCCCCATCTGAGAGCGTCTTCAGCCTCCCGTGCCATGTGGTAAAAGGTTGAGCTCCGGTGAAAGGACTGGTGTGTTTTCCAGTTCTTGAACAGTGAGAACCAAGTTACTTCATTTCCCTTCTCTCCGTGGCCACCAGGAGTCTTGGTGCTAAGTGTGCAGCCCACCCCAATAGCTGTGTGAAGATCATAGATCATATGACCTGCTTACATGACCTCTTTCTTCTCTGGTTTAGATGTCTTCTTCAGATTGGTTTTTCTCTGCTCGTGATTTTAACGCTTCTCTTTTCACCACTTTCTTGTCTTTGTGTTTCCTTACCTCTTTCTGGAACCAGGCTGAGGGTATGTAAAAACATTGGACATACAAACACACATGAAGTCATCTTCACGTTGCTTGGCTGGCATGCTGCCTCATGGCTTCCCGGCTCTGTGAGTCTGTTTGTTTGCATGGTCCCGACCCGCTGGTCAGTTGGGACATGCCTGAGGCTGCTCAGGGGCTGCTCTCTGCTTGTCTTTGTGTCCTGTCTTCAGCCGCTTAGAATTTTTTAAATAATTTCTCTCTGAACCCATTAGTTATTCAAAGCATAAACAGCACACTGATGGGTCAGTGGGCGTTGACTTGTTTCTTTTTCTCCTCTTAAATTTATATCTTTTACATTATGCAAGTATAAGTTGCTAACTGTAAAACTCCCAAATAATAAGTTTAAGGGGAAAAACCTGTGTCCTGCTAGTGATCACTTCAGTGTTTTGTGCTTCATTTATTCTTCTGTCTGGATTTTTTTCTCATTTATATTTTTTGCTACAACGTGAAATAATCTGACATTTTATAACCTTCATTCTTACTTGGTGATAGATAATTAGTATCTCCCAATTATTACATTTTCTGCAACAATGAATAGGTCCTAAAATTTTCTCAGTGGTACTATGTATTTGTATGTATGTATGTATGTATGTATGTATGTATGTATGTATATAAACACATGAGGGCTGGCCAAGTGGTAAAGACACTGTTGTTGCCAAGCCTGATAATCTGAATTCAATCCACAGGACTCACGTGGTGGAAGAGAGAACCAGTTCCCAGAATTGCCCTCTACATAGACACACACACACACACACACACTCACTCACTCACTCACTCACTCACTCTCCCACCAGCCTTTGCGTTCTGTGCCTGATTCACAGGGCCACCTCTGGGTTGTTGAGAGTTCCCACACTGCCGAGGTTCCCTCTGGACACTGACATGAAATGCTCACCCCGCCATTTCTTTTCCATCTCTAACTTTGGGCTTGCTGCTGAGAAAAGGAGGCTTTCCACCACCCTTGCCCTCCCTACGTGTTCTGCTCCTTCCCACCTGTGCTGTGTGATCGCCTTTGCCACTTAAAGTGATACGCCTGCCCTGGGTGTGGTGCTGCACTTGTCACCCCAGCACACAGAGGCTGAGGCAGGAGGATCGTGACTTCGAGACTAGTCTGGGCTATGTGACAAAGCTGCCTCAAAAAGTCAAGCAAGCAGACTCCATTTGGGCTGAGGTTATATTGCACAGTGGTCTAGGCTGAGTGTCATCCACAATCAAAGCAACAATACACTTTAACATCTTTTTTTAATATCTGCTAGAATCCTCAATTTTGTTCTGTCTGCACATACATGCACTGTGCTGTATGTGGGATCAAACCCAGGCCCTTACAAGTTAGACAAGCATGTACTGAGCCACACCCGGAGCCCTATTAGCCTAGCACAGCATATTGTGACCCTCTTTGCTCCTGGGGTGGACAGCAAAGTCTCATTCCGCCCCTCAGGTCATGCTGTGTGCCTGTGGCACATTCATGCTCTGTCTAGTAGTAACTCTAAGTCTCCATGAGTGCTGGGGGCTCTGGCTTGGGACAGAAGAGTTCAGTTGTATCCCTGCAGGGCCAGGGAAGGAGAAGCTGCCCTTTCCTTTCCTTTTCTTTTGGTCAGATGCTGTCAGCGGAGCATGTTAAATGTAGCAGCCTTTCTTCTCTTTATTACAGTTATTTATTTCTGTGTGTGCTTGCACACTGCCATAGCATTCATGAGGGCATCAGAAGGCAGCTTATGAGCATTTACTCTCTCCTTCTACCATGTAGGTCTCGGGTACTGAACTCAGGTAGTCGGGCTTAGTGGCAGGTGTCATTACCCACCAAGCCACCTTCCTGTCCTTTCTTATATTCTATTATGTACTCACAAACCATGACTTTAAATTGTAATTTGCTTCATATTTTGACCCCTTCCCTCTCTCTTAAAATGGGGTCCCACTTAAGTAAACCCAGATTGGCCTCCAACTTCTAATTCTTCTGCCTCCCTCCCGGGTGCTGGGATTACAGGCATGTACCATCACACCTAGCTAGATTATGTATTTCTTACACAGCTTTGTCTGCTTATTTTCTGGGGTTTCCAATATGTTGTTTTTTTGCCAACTGTGTAATATTCCACTGGATGGAGTTTCATAATTATTTTTGTCCAGTCTCCTGTCTTTGGGCTCTTAGGTTTCTACTTTCTCAGTCACATGAATGGAGCTGTAATTAATGTTCTTCTCCATGTATCCCAGTGCGTTCCCTTCGTACGTGTGCGTGTGGGACATGCTACTCTTCTTTATAACCAGCCTATTGTCCCAGGTTTTGCCACTGACTGCCCTGTCTTTGACTAAATTTGATCTTTCTTGAGATGAATGGAAAAGGCAATTCTCAGGCAATGCCTGACTTCCTCTCCCCAGGCTCTGAAGAAAGGCTGATCCGAAAATTTGAAGCTGAAAACATCTCCAACTACACAGCCCTTCTGCTGAGCCAAGATGGCAAGACGCTGTACGTGGGGGCCCGAGAGGCCCTCTTTGCGCTTAATAGTAACATCAGCTTCCTGCCAGGCGGGGAGTACCAAGAGGTAAGAGGTGTCCAAGGGTGGCCAGATGGGTGGAGAGGGTGGTCAGGTAAGCAAGGAGGGGTGGTCAGGTGGGTGGAGAGGGTAGTCTGGAAGATCAGCCTGCTGGTCAGAGGGTGCTTTGAACAGGAGAGGAGCCTGGCTCTGTACACCTCCATGCCCTCACACCTATTTCCCTCCTTCCTTAGCTGCTATGGCGTGCAGATGCTGACAGGAAACAGCAATGCAGCTTTAAGGGCAAGGACCTTAAGGTGAGACTGAAGTCGGGGAGGGATCTGGGCAGAACACTGAGCAGATACAGCCAAGTGTTATAGAAAGAGCATAGCCTAGAGATAGCCAGCGTTGGGCTTGAATCCCAACCCCAGCTCCATCCTTTCTGTGATCTTAAACAAGCAGATTCAGCTAGCCAAGCCTTACTGTTCCCGTCTGTAAAATGGGGATCATATGCCTGTGTCCCTGGATAAACCAGTGGGCCCAGGGCCCCTGACACATAAACAGTGCCAGATTAGCCTTAGCACCAGCAGGAGCTCTGGGTGAGGAGGTGACTGTGTCTGTAGCGTGTCTCCAGTGGAGAGATAGGTCTGGCACATTCTAGTTTGATTTTGGCAAAGACATTAGATACAGGATTCTCTTGCAGGACTTCTTGCCATTCCCAGAGGCCCCACTCCCAAATGGAGCGAGTGGTATCCAAGGCAGCCTTCAGGTCAAGTCCTGGCTGCCTCTACCCAATCATACTTCATTCTGCAAACAGTTAGCAAGTACTTGTTGGCAGTGTGGAGATGGAACACAGTGCCTCCCATGCTAGACACGCTAGACGAGTGCTCTGGCCATGAGCTGCGCCTCAGCCCCTCTTCAGAACTTGTTCTGTAGTGTTAGCTAATAGAGACATTATGAAAAAGTAAAACCATGCCTGTAATCCCAGAATTTAAGCAGGAGGATTAGAAGTTCAAGGTCATCCTTGGCTGCATAGCAGAGTGACAGACTGAACTCCATGACACCACTTCCAAAAGCTAAAAATTAAAGAAAAACCAATGAAAAAATCAGTCTATAAGGTGGTCATGAAAAAAGAAAAACCAGGATTGGAGAGATGGCTCAGCAGTTAAGAGCATGGGCTGCTCTTCCAGAGGACCAGCCTGTTTCTCAGCATCCACAATGACAGCTCACAACCTTCTGTAATTCCAGCTCCAGGGGACCCAATACTCTGTTCTGGCCTCCATAGCACCAGGCACAAAAGTGGTCCACACATAGATGCAGGCAAAACACTTGTACACAAAAATTGAAAATAAATAAATCTTAAAAAAGAAAGATAGAAAGGTGCCCAGGTTTACATGATGTAAAGACATTTGGGCCTTTGAGATTTTAGAGGAAGGTAAGGAACTTGACTATGAGATACCCAGAGAGTGAGCAGCACTTTCAGTTTCTGTCTGAGTGAATCACTTTGGGCACCAGTGGAAGGCTAAGCAGAGAAGTGAGGTGGCCTTGCCTGTGTTTTTTGCTTTGTTTTACAGAACTAGGATCAAGCCCAGGGTCTCATACGTGTTAGGCAAGTGCTCTACCACTGAGCTACATCCCCAACCCTCTGTTTTTGAGGCAGGTTCTCATGCTGTAGCCTAGACTCAGGCTGGTCTTGAACTTGTGATCTTCCTGTCTCAGCCTCCTGAGTAGCTGGAATTACTGACCTGTGCCACCAGGCCTGTCATCATGCTTGTGTCTGCTTGTGATTCTAGTGACAATAAGGCAGAGGATTAGTAATTCCAGGCCAGCCTGGGCTACATGGTGAGACTCTGCCATAAATAAAAATAAACAGGTCCCATTGTGCACAGGATAGAGTGTTCTCTGTGCACAGGGTAGAGTGTTCTCTCTGGGACTAGACACGGAGGCCACTGAGGGTTAAGCGATTACAGTGCCTCATCCGGGGTGTGATCCATAAAGGGGGTGAGAAATGGTCAGATTCTGGTTTTTTTGTTTTCTGTTTTTTGTCTATTGAATGTTTAGCATCCAGGAAGATGTGGGGGTTGAGAGACACCGAGGCCAGGGCTTCCCACTGGAATGCTGGAAAGAATTCAGTGGGTCTTGGGGGAGTCGGCCGCACCACGTTGGGAGTTTCTGTTAGACACCTTGTGGAGGTGGCCTTTGTGCCAGGAGTTCAGGGCTGAGCAGTTTCTCCTGCTTTGCCTTCAGTGTCCTCAGTGGGTTGGAGAAGACTCTCAGGAGGGCCAGGATACTCCAAGAGGTGGAATCCTGCCTCCAGGGTGCCCTTCACCAGAGAGAAGGAGCATTTGCCAGTCTAGAAACTAGCGGAGCTCCAGGATCTTCTGCAGTGCAGACCCTGCATAAGCTCTGCCAGCCAGCCCACAGCTGCTGGCTTCTCTATTGTTTCCTTTCTGTTACCTCTCTCAGGTCCCCAGCAAAGGCCCTGCCCCCAGGCCTGGCCTTGGGGTTCTGAGGAGGAGGCCTCTGCAGTGCCCCCTGGTGGCATACGTGGACCTGACATTCTCTCCTTCCCCACAGCGCGACTGTCAAAACTACATCAAGATCCTGCTGCCGCTCAACAGCAGCCACCTGCTTACCTGTGGCACAGCAGCCTTCAGTCCCCTGTGTGCCTACATTGTGAGTTCCCTCCTCTACCCCGGGGCTTGGCTGCAGCTGTGGGCACAGCCCTTCCTGCCAGGGGAGCTCTTCTAGCCCCGACTCCCGGTGAAAGGAGGATCCTCAGGGCAGGCTTCTAGGTAGCAGCAGGCTCTTGAGGACCCTGAGTCCATCATCCTGGCTGCTGCCCAGCTCTCTACTGGGTCTCCCTGCTGGGGCAGAAGGGGGTGCACACAGCCACCTTGTCCAGAGATCCTGTCTGACTCCCAACTTGCCGCCCCGTTCTGCCCTCCACGTTCTTTCCCTTGGCTGTGCTGGGTCCTCTCACCCCTTAGCATATGCCCACCCTGTGTTCCTCCTCCTCACCCTAACGTACTCTAGCGGAGGGTGGCATTAAGGCTGTGTTTTGGAACACAGGCCTTGGGGGTCAGAAATTCCTGGGTTTGCATCCTGTTGCTCTCCCTGACTCCAGGACTACTTTTCCTGCTCACTGGAGATTAGTGCCCCTGCACACATGCCTTCACGTAGAGCATGGGGAAGGAGGGCACACACTTTGGCACCTGCACACTTCGCCACTGTGCACTGCCTTGTTCCCGAGTCATTTATCTCCTCCCCCACAGAACATAGCAAGCTTCACTTTAGCACGAGATGAGGCTGGCAATGTCCTCCTGGAGGATGGCAAGGGCCGTTGTCCCTTTGACCCCAACTTCAAGTCCACCGCCTTGGTGGTTGGTAAGTGATGGCATAGGCTAGGTGCTTTTGGGCTTCATGGTGTCAGAAGATGCACAGGGCAGGGGCCTGAATCTGGGATGGGGTCTGGGCTCTGGGCAATGGGTGTCCAGGGCTGAGCTGGTGTCTCCATGTTGTGCTGGTTCCCAGAGGGCACTGAGTGACCCTGGGCTGCCTTCCCATTTAACTCTTCCAAGTTCCTGCTTCCGCCTAGGCGGGATGGATGGGGCTGTGGTCACTGTGGGCCCTGAGCAGGGCACAGGGCCTGGGCCAAGGGAGCCATTCCCATGGGAACATTCTCTTGGCAGATGGTGAGCTGTACACTGGAACAGTCAGTAGCTTCCAGGGAAACGACCCAGCCATTTCCCGGAGCCAGAGTTCCCGCCCCACCAAGACTGAGAGCTCCCTCAACTGGCTACAAGGTGGAGTTGGGCCTCGGCCCCCTGAGCAGTCAGCCCTTGGGAGGGGACAGTGTCCCAGAGGTTCCTGGACTGACTGTGTACCCTCCACTGGCTTCTGCAGACCCTGCCTTTGTGGCCTCAGCCTACATTCCTGAAAGCCTGGGCAGCCCAAATGGTGATGACGATAAGATCTACTTCTTCTTCAGTGAGACAGGCCAGGAATTTGAGTTCTTTGAGAACACTATTGTATCCCGAGTTGCCCGAGTCTGCAAGGTGAGTG
>LZPO01107074.1:481235-495424 GCA_001675575.1 Neotoma lepida
AACTTACAGAAATCCACCTCTCTCTGCCTCCCAAGTGCTGGGATAAAGGAGAACACCACCATGTCTGGCTGGCCTCCCTTCTCTCACTTAATTGAGAAAATCTCATTGAAGATAGGTGTGACAGTGCACACCCAAAATCTTGACACTTGGGGAACTGGCGAGGGGCGGGGGGCAGGGATCGCAAAATTAAGGCAATCTTGGACCACATAACGAGATCCTATCTTAAAATCTTCTCTTTTATTTTTTTGTTTTTTGAGACAGGGTTTCTCTGTGTAGCCCTGGCTATCCTGGAACTCGCTCTGTAGACCAGGCTGCCCTCAAACTCAGAGATCCGCCTGCCTCTGCCTCCCGAGTGCTGGGATTAAAGGCGTGCGCCACCACCGCCGGCTTTAAAAACTTTCCTAATAGTAATAGTAATAGCTTCCTCTCTTAGATAGGGTCTCATGTATCCCAGGCTGGTCTCAAACTTACTGTGTAACTCAGGATGATCTTGAACTTTGATGCTTGTGTTACCACACCTGGTTTCCGTGGTGCTGAGGCTCGAGCTCAGGGTTATAAATACTAGGCAGNCACTCTACCAACTGTGCTTCATCCCTTTGTAAAAGGAGTCTTTGGCTTTCTCTTGAAAACTGAAAATCCAGGTTCCTTGTTCAAACTCCACTCCTCATCTGTTGAGTGGCAGTAAAAACACCACCACCGTCAGAGCTGCTGCATGGGTTAAATTCTGCCGCAAAGCCCTTAGGGTCCCTAAATGTGATAACCTACCATCCCCACAAGAAAGGACCACGTCAACATTAAAGTGTTCTTTGCCGAGCTGTTAAAGCTAATGTATTGGTAGTAACTTAGTTACAAACCTGAGTTGTGCTAGTTCAGGGGGCTTTAGGCTCAGTAATCAATCACAGACTCTTTTCCCTATTATTTATTCATTTATGTGTTTATTGAGTTGAAGTCCTACTGCACTCCCTACCTGGCTGTGAACTCCTAGACTCAGTGATCCTCCTGAGTGACCTGAAGCTTCGGGTTACTGGCATGGCCAATGATGCTGGCGTGCTGGATGGCATTGTGCCACTGAGCTGTCTCCTGTGCCTTCCCTGTGTAGATGGTTTCCCCTTGGTCCTCATTTGCTCGTCCTTCACAGCAGGGAATGCACTCTCATGATGGGAAACACACGCTCCTTCCTAAGTTTTCTCAGTTTTAGTTGCATATCTGTCCTGGCTTTTCCTCATGCTTCATTCCTGCGTGTGTCTCAGCTACTGCTGAGGAGGGCTGGTAAGGCAGCACTGTGCTCCACCTGTGGCCCTTGGCTTGTGACTAAGGCGTCGAGCGGCCCCTCTTCCCCTCCAGGGCGATGAGGGCGGAGAGCGAGTGCTGCAGCAGCGCTGGACCTCCTTCCTCAAGGCGCAGCTCCTGTGCTCCCGGCCCGACGATGGCTTTCCCTTTAATGTGCTACAAGATGTCTTCACCCTGAGCCCCAACCCCCAGGACTGGCACCAGACCCTTTTCTATGGGGTCTTCACCTCCCAGTGGTGAGTGAAAGGCTAGGATTTAGCTGGGGACAGGAAGGTAAAGAATGCCTGGACCCTACTGACCCAGTCTTGAGCCCTGACTCCCAACTCAGAATTAATTTGCCTGTTTCTTTGGCAGGCACAGAGGGACCACAGAGGGCTCTGCCATCTGTGTCTTCACCATGAATGAGGTGCAGAAGGCCTTTGATGGTCTGTACAAGAAAGTGAACAGAGAGACACAGCAGTGGTATACTGAGACACACCCGGTGCCCACACCTCGGCCTGGAGCGGTGGGTATCAGTAGTTGACCTTGAACTCCTGATCTTCCTGCCTCTACCTCCAAAGTACTAGGATTACAAGGGGGGTGCCACCATCCCCAGCTTTGCACTGTACTGTACAATACTGTTACTGTCCCTTTACTCACTCTGTTCACCCCAGACTCCGCCAAGTCCTCCTTATTTAATCATCAAATGACTGGATGACCAGATCCTAGGCAATGGTCCTTTCCTATTTGCTTGTAACTTAGTAGGCCACAAGGAAAACCTGACACCAGGATGAGTGCCAGCAGTTTGGTTGGGAGGTGATGTTGAGAAGCCGGGTGAGGGAATGGACAGGTGCAGCCGGAAGGCTGTGTCAGTTAGCTTTGACCACTCTGGGCTGCTGGATCTGGACCTTCCCGGATACCACACGAAGTTGTGGAGCCCGTCTCAGATGCTCACACTGATGGGGCTGAAGCTGTTGTAGTGTACTCCGTTAGTCGCAGGTCACTAGGCGTGTTATCGCAGAGAATCTCTTGGGCAGGGAGAAACAGGACCTGGGTAGGTGTGGGAATCCGCTGTGGCTGGCTGTACTGAGATATTGATCAGCCCTGGCTTCTTGAGGACCCCAGGGTAAGATGCTAGATGGTAAATGTGGTAAGGGGCCAGCAGGCAAGCAGGCCCTTGGTTTCCTCACATGTCAGGTTTGCCAGAAAGGCAGAAAGGCAGATGTGCCATGATTTCTGGAGCTCAGCGGGTAGAACAGGCCGCTACCACCCCTTGTGGAGGTATGCCTCCTCTCTGATTCCTGTTGCTCATGCTTCTGCCTTCTTCAGTGCATCACCAACAGTGCCCGGGAACGGAAGATCAGCTCGTCCCTGCAGCTTCCAGACCGAGTGCTAAACTTCCTCAAGGACCACTTCTTGATGGATGGGCAGGTCCGCAGCCGCTTGCTGCTGCTGCAGCCACAAGCCCGCTACCAGCGTGTGGCTGTGCACCAAGTGCCTGGCTTGCACAGCACTTATGATGTCCTCTTTCTGGGCACTGGTGAGTGCTTGCAGCCCAGCAGGATTGAGTTAAGGAGGGGAATTCATGCATGGTTGGTGGATCCTGGGCAATGGGCCCCACCAGGGCCTGAGTTGTGTCCATGTTCCCAGGTGATGGCCGCCTGCACAAGGCAGTGACCCTGGGCTCCAGAGTGCACATCATTGAGGAGCTGCAGGTCTTCCCTCAAGGACAGCCTGTGCAGAACCTGCTCTTGGACAGCCATGGGGTGAGTGGGCCATGGAATGAGCTTGGCACCAAGCCAGCTCTTCCTCCCCTGCCCAAGCAAGATGGGAAGTTAAGGAGCCCTGACTCATGGCTATCAAAAGGATGTGGGGCAGAACTTGTCAGAGGCTCCCTGGGATGGCTGTAGTGAGCATATGAGGCTGGTGTGACTGAGTGATGGGGTACCTGTGCTTTATTTACTCTCACTCTCTGTGTTTGCCTGTATAGGGACTATTGTATGCCTCCTCCCATTCTGGCGTAGTACAAGTGCCGGTAGCCAACTGCAGCCTGTACCCCAGCTGTGGAGACTGCCTCCTAGCTCGTGACCCTTACTGTGCCTGGAGTGGCTCTAGCTGCAGACTCGTCAGCCTCTACCAGCCTGATCTGGCCTCCAGGTGAGAACTCCCAAAGTCCCTGAATGCTTATCATCTCTGAGCACCCAGATCTTCTTGGGGATACCTGCAAGACCATTACTACCCACATCCCCACGTGGCTTTCAGTTCCCTACTTCTGTCAAAAGCAGTATGGGTTGGATAGTCCGTGTTTGCCGTATCTACCTGGAAAGGGGGACAGGATTTGATAGAAGATGAAACATCTAACAAAAGCCTTCCACGAGAAAGTGGATTGCCATATGACCATAGCTTAGTGAGGACTACAGCAGTGTACTAAACCATTAAAAAGTAGTTAGAGTAACATGTAGACTAGAGATGTCTAGTTAGAAAATAGGGATTTGGCATAGTGGCACATTACACCTTTAATCCCAGCATTCAGGAGGCAGAGGCAGGAAGATCTCTGTGAATTCAAGGCCATCTTGGTCTACATAGTTGCAGATCAGCCAGGGCTACATAATGAGGCCCTGTCTCAATTAAACAAACAAACAAAAAAAATAGGGCTGAGTCAGATGTGGTGAGGGCATGCCTGTAATCCCAGTACCTGCTTTTGTTGTTGCTGTTGTTTGTTTTTTGTTTTGTTGAGACAGGGTCTCATGTAGCCTAGGCTGGCCTGGATGGAACTCAGTATATGGTTGTGGAAGATCTAAAGAAAATGGGGGTGGCCAGAACATGGTGTTGCATGTCTGTAGTCCTAGCACTCAGAAGGTAGAGGCAGGAGGTTCAGAATTCAAGGGCATTCTCTGCTACATAGTGAGTTTTCAAGGCTAGCCTGGCTTATGTGAGACCTGGGCTCACAAAAAAGGGTGGTGCTGGAGAGATGGCTCAGCGGTTAAGAGCACCTGTACTGCTCTTGTAGAAGACCCAGGTTTCATTTCCAGCCCCCCTATCAGGCAGTTCACAACCAACTGCCTGTAACTTCAGTTGCAGGGGATCCAACCCTCTGGCTTCCTGCGCACACTTGTACATATAAACTCATTTAGGTACAGGTACATACACATACCTAAAAGTAATAATTCAATCTTTTTTTTCTTTTTTTAAGAAGAGAATAGGGATGTACAGAAAGTAAAGTACCTCAGTGCCACCACTGGATTGCATTTTAACATTTCATCCCCGTATTTTTCTACAATGTGTAAAACAAACAGTCTAATTGTTTTCATAATCATGGGCTGTCTCATTTGTAGCATTCTGTTTACAGGAAAAGGAACATAAGTGAATGCATGCCTAGAGCATGGACATGTTACCTCCCTGTTAGTTGTGTACCTGTTTCCCATAGGGCAGGCGGTATATTGGGTATATTTGGTGTCTGTTTGTAAACTGTTTCAGAAACTTCGGTATTTGGGGATGGTGGTGCATGGTCTGCAATCAGTCCCATTACTAGGCAGGTAGAGGCAGGAAAATCTGCAGTTCAAAGGCATCCTTGACAATTTAACAAGTTTGAGGCTAGCCTAGGCTACATAAGACACTGTTTCAGCCAGGTGCCATGGTGCATGCCTTTAATCCCAGCATTCAGGAGGCAGAGGCAGGCGGATCTCTGTGAATTTTGAGGCCAGTCTGGTTTATAGAGCGAGTTCCAGGACAGTTAGGGCTGTGTAGAGACACATTGTTTCAAAAAAGACCCTGTTTCAGCTTCCCTGCCCTGCCTCCTATTCCTATCCCTCAACAAAAACAAAAACAACCCAACTTTTTTAGGAGCTGATAATCTGGAAGGATATACTCAGAATTCTGTCTTGGCTGCTTCGTAGCAGATTGTGGGGGACTTATGTAGTTTTTTTGTTTTTGTTTTTTTTTTATGCTTGGTTGAGTTTTCTTTTTTCTTTCTTTTGAGACAGGGTCTCACTATAGCCCTGGCTGGCCTGGAACTCACTATGTAGACCAGGCTGACCTCTAGCTCATAGAGATCTATCTGTTTCTGCTTCCCCAAGTGCTGGGACTAAAGATGTGTACCACATTGTCTGGCTGAGTTTTCTAATTTTTTTTGAAATGCTTTTATTGGCTTTTTTTCTTTCTTTTTGAAACTTTATTTTACGTGCATTGGTATGAAGGTGTCAGATTCCCTGGAACTGGAGTTACAGACAGTTGCAAGCTGCCATGTGGGTGCTGGGAATTGAACCCCTGGGTCTTCTGGAAGAACAGCCAGTGCTGAGCCATCTCTCCAGCCCCCTCTAATTTTTTAGTACATGAAAAATCATCTTTCTTTTCAGTTGTACACACCTATAATCTCAACACTACAGAAGCTAAAGTAGAAGGCTTGGGAGTTGGAGGCTAGCCTGGGCTACATTGCATATCCTAGCTTTAAAAAAAAAGAATAAAAGGAAAGGTTTTGATTTTTTTTTTTTTTAAAGACAAGGTCTTCTCTGTGGCAGGGCCTGGTCTGGAACTCATGACAATCCTCCTGCCTCAGCCTCTTGGGTTTTTAATGGGGGGAGAGGTATTTGACACAGGGTCTCATGTAGCCTAGACTGGCCTCCAGTTCACTCTGTAGTCAAAGATGATCTTGTATTTCTGTACCTCCTGTGTCTACCTCCCATGTGCCAGGCACATTATGCTTTTACAGTGAAAGGAGATTATGACTTATTTGTAATAACGTGTAGCCAGGGGGCTGAGAAGATAGCTCAGTCAGTGAAGTACTTTCCTCAAATGCATGAGAATCTGAGTTTGATTTCCAGAGTACATGTAAAAATACCAGGCACAGTGGTGGCAAGAGAGAGACAGATAGATCCCTAGGACTCACTGGGCACCCAGTCTATCCTAGTTGGTAAACTCCAGGCCAATGAGACACTCTGTCTTAAAGGAGGTGGATGGTGTTCCTAAGGATGACACCAAAGTTGTCCTCAGACCTCCACATAAATGTGCACATGCATAATTGTAACTGGAGATGCCCAGTCAAACCCTGTCTGTGGTGGTGGAGACTCTGCTCAGGGAAGTCTGTTTCCTGCTGCTTTGGACCTGACAGTCCTTGCACACCAGGTCCCCTGCCCAGGTCTAAGTCTAAATGGGGGAGGGAACACTGGCCCATGGGGTTCTACCCAAGATTTTCTCGTACCCAGGCCATGGATCCAGGACATTGAGGGAGCCAATGCAAAGGACCTCTGTAATGCTTCCTCAGTCAAGCCCCGGACTTTGGTGCCAGCAGGTAAGATGCCCTAGAAAAGGTGGGCCATATTTGCTTGGAAGAGGATTCCAGGTATTTATAGGTAGAGATTTTTGTTCTAGTCCTACAAAAAGGGGTCCAGATAGTGAGTCTCACTCAGTCTCAAAAATCGCCCAAGTTAACATCTGTCTTGGTTAGGGTTTAATTGTTATGATGAGACACTGTGATCACAGCAACTCTTATAAAGGAAAACATTTAATCGGGCTGGCTTATAGTTCAGAGATGTCCATTATTGTCAAGGCACACAACGCAGACATGGTGCTGGAGAGGTAGCTGAGAGTTCTACATCTGGATCAGTGGGCCTGGCTTGGGCTTCTGAAACCTCAAAGCCCACCCCCAATGACAGACTTCCTCCAACAAGGCCACATGTCCCAATAGTGCCGTTGCCTGTGAGCCTATGGGGGCCATTTTCATTCAATCCACCACACTGTCATAGCACCAGAGCATAGCCAGGGGGGCGGGACTAAGCCTGGGGCTACTCGAGCCATTGGCTTCTTCTACCCCTGTGTATTCTGCCCACAGGCAAGCCATGTAAACAAGTCCAGATCCAACCAAACACAGTGAACACCCTGGCCTGCCCACTCCTCTCAAACCTGGCCACCCGCCTCTGGCTGTACAATGGGGTCCCTGTCAATGCCTCTGCCTCTTGCCGCGTGTTGCCCACCGGTGACCTCCTGTTGGTGGGCAGCCAGCAGGGGTTGGGGATGTTCCAGTGTTGGTCAATAGAAGAAGGATTCCGGCAGCTGGTGGCCAGCTACTGCCCAGAGGTGATGGAGGATGGGGTGATGGACCACAAGAACCAGCGTGATGGTATCCCAGTCATTATCAACACATCACGAGTGAGTGCGCCTGCTGGTGGCAGGGCCAGCTGGGGTGCAGACAAGTCATACTGGAACGAGTTCCTGGTGATGTGTGCTCTCTTCGGGCTTGCTGTGGTGCTTCTGGTTTTGTTCTTTCTCTACCGACATCGGGATGGCATGAAACTTTTCCTGAAGCAGGGCGAATGTGCCACCGTGCACCCCAAGACTCGCCCCGTGGTGCTCCCACCCGAGACCCGACCGCTCAATGGTGTCGGCCCGCCTAGCACCCCACTTGACCACCGAGGTTACCAGGCCCTGTCGGATAGCTCTCCAGGGCCCCGAGTCTTTACTGAGTCAGAGAAGAGGCCACTGAGTATCCAGGACAGCTTTGTGGAGGTGTCTCCCGTGTGTCCCCGGCCCCGAGTTCGACTGGGCTCCGAGATCCGAGACTCTGTGGTATGAGAGCTGACGTTCGATGTGGCCACCCTGGCCTCAGGCTGTGACTGCTCAGAGGAGGTCAGCTAGACCTATGCTTCTTACAACACAACCACGATACCCTGCCTGGGAGGCAGCTGGTTATCACAGCACCAACAGCCCAGCCAGCTGAATCCAGTGCCTGGCCGAAGATGGCTCTGCCTCCAGGGGCCAGAGGGCCCTTGTCAGGTGGCAGAATTCTGCTACTTAAACTGAGCCCTTTGTTTAAAAAATGTGAAGCCAGAGCGAGAGGGAAGAGAGAAAAGAGACAAGGAAGAATCCCACAGCCACTCCAATTCAGCCTGCCTGGCCAGGCTCTTGGGGACTTACCCAGAGTGGCTTTGTGAGACAGAGTTGGGAACCCCTCCCCCACTGGCCTATTCTACCTTCCGCCTTACTCTGCTGCCTTGGGCTGCCCTTTCTCAATGCAGAGCAGGGGCCCTGCTCCAGCTCCAGCCAACCGAGGACATATCTGTGACCGCTGACACCCCACCACCTCAGGGACCAGAGGGCTAGGCTGGCTCTGCAGCCCTCCTCACCAGACCTGGGCCCAGGCCCAGTCCCAGGACTTACCAGGCCTGTATCAGGCTGTGGCTTCAAGAGAGCAAGGGAGTGACCCCGGGGAGTTTGCGACAGAAGACTGTTGCCTGCTGCCCTTTTCCCAGTCAGAACCATGTCCCCACCCACCTCGCCAGCCCTGTCTTCCTATTCCAACACAAGGACTTTGGAACCCTGCCTTTTCCAGCTCCTAGTTCACCCCGCCCTTCCTATCACTCTAAGGGATACTGACACTGCCCATCACAAGGACCCTGAATTTACATGGGTTTTATATTTTTTTTAATAAGATGCACTTTACTTTCTTTTTTTAAATAAAATCTGACAAATGATAGTTAACTGTGGCCCCAACTCTTGAAGGACTTTGCTTTGTGTGTATGTGTGATGTGAATGCCTGTGTGTGTCCATGTGGAGACCAGAGGCTAGCCTTAGGTGTCCTCCTTAGGAGCTGCACGCCCCTCTCTAGAAGAGGTCTCATTAATGAGCTTGGACTTCACTGTTAGGATAGGCTGCTGGCCAGTGAGCCCCAGGGATCCTCCTGTCTCTGCCTCCCCAGGGCTGGGGCTTAAGGACTGAGGTCCTCACGGTCTGAGGCAGACACCTGACCAAGTGAGCTATCTCCCCAGCCTGGCTCTGCTTTGAAGTTTTATCTTTTCAGGGGGTTCCAGGTCTTTTTCTAAAGGCTGACTGATGTCACCTGGTGGAGTGTGGTTCTTCGCAGGGTGAATCCCTGTCCTCTGCACCCAGTTCAGGGCACAGGAAGGACTTTTTTTTTTTTTACTCTTTAGTGTTTAAAGCTTTCAGATGATGTGCTAAAACTGACTTTTCTTTGGCATGCCATTCTGGAAGTTCTCACACGTGGAAATGTACTTGAGTGTCTCCAAAATGGTGAAGATTAGCGACTCCTACAAGTCCAGGCCTGTGAGTGTCACACAAGGAAGTCAAACATTTCTAAACCTTTATTACCGACTAGTAAAAACAGTGATGACAACAGCAGTGGGAAGGGGAGGGCCCTCCCCTGCCAGCGGGCCAGACTCTGCAGTGCCCTCTCCAGGCTGGGCCGGCACCTGGCCTGACACCGCAGGCATAACCTTGGCCACATCTCAGCAGTGGAAAGGTCTTGGACAGGATGTTGGTGCTCAGAAGCCATCACAGGACAATCTTAAAGGAGCTGCATGAGGAAGGAGTGAGTTGGGTTTGGTGCTGGGGATCAAACCCAGAGCCCGACACAGTGTTTAACATGGACACTGTATAACTGAGCTACACCCTAGCCCTGTTGGGTTTTCTGAGAGAAGAAGGTGGTGTAGACCATACTAATCACACCCATTTCTTCCTGTGACTGAAGTTCTAGCTGACCTGGAGTTCACTGGGTAGACCAAGCGGGCCGTGAATATGCAGGTTCTGCCTTTGCCTTCTACATGCTGGGATCACAGACCTATACCACCACAGTTTAAGGTTCCTGTTTGAGGGGTTGGAGATGTAGCTCAGTGGACTGCTTGCCTAACATGTTTGAAACTCTGGTTCAATCCTTGGCACCACATAAATTAGGCATTCCAGCACTCAGGAGGTAGAGGGAGGAAGACCAGAAGTTCAACATTTAGGCTAGGTGTGGTGGTGTGCAACTTCAGCACTAGGAAGGCAGGAGTTTAAGGTCAGTCTTAGCTACATGAGACCGTCTCAAAAAAACAAAAATAGAGTGGGCTAGGTCCCTAGAGTGTCCCCTCTGGAAGAACATCCTAAAACAGCCCTGTAATAATATCCCAGAGTAGAGGGGTACTCAGAATGCAGGGGCGCTCCTGTCACACCTGGCAAAGTCTGGTGAACGAGAAATGACATGCTGGAACTCGGAGAGATTGATGGTTCCATCCCTGTCAATGTCCGACTCTTCCAGGATCTGAAGAGGGGAGGGCTTTAGGCTTCAGCCCCAACCCTTCCCACCCAACACCCCCAGGCCCAGCCAGGAGAGTCAGCTCACATTGTCGATGAGCTGCTTCATCTCAGAAGCACTGAGCCGCGTGTCCTCACCCTCTCCTGTGAGGCAGTTCACAAGCCGACTCAGGTCTTCTCTGTCCAGGGTTCCATCATCATCAAAGTCTAGGCAGCAGACACAGGGAGCAATAAGGACATGCTCAAGAGGTATTCCACAAGCACACACCTGGCCCCCACCTTCCTGTGTGGAAAGGAGCGGGGTCCAGCAGTTCNTACGGTGCTTACCAAAGATGCGGAAGGCATAGTGTGACTTGATGTCTGGGGTTGCTGTGTCACTAAAGACACTCAGGAGGTCCAGGAAGTCCTCGAAGCTCAGGCTGTCTCTGGTAGGGGACGTGGAGAAGACCATGCAGATTCGTTCCTTGAAGGGGTTGGCCTAGGTAAGAAAGCCTTCTGTGAATGTCACAGGGCACTGCCTGGGTTACATACTCAGCCAACTCAACTGGAAACTTGACGCAGGGTCTCAAACCCAGGCTGGCCTCAAATTCTTGATTCTCCTGCCTCTACCTCCCAAGTGCTAGATTCCAGGCGTGTGCTACCATGACTGATTCCCTTCTGGAAACTGATTACAGTAGTGGCACTCGAAGGGGAGAAACTGAGGCTAGGACATGGAGCACTCAGGAGGGAGCTCAGGAGGGACCACTAAGCCAGCTGGGGAAGGGGCAGAGATGCTCCCTGGGAGTCTAACTCAGGCACATCACAACTAGAGTCATAGCAGGAAAAGGAAGGCATCCTAAACAAAGCAACAAGATGCACCATATAATATAATGATTGTTATAATTGTGTATGTGCTCACGTGAGCACATGCTACCACACACACATGGAAGTCGAAGGATAACTTTCCATAGTCTATTCTCTTCTACCAAAGGTTCCAGAGATCATACTTAGGTCCTTAGGCTTACAAAGCAAGTGTTTTTATCCTCTAAGCAACTTGGCTGGACCAAGCTGGTCATTTTTAAATATACTTAATCGAACAATTACTTTGTTACAGAGCCACACTCTTTGCATAGAAATTTCATAACAGACAGGCGTTATGGTCTTTCAATTTCAGCACCAAGGAGGCAAAGGCAGGTGGATCTCTAAGAGTTCAAGGATAGCCTGGTCTACATAGTGAATTCCAGCCAGGCTAGCTAGGACTCCACAGTGAGACCCTGTCTCAAATTATTATTATTATTATTATTTTTATTCACAGTTAAGCTGGGCATGGTGATGCATGCCTATAATCCTAGTGCTCAGAAGGCAGGGAAAGGAGGGTTGAAGCAAGTTCAAAGCCAGTCAAGGCTACATAGTAAAACCTCCTATCAGAAAAAAGAAGTGTACGGTAGCTCAGTCAGTAAAATGCTTGCCATGAAAACATAAAGACTTGCATTTAATCCCCAAAACTGCTGTTTTTAAAAAGAGGGGAGTGGGCTGGAGAGATGGTACAGAGGTTAAGAGCACTGGCTGCTCTTCCAGAGGTCCTGAGTTTGGTTCTCAGCAACTACATGGTGGCTCACAACCATCTCTAGTGGGATCTGTTGCCTTCTTCTGGCATAAAGGCATGCATGCAGATAGAACACTCATATACATAAAATAAATGAATAAATCTTAAAAAGCAAAAGAGGGGAGTGGGCTGGAGAGATGACTCTGATTAAGAGCCTGTTCTTTTCTTGCAGAGGACCCTAATTCTGTTCCTAGCACCCATGATGGGCAGCTCACAACTTCCTGTAACTCCAACACCTTCTGTACTCCACAAGCACTGGCACTTACATGTGTATATACCCACACACAAACAATTACACATCATCATCAAAACAAACCAGGGTGTGGTGGCATGTGCTTCCAACCAATCAGAATGGCAGGAAGTCAGGGACTGTAGCAGACTAGGGTGGATGGAATGGGTAGGGGATGGAGTGGACAGAGGACTGAACCTTGAGCTCTGGAAGGCTGAGAATCTGCTCGAATGACACTCGGGTGTGCAGTGACTCCTCCACGCTTCGATGCTCCGGGGGAAGCAACTCACAAAACCGCCTGTGGGCTCTGGCAGAGAGAGGGGAACTTACTGGTGCCTTCCAGCAGTCAGTCTCCCTGTGTTTCCTACATTCCATTCTGCATTCTAAATGCCATATAAACTGGGTGTATGACTAAGTCACATAACCAGGACTTCCAGTCACTGGGCAACCTTCAGTCAAAGAGAGGTAAGTCACAAAGTAGCAGAGGCTTGGAGTCCCATCTTAAGGTGTATTTATGGAGAAGAGGAATGTATGTGTGTCTGCAGAAACTGTGTCAGCACTTTGTAACCGTTCTGGCAGGAAAAAAAATATTCTAGACGTATTTATACCTTTCCCTTTGGCTATCAGACTATAGAATCAGTGGTCCCCAAGATGTTGGAATTCCCCAGTAATCTCACATTGTGAGAAGGATGAAGCCTGGTATCAGCCAAGGAGGAAGAGATTTCACACAGTTCCAGCAACTTGTCAGATCATCTTTCATAAGACAATAGAGCTGAGACAATGATGGAGAAACCACATCTTGACCAGACTGTTTAGTTACACATACCTCCTGCCCTATATTTAAATATAAGCCTCACCTCAGCTAGACATGAAGACTGACTTGGAGGGGGGGTTGTCACTGGACCTCTTTGTTCCTTTTCCCAGTATGGCCATATTGGATACATTTAATTTCTCTGCTTTTCAACACTGTCCCTTTAATTGGCCTACTGAAGGCAAGGTAGCCCAGCCTACGACCCTAACAATTACGGTAACAATTTCAAAGATTCCTGAAGAATGGAGAGGTTAGGGAAGGAGCTATAAGTGATCCTAAACAAACAGCGGGGAGAAAAGAGCAAAAACACGATGTCACGTTCACTCGAGGGACCCCCCCCCCTCACCTACCACCTCTTTCCCAGTGTAATTTCATTGAGGAGACCAGGAACCTCCCTAGGTCAAGCGTCCTGGCCATCAAATCACTTACAGTGTGCTTTATAAGCAAGTTACCAGAACCCTTTCTGAACCTGTTTTCTTGTTCTGTAACCTCCTCCTGAAGATTTAAGTAATGTAAGAATCATTCAGTAGCTCCAGGGCAGAGTAAGAGCTCAGTAAACGTTAACGGTTACTGTATTAAACAGGTAAAGTTGGGAGAAGAGCGAGCCAGGCTCCTCAAGGCTTCTTGTTTTTACCAGAGAGCAAAGTCCGCATAGAGCCACAGCTGTTCTAGAAGTTAGCAGGAAGCTCGGCAAAGAGGAGGCTAGCGGAACTCAAACAGCCTAACTTTTCCTGGATATACAGAGATATGTGTGGTGCAGAGCTAAGGCCCGCGCGCGGGGAAGACTTGCACTCCGGGCCTCCGGTTCCAGGTCCCGCTGATCTTGATTTCCGTGAAACTCGGTCCCACCCTCGGAAGAGAGGTGTCCAAGAGAGGTGTCCAATCCGTCCCCCGCTAGGACAGCATCCCCAAAGCGCCCCCCACCCCGCAATCCCGGGGTAGAGAGAGGGGGGTCGGGACAGCACTCACAGGAGGATCTCCTGCTTGGTCAGGAACGTCAGGTCCTGAAAGGCAAATCCAGACAAGGGTCGGCAAGCCGCCCGAGAGCCACAGCCGCCCCCCTCGGCCGGCTCCCGAACCCCACTCCCCGGCGCGGGCCCGCACGCGAGCTCCGCGAGAACTAGCGCCCCGCGCACCTGGTACTCGGCCAGCAGCTCCTTGGACAGGCGACTGCCCGAGCCTCCCATCGCCGCGGTGCGCGCACAGCTCCGCCAACTCTCCCCGGGACTCCGGCAACTTTCTCACTTCCGTCCTCGGGGCCACGTCCCCGCCCC
>LZPO01107074.1:495564-515363 GCA_001675575.1 Neotoma lepida
GGCCCAGGCCTCATGGCCCCGCCTCCTGGTGGGCGGGGCGTGTCGCGCCGCGCGCACATGGTGCAGACTGCGCCTGCGTCGGGGACACCACGCCCCTCGCTGTGTAGTGTCTGCGCGCAGAGCCTTGCCATGCATCCGCCTCGCTTAAGGCAGGGGTTGGAGACCTCAGTCCTAAGAGGAGGTAGGTAACCTCCAGACTCGCTCCGGGGCTGGAGGAGATCCGGCGCCCCTCTGCCGACAGGGACAGTCCCAGACTGTCTTACTGGACACGAGCTGCCGCCCCCGCCACCTTGCCGACTCTTCTAGAAGTGGCTTAGCTTTTATGTGCATTGGTCTTTTACCTCTTGAAGCTGTTCACTGAGGACTCACTGGTTGTGCAGTTATCCCCCATTCGTGGGACAGTTGACAAGGTAGGCTTCCGTTTTACAAACATAGATCCCGTTTCAGTGATGTTTAGAGGTCGGTCCTGTCCACAGATCCCTACTGCTGTTTTATCGTCACAGCTGACATGCCTCCTTTGACCCCTTCCGCAAAGTGCAAGCTTCCAGCTATAAGAGACCAAGGTTGGTCTACCTATTTGCTGTTTTCTCCTCAACCTCTAGGACATTGAAATAATTATCAGATGCATGTACGAATGAACAAATTTACACTGTGTGGGAAAGTGAAGATTCCAAGCTGCTGGGAGGAGGAAGGAAAGGTGACAGTCTTGGTGGGGCAGCTTGATTGGCTCTTGAGTCAAGTAGAAGGCAACCCCGCTGGGCACTCCTGTGAGGGATTTTCTTGGTCAGATTATTTGAAGTGGGCATGTGCACAGTGCCTTCGGGTGGTAGCCCATACAAAAGAGAAATGGAAGGAGGAAACTGCTTTTGGCCTGTTTGCCTTCGCCTGCTGGTAAGTTTGTCTATCCTGTTAACTGCCACTATGGAATTCATTGGCTGACATTAGAATCAGCCTCTTCAGCTTCCAACTCAGACTAAATAAAGACCAGCAGCTCTCCAGGAACCTTCTAGGCCTTCGGCACCAGATTGGGATTGCTGAGACGCCCATCCTTGTGGACTGAGCGACTAACGTTGTCTGTCTGTCCAGACCATATCGAGTAAACCAATCTAATAAATCCCCATTTAATATTTATTCATCAGTTCTGTTCCTCTAGTGTGGCGGTTCTCAGCCTTCCTAATGCTTTGACCGTTTAATACAGTTCCTCATGTTGTAACCCTCAACTATAAAATTATTTTTGTTGCTACTTCATAACTGTAATTTTGCTACTGTTATGAATTGTAATGTAATTATCTGTGTTTTCCGTTGGTCTTAAGGGACCTCTGTGAAAGGGTCATTTGATACCCAAGGGGTTGAGACCCATAGGTTGAGAACCACTACTCTAGAGTAACCTAATACAGATTCACACACACCCCCACTATGGTATATAAGCAAAAGACCAATAAAGTTAGAAAAAATATGGAAAAAAATCCCAGAAAAAACATTATGAGACAAAAAAAAAAAAAAAAAGCCCAAACAAAGCATTATGAGACAAAAGGAATTCTCCCAAAATACTATTGAGTTTGTTTTGAGTTGGCCATCTACTGCTGGGCATCAGCCTGCCCTTGAGTATGATTTGTATCCTCAGTGAGACTCTAGTGTACAAATTCATTTTTTTTTAAATAATCTATTTATTTTTATTTTATGTGCATTGGTGTTTTGCCTGCATGTATGTCTGTGTGAGGGTATCAGATCTTGGAGTTATAGACAGTTGTTAGCTGCCGTGTGAGCGCTGGGAATTAAACCTGGGTCCTCTGGAAGAGCAGTCAGTGTTCAACCGCTTTCCAGCCCACAAATTCATTCTTGATCATACTCATTCTAATTTCTGAGCTTTATTAAGCCTGAGTGTATCTTAATATCTTAAAGTTATTAATTAAGTTGGACCTGGTGGCACAGATCTGTAAGCTCAGCTACTTAGGAGGCTTGAAGCAGAAGGATCACAAGTTCAAGGCTGGCCTGGGCAACCTAGTGAAACCCTAGCTCAAGATTAAAAAATAATAATAATAATGAAAAAGAGGATAGTGATGTGGCTTAGGGCTTCTGTTGCTGTGATAAAACACCATGACCAAAAGCGACTTGGGGAGGGAAGGGTTTTTTCATCTTACAATTCTCAGGTTAACTTCTTCACTGAGTGAAGTCCAGGCATCACCCTGGAAGCAGGAACTTAAGTGGAAGCCATGAAGAAACACTGCTTACTGGCTTGCTCAACTGCTTTCTTATTCAACCCAGGACCACTTGCCCAGGGGTATCACCCACAATGGGCTGGCCCTCCCATATCCATCATCAGTCAAGAAAATGCTGCGCAGACTTTCCTCCAGGCCAGTCTGATAGAGGAAATTCCTCAGTTGAGGTTTCCTCTTCCCAGATATGCCTAGGTCTGTGTCAAGGTGACAAGAAATGAATGAATGAATGAATGAATGAATGAATGAATGAATGGGTAATAAATAAATAACCAGCACAGGCTATAACTCAGCCCTAGCTTTGATCCCCCAGTACCACAAAAATAAGTAAATAGGAAGGAAGCATTACTTTTTGGTAAGAGGGGAGAGAAGGAAAACAAACTCAATAAACAACAACAATAATAGTCTTTTATTCATGACAGAAACCTGCAGGAGATGGGGTCTCTAGTCTAAGAATACAGCCCATTGTCTGGGGTAGTTATAGGGTGGAAAAAGTTGGGGTAGGGGTTGGTTGGAAGGCTTCCTCTTTTGGCCTGCAGTTGGCCATTGCCAGGAGTAACAAATGAGTCAGAGAGTCAGGGGATCAATAAGTATCTCTCATGGCAGCCATTACTGGGGGACCATAGGGCAGAGAAGGTAAGAATCCAGAAAAACAAGTTACTTTAGTTTTGGAATTTGTCACTGCACAGCCAAAATGGAGATGGTTTACAAAACGGACATGGCTAACAGTTCTAAGCCCCTGTCCTGGCCCTCTGTAGCCAGACAGAGGAGGAAGTCTTTCCTCCTCTTGGCTCCCCATGTTTCCGCCACTGTGCACAAGCCTCCTAGGATCTACACACAGAGTCTCTAGTATTCTCCCATGCATTGTGTCTCCTGTTTGCAATTTAAGTTAACTCTTTAGGGTTGGGTTAATGTCTTTCTCCTCCACTCTGCAAACCTCATAAGGAGCTCTGAGACCCATGATCTCCCTAACTGAGCTATAGCACTTGCTCAGTAAATGTCTACTGAGTGACCAGTTTTCCTTGCACTGCATAGCAAGGTGTTCATCTGCATATATCTGTTATCTCTACTTCCATGTGTGATTTCCACTGTGTACAAATACTTCATGAAGGGCAGACCATGCTATAATAATGCCAAAAGCAATCATTTTTCTATGAGGACAGGCTCTTTGTTTTGGTTTGTTGTTAAGATAGGTTCCTGTAATTCATACTGGCCTGGAACTGGCTATGTAGCTATAGCTATCCTTAATTTTTAAAAAATTTTTTATAGTTTTATTTTATGTGTCTGTGAGTATATGCACGTGTGTCTGCATACATGTGCCTGCAGGTGCCAGGGAGGCCAGAGGATGTTGGATCTCTTGGAGCTTGAGTTACAGGCAGTTGTGAACCACTTATTCTAGGGTTGGAACTCCAATCCTCATGATTAAGAAACAAGCACTCTGTTTTTTTCCTTTTTAAAAGATTTATTCGGCTGGGCGGTGGTGACGCATGCCTTTAATCCCAGCACTCGGGAGGCAGAAGCAGGTGGATCTCTGTGAGTTCAAGGCCAGCTTGGGCTACTGAGTGAGTTCCAGGGAAGGTGCCAAAGCTACACAGAGAAACCCTGTCTTGAAAAACCAANAAAAAAAAGATTTATTCATTTTTATGTGCATTGGTGTTTTGCTTGCATCTCTTTGCGGGTGCCAGATTCCCTGGAACTGGAGTTACAGGCAGTTCTGAGCAGCCATGTGGATGCTGGGAATTGAACCCAGAAGGTCCCCTGGAAGAGCAGCCAGTGCTCTTAACCACTGAACCATCTCTCCAGCTCCAGCAACATTCTCTCTCCAGCCCTTAGCCTTGAATTGTTTATTCTCCTACTTCTACCTCTAAAGTCCTGGGATTGCAAATGTGCACCACTGTACTCAGCTTCTGATGAACTCTTTTTAAATTTAAATTTTATGTGAATGGATGTCTCACCTGTATGTATGTCTGTGCATCACATTTGTGCTTGGTGCCCTCAGAGGCCGGAAGAGTGTGTCAAATCCCCATGTAGGAGTTTGGAAGAGCAGCCAGTGCTCTTAACTGCCATCTCTCCAGCTCATGAATACAAAGTTTTATACCTAACTTACTTTCTATCATAACTAAGGAAAACTGCAACTATAACTATCTAGTCTTCAACTCTATCAAAGACCCAGAAAGATGTAATATTACCTAACAACAGAGACATTTTTCTGCCTGGACAGTCACCCAGTGTTCCTCTGCAACGTTGGGGCATCCATCTTCAGGCTACAGGCCTAGAGTATCAGGCAGACTTCTCAGTGAAACAGGAAATTTGAAGGACTGTCCTGCCTTGTGTTTGCAAAGTTCATCAGTCTTTTTCTTGTGTCTTGCATGTCCAGTCTGCACAACACATTGTAAGCAGGCAAAGGCAAAAGCAGTTTCTTTGCCCAGTAGCTAACCTTGCCATAATGAAAGTAAACTTCATAAGGAGTTTCTTCAATGCCCATCATCTTCTCTGAAGTAAATTGGTACTACCAGGAGCAGATGTGTCTCATTGTCATGAAAAGCCCTAAGTTAACAAAACATTTTAAATGCCATATTCTATAGGTCTTTGAAGTATTTGAAGAGCATCTATGTAAAATATATCTATTTAACCTAGAAAACATACCTAACATCTACAAATTTGATTGTTATAAATGACTAACTACTCACCTAAGTTTCTTGATTGTCCTATGTAGGTTTATAATTATTGCTTTCAAAAACTAGAACTTCACCCTACATTTCCAAATGAACTGCATAGATACAATACCTTAAACAAGAGCAAAAACATATATACAATATGTTGTAACAAAAATTACCCTAAATTTGTATCAATATACAAAAGTCCTTTAAACGAGTAGAAATGTATATACAATATAACAAAAAATAACTTTTAAATTTGTATCAATATACTATATTCCCCTAAATGATAACAAACATCCATAACCCACCAAATAACCAAAAGCCTCCCATACCCCTCTTGGAAATGTGGATGTCCTGTTCTCCAAACTGCTTCCTGCTGTCTGTGGGCAAAGGCATCTTTTTTAGGGGTCCCTGAGAAAATTTAAGATAATGGCTAAGTCCTGGGAAGACCAGTAGTAACCTTTGCTGATAGATATCACCTGTTGTGGTGATATTTTGTTTGTGCTTTAACAAATAAAGCTTGTCTGAAAATCAGAATGCAGAGCTAAACCACTAGTTAGCTATAGAGGCCTGGCAGTGGTGGCACACACCTTTAATCCCAGCACTTGGGATCTCATGCCTTTGTTCCCAGTACTTGNGAGGCACATGCCTTTAATCCCAGCACTAGGGAGGTTGAAATAGGAAGTGATGTGGCAGAGCTGAGAAAGGAATGTNAGGTGGGAGGAGACAGGAGTCAGTCCTTTTCCACTGAGTTGGTGAGGTGAGAGATGGCCGTGGCTGTGGCTTGTTCCTTTGTCTTTCTGATCTTTCAGCATTTACCCTGATATCTGGTTCTGGGTTTTTATTAAGACCAATTAGGATACATGCTACAGCCTGTCAAGATTCAGGAGGTCTCACCTGATCAAACCTGATCCCTATTAACCCTGAAGGAATCCACAACCTCTTGTCTCCTGTGGTAACAAAATTCCAAAGCATTTTTGACTTCCATTTGACAAATATATTTTTTGACTTTTTAAAGTTAAGGCATTCCTAAAGTATCTAGATTCGTTTAATTTAGCAGTCCAGTTCACAATTCCGTGTCTCCTAGCAACTATCTTTTGCTTCTCAACAATCAAAAAATTCAAAATCAACACAATAACATACAGTATCCAGGCTCCCTATGTATTTCCCATTTCTATGTGGCTTATTCTTTTTTATATTGTTTTACTTCTCTCTTTAAAGACTTTAAGCTAGGCAGTGGTGGTGCACACCTTTAATCCCAGCACTTGGGAGGCAGAGGCAGGTGGATCTCTGAGTTTGAGGCCAGCCTGGTTTACAAAGTGAGTTCCAGGACAGCCAGGGCTACACAGAGAAACCCTGTCTCAAAAATCCAAAAGACTTTATTTTTAAACTATTCGTTTTTTTCTATGACTATACCCTTTTTCTTTTCTTAAGCCTACAAGTGCATTGTTAAACATTGTAACCTGTTTAGAGGTTTTTCCATCTGGGCCTCTTTTATTGCGCATCTTTTAGCCTTTTTGACTACATGAACAAACTTTAAACTGCTAAGTGATATGGACCTCTGTCTGTGGCTTTGGCAGCTGGCTCCGCCCACTTCTCGAGTTGTGCAAGTCAAGCCTAAAGTTCACTGCCCAGTCATAGGTTCTTGACCACGAACTGCATCCTAGAGCTCTAAATGCCGATGCTTGCACTGTGGCAGATACTTTTACTTAGTTTTTTGTTCCTACTTAACCTACTGGCTGCTCGAGGGCTCAGCAGCAGGCAGAAGCTGTCCAGGAGAAACTCTTAGAGGAGCTGTATTTTTAACCTTTCTCAGGCACTATGGAAATTCGAACATCATGTTGGTACACCAAATTGTTGTTTGTTTTTTACTCTTTACTCTTTTGGGGGCTGGCCACCCAGCTCCCAAATAAATCACACATGGAGGCTTATTCTTTATTATCAATGCTCGACCTTAGCTTGGCTTGTTTCTAGCCAGCTTTCCTTAACTTTAAATTATCCCTGTCTATCTTTGGCCTCAGGGCTTTTACCTTTCCCTATTTCTGTATACCTTTTCTTTCCTTCTTACTCCATGTCTGGCTGGGTGGCTGGCCCCTGAAGTCCTCCTCCTTCTTTGGCTACTTCTTTCTTCATTTATCCTCTCTGCCTGCCAGCCCCGCCTATTTCTCTCTCCTGACTAGTTATTGGCCATTCAGTTCTTTATTAGACCATCAGGTGTTTTACACAGGCACAGTAACACAGCTTTACAGAATTAAACAAATGTAACATAAACAAAAGTAACACAAAAATAATATTCTACAACCCCTTAAGTTGACTTCTATGTATTATTTTGTTGGTGTATTTTCTTCTGGTTTGCAAAGGTGAGGGAAAACAAACTTAGACCGAAGCTGGTCTATCTCTGTCTCCCTCCCTACACCCTTATTGTTCCCTCTTTCTTTCTTTTATGCAAGCAGAACCTGCCTGATTCCATTTTCAAAGTAGGAGCCATTATGCTGTATTTGAAAAATAAGTTTCTATTTACTATGAGAGTTGAATAGCTCTGTTTCCTGGAACCTGACCTTCCCCAACCCGTGATGTTGATTTGTTATACCCTGACTCTGACCCTCCCTAACTCTCTGACCCCTCCTAATCACATGGTAGGTGATCACATGATTTTTTAAGGTTTTTTTTTTTTTTAAGTTCCTTATTGCCCCATTGTCTCCCTTCTGTAAAACTACTAGTGATTTTACTCCTTAAAAGGGGCCCAAAAGGTGCATTCGGGGCTGCTCTCTTTCACCCAACTTAGGAAGCAGTCACTGGTCAGCTCTTGGGTTTACCCCAATAGAAATCAAGCTTGCTTCAAATTTGCCTCAAATTGTGGTAGTGGTTTTATTCTCACTGTTGGGATTAACATGCAGACTATTTTGAACACAGAGTTGGTCCTGACAGCCTCACAAATGCTGGGGTCACAGGTGTGCTTCACCACACCTCACTCAGTCTAATTTTTATTTTTGAGAAAGGATCTCCTGTAGCTCAGGCTGGACTCAGATTCACTGTGTGGTCAGCGCTGAACTTCTGATATGCCTGTCTTCACCTCTCAAGTGCTGGTCACAGGCGTGTGCCACCACACCCAGATTATTCAGTCCCCGGGATCAAACCCAACACTAGGCAGGTAGTCTACCAACTGAGTGAGCTATGTTGTGGGCTATTTGTACACTGTATGAAAATGTATTGTGATTGGTGTAATAAAAGCTGACAGCCAATAGCTAGGCAGGAGGTATAGGTATTTGTCTTCAAGGCAAAGAGAGAACTCTGAGAAGAGGTGGAATCCCCACCAGCCAGACTTGGAGGAAGCAACATGAGCAGTATGGAGAGATGAAGTAACAAGCCACCTGACAGAACATAGATTAAAATAAATGCGTTAATTTCAGTTATAAGAGCTAGTGGGACAAGCCTAAGCCAAGGCCAAGCTTTCATAATTAATTATGTCTCCATGTCATTATTCGTGAGCTGGCAGCCCAAAGAAAAATGCGACTACAGAGCTATATCCTTAGCCTTCAAAAACTATTAAAGTATGTGTGTGTATATGTGCGTATATACACATACACATATACACACACATAGAAAGAGTGTTGAGTTTATATGGTGTTTGTGTATGGGGTGTGTGTGTGTGTGTGTGTGCGCGCATGCTTGCACACCTGCCACACATGTAGAGGTCATAGGACAACTTTGGGTGTTAGTCTCCACCTTCTATCTCAGGACAGGAACACTAGAATTATAGCCATGTAGCATGCTCAACTTTACTTGGCTTCTGGGGATTCAAACTCAGTTCTTCATATTTGCAAGGCAGGTGCTTTACCAACTAAGCCAGCGGTTCTCAACCTTCTCAATGCTACAGCCCTTTAATACACTTCCTTGTTGTGTGCTGACCCTCAACAATAAAATTATTTTGTTGCAACTTCATAACTTAACTAATTTTGCTACTGTTATGAATCATAATGTAAATATCTGATATGCAGGATATCTGACATGACCCTTCAAAGGGGTCACGTTCCACAGGTCCCTTCAAAACATACATATGTTGTTTTCTAATTGTGTGTGTGTGTTATATGTATGTAGTGAATGTGTGGTGTGGTCTGTGTGCGTGTGTGTGTGTGGTATTATGTATGTAGTGAATGTGTGGTGTGGTCTGTCTCTCTGTATGTGTGTTATGCATGTATGTAGTGAATATATGGTGTGGTCTGTCTGTGTATGTGTGTTTGTATGTAGTGAATGTGTAGTATGGCCTGTGTGTGTGTGCACCTGCATGTGTGTGGAGGCCCAAGGATGCCAAGCATCTTCCTTAATTGCTTTCTATTTAAAAAAGTCTTTAGATTTATACTTCCTGGTTTGTGGGAAGGTAAGAGAGCTTTTAGGAGTCTGTAGGCCCAGGGTCATCAGGCTTGGCAGCAAGTACCTTACTCGATGAGCCCACTTGCCAGCCCCTCCACCTTTGTTTTTTGAGAGTTCCTTTTCTCTCTGTGTGTGTTTAAATTTATTTTGATTGATTTATTTATTTTGAGACAGGGTCTCTCCATATAGCCCAGGCTGTCGTGGGACTTGATTGTAGTCCAGGCTGGTCTCTGAACTCACAGAGATCCTTCTGCCTCTGGCTCCTGAGTGCTGAGATCAGTGGGATTCACCATCACCCCCAGCTTCAAAAACAAAACAACCAAACAACAACAAAAACAACTGCCTCTGCTTCCTGAGTGCTGAGATTAAAGGAATGTGCCACCATGCCCAGCTCAAAATATATTTATTTATGTGTGAGCAAATGCGCACATGAAGATCAGAGGACAACTTGCAGGAGTTGGTTCTCTCCTTGCACCATGTGGATCCCAGGGATCGAACTCAGGTTGTCAACCTTGGTGGCAGTGCCTTTACCCCTGAGCAATCTCTCCAGGCATTCAATTTTATATACATTGGTTTTTCGAGACCGGGTTTCTCTGTGTATCCCTGGCTGTTCTGGAACTGGCCTTGAACTCGGAGATCCACCTGCCTCTGCCTCCCGAGTGCTGGGAGGCACCACTATGCCTGGCTATATTTTTAATATTTTAATTCAGTAAAAACACCCTCATTTGCAGATGATGGAATTATGAACAATGTCTGTGTTTTCTAAATATTTTACCAAGGTCACATACTATCTCTTACTTTGATTTTTTATTTTCTTTGGTTTTTCAGGAATTTTAATACAGTCCAAATGAGGAGCCTGGTTCATTTTAACCCCTTTGCTTCCAAACCAGGAAGAAGGGACAGCTCCAGCTTCTCTCCCTTCTCCTCGTCTGTGATGACCAGGGTGTAATCCTGCGGCATCGACCCTTGAACTTCACATTATCCCTGTTGATCTGAACTGACTTGGCATCCTTTTGCCTATGAGCAGCAAATCCTTGACTTCCTCAATTTTCTGAGGTGTGTCAACAGATTCCTATCAGTTTTATAACTAGAAAAAAAAGATTATTCAAAAATGATCTCTGGCTGGGCTATGGTGGTACGTGCCTTTGATTCCAACACTCAGGAGGCAAAGGCAGGTGGATCTCCGAGTCTGAGGCCAGCCTGGTCTACAGAGTGAGTTCCAGGACATACAGGGCTATACAGAGAAACCCTATCTCAAAAAACCCAATTAATAATAATAATAATAATAATAATAATAATAATAATAATAATAGTCTCTGAGCTGGGCATGATTGGGCAGACCTCTGGAAATGGGCTGCTCTCGGTACTTAAGCACTCTCCATCTCTCCTTGTTTCAGGTGGCCTTCATGGCTGTTCCATGCGATTCACAGGAAACTTCCTATCTGCTCCCTCCAAACCCTGAGGACTGGGAGAGACAAGACATCCCAGACTTTGTCTATGGCCAGAAGGACCTCGTAGGGAAGGGAATCCAGTGGCCAAGGGATGCACCCAGCCCCCTGGACACACTGCCACAGTCGCGCTTCGACTCTGCCCTCTGCTCTGCATGGATGCAGCGAGCGGAACTGGGCCTGTTTCGATACCGCCTGGAAGATCTGCAGACCCAAATCCTCCCTGGTTCCGTGGGGTTTGTAGCTCAGCTGAACATTGAGCGAGGAGCACAGAGGAGACGCCCTCAGAATATCCAAAGTGTGAGGCAGGCGTTCGACCCCGAGCAGTTTAACTTCAATAAAATCCGACCTGGGGAAGTCCTTTTCCGTTTGCAACGGCAGCCCAATGGCCCTGCTGCCGCAAAGCAAGAGGACATCCTTGTGGTGATCAATGTCAGCCCCCTGGAGTGGGGCCATGTGCTGCTCGTGCCTGAGCCTGCTCATGGGCTCCCTCAACGCCTGCTGCCTGGGGTGCTGCGGGCCGGGCTTGAAGCTGTGCTCCTGAGCTTGCACCCAGGCTTCCGAGTAGGCTTCAACAGCCTGGGAGCTTTGGCCTCTGTGAACCACCTCCACCTGCATGGCTACTACCTGGCCCACCCACTGCCTGTGGAGGGCGCCCCAAGCACACCTCTAGATCCCAAGGGCTGTATACACCTGCTGCCGTCCCTCCCAGCTCCTGGCTTCCTCTTTTACACTAGTGGGCCAGGGCCTGACCTGGAAGCCTTGATTAACAGGGTATGCCGGGCCACTGACTATCTGAGTGACCATGAGATTGCACATAATTTATTTGTGACCCGGGGAGCTCCACCTGGGCAGACATCATCTTCCTCAGGCCTCACTGGGATCCGAGTCATTCTGTGGGCCCGGAAGTCCAGCTTTGGAATAAAGGAAAGTGGGGCCTTCAACGTTGCACTCTGTGAGCTGGCTGGCCACCTACCTGTTAAAACATCCCAGGACTTCGGCAGCTTGACAGAGGCAGCTGCGGTGGCCCTCATTCAGGACTGTCTGCTACCCCAAACTCAGGCAGAGGAGGTACAGGCAGCGCTGGTGGCCCTGGTGGCCCAGGAAGAGCTGTGATTCTTCAGGAGTTTTTTCTTTACTGATTCGAGGCATTTGGGCATTTCTCAGCTGAAGGAGTGTAGAGAAAGTACTGAATGAATGTATTCTCGTGAAGGTTTCAACTGCTTCTCACCTCTCTTCTTAGACAAGCCCCAGGGGTAACAGATCTGCCATTAAGGGCCAGCGAGGTCACTCAGTGGGGGGATGAGTTCTTGCTGCCAAGCCTGTCAACCTGAGTTCAACCTCCAGAACCCAAATGGTAAAGGTTGTCCTCTGAGTTCCACATACACTCCATGGCACATACACACCATGGCACATATATTCTGTGGCACATACACACCGTGGCACATATATTCTGTGGCACATACACACCCATACATGTACACACACATAAAAGTGAATGTACCTCAAATAAAGTAAATGTGCCAGGTGGTGGTGGCACACACCTTCAATCCCAGCACCGGGTGAGAGGGAGGAGTGGCAGAGGCAGGGAGATCTCTATGAATTCGAGGTCAGCCTGTCTATAGATCAAGTTCCAGGACAGTGAAGACTACACAAAAAACCCTATCTGGGGGTGGTGCGGGGGGGGGGTGGAATTAATCAGTGAATGTGAGTTTTACATTCCTCATTGTTATATCTGGGCTTTGCCTTTGGTAAGAATCATTGGCCTCTGCTTTGGTGGGTTATGGATGCATCCAGCTACCATTTCCTTGTCTTACCTTGGCTGTTGTCCCACCTTTTTTTTTTTTTAATAGATGGAGTCTGCTCTGTTGCCCAAGCTAGCTCCAAACTCCTCAAATCAAAGAACTAACTCCTCATCTTAGTTCCCTGAATCGCCAAGTCTCCAGCTTTGCCTGTGGCTGGTTTTGCATCTCCCTTGTACTTGGCACTGTTTCATCCAGGTGCTCAACTTCCTGTCTCTGAAAATCTATCCTGAATTTTCTTCTAGCCCCCAGTAACAGAGTTGACTAGTGAGTTCAAAGCCAGCTTAGATTACATACCAAGTCTACCTCAAAAAAAATTTTTTGAATGCCTATCATAGACCAGAGAGAGAGCTCAAGGGGTGAAGGTACTTGGGGCTGAAGGCACTTGGCATCAAACACAATGACAGGAGTTTAATCCCTAGGACACACTTAGTTCAAGGAGAACCAACACTTTCAAGTGTCTCTGACTTCCAACACATGCACTAAACATAACAAGTTTTCTGTTTGTTTTTGAGACAGGGTCTCACTATGTAGCTTTGACTGGCATCCAACTCACAGAGATCTGACTGCCTCTGGCTCCTACATGCTAGGATTAAAGGCATAGCCTGGCTTAATTTTTTAAAGAAGTGCTGGTCCTTTTCCTGCTCCCATGTAACAGATGAAGAAATGGTTGTTGACAGTCACTTCTTTAGGTCAGACAGTTATAACAAGGCTGAAGCACAGGCCTTGGCTTGCGAGGCCAGAACTTAACACTGGTACAATGTGTAGTTGAGACTTGTCAACCCAATCAGCAGCTCCCTTGATGGTAGTGCCGTCTAAAAGTTGGTGGCCTCCTGGGATCTTTCAACAACTAAGTCCCTGTACCTCAACCTGTAGTTGAGTAAATCTGGGAAGTTTTTAAAAAGTCTCATTGCTGAGTTAGGTGTGATGGCACACACCTGTAATCCTAGCATTTGGGAGGCTAGGGCAGGAAGACTGCCACAAATTCAAGGCCAGCTTGAGCTACAAGCACGACCCCTGTTTAGAAAAACAAAGAGAATGGAGAGACGGCTCAGCAGTTAAGGGTGATGGTTGAGCCAGGCTCAGGAAACAGATCTCTGACGTGAAGGAGATCCAGGACTACACGAGGAGACCCTGTCTACAAAACAAAAAACACCCAAACCAGACAAAGTGATATAATGCCTTTAATCCTATCACTCAAGAGGCAGAAGCAGGCAGATCTCTATGAGTTTGAGGTCATCTTGGTTTACATAGTGAGATCCAGGCCTGCCAGGGCTATGTAGAAAAACCTTGTCTCAAAACAAAACAAAAACACCCACAAATATTAGGACCAACTTCTTTGGGATTCCAACATTGACTGAAGACTTGAAGCACTCCAAGAATCCTTCAGGCCTCCAGGGCCAGAAAGGGACTGCTGAGACATGCAGCCTTGTGGATTGAACAACTACTGGATTCTTGGCTTCTCCAGTGTGAGACAACCTCCTATACATAGAGAATATATATAAATAAAGCTTTGTTCCTTTAGAGAACTCTGCCTAATATCCTTGCACAAAATTTGAACAAGATCAAGTCAAGCCACCCAATATAGAGGGGGAGTCTTTGAAGATACTGTTTATTTCAGTAGATTTCAGGAAATCTACTGTTTTGTTTGTTTGTTTGTTTTTTGTTTTTTTCGAGACAGGGTTTCTCTGTGTAGCTTTGCGCCTTTCCTGGAACTCACTCGGTAGCCCAGGCTGGCCTCGAACTCACAGAGATCCGCCTGCCTCTGCCTCCCGAGTGCTGGGATTAAAGGCGTGCGCCACCACCGCCCGGCTGTTTGTTTGTTTTTTGAGACAGGATTTGTCTACATAGCCCTGGCTGTCCTGGAACTTAACTGTGTAGACCAGGCAAGCCTTGAACTCTGAATGAGATCTGCCTGTCTCTCCCTCTAAATGCCAGGATTGAAAGTGAGCACCACATGGCATTTTCAGGAATTCTAGTTCACACCTAGAAGTCTCTCTAGCTCAGGATGACCTTGAACTTCTGAATCTTCTGCCACCCCCTTCCACATGCTGGGGTCACAGATGAATGCCACGTGTCTGTTTTATAGGGTGTTGGAGATCAAACCCAGGGCTTTGTGAGCATTAGGCCATCAGTCTACCCAACTGATCTACCTCCTGCCTTTGTTTTAAAATTACATTTATTAATTTACTTAGTGTGTGTAAGTGTGTGTCTAGATTAGGGGATAAATTTTGGGAAGTCAGTTTTCTCCTTCTACCTTAGAGATCCTGAGGAGTCGCTAACTCAGCTCATCCACATTGGCTTCCTTTACCTGCTGAGCCATCTTGAAGCCCCCGCCCTTATTTATTTTATGCAAATGCCTTGATTTGAATTATGATTACATCACTTTTCAGAGTCAGTAACATAATGATCTTGAGAAGTATAGAAAAGAACTTGACAAGGGTACATCAAGTCCTCAATACACACTTTTTGTTCTCTTGTTATAGGTATAAAATTTAAATTTAAAACACTGTACACTTAGCACATGATCTTACAGAATTCCAACTAAGTTATGAACTCACTCTCCTGAAAAATGAGTATACTCAACAACATCTTAAATTTAAGGAAGAGTTTGATGATACAGGTTTCGAAATAAATAAATACGTATTGAATTGACCTATTGATGACAAAATATTTCATTTGTTTACAGCTTAGATGTCGGGGTAATGCAAACTTAGGGTACATTTTTCCTGCACATATAATGTTTGCTTATTTACTTACTTGAAACCCCTTTAAGGAGTAACAAGATCAGCAGATTTGTTGAATGTAATCTTTTTTTTTTTTTTGGTTTTTCAAGACAGGGTTTCTGTGTCTAACAGTTCTGGCTGGCGGTTCTGGAACCCGCTCTGTAGACCAGGCTGGTCCACCTGTGTACCTCCCAAGTGCTGGGATTATAGGTGCTTGCCACCACCACCTGGCTAGAATAATACTTTCTTAAATCACATAGAATACTGATTTTAAGACTGAAAGAATGAGAGTCTAGAGAGGTGGCTCAGCAGTAAAGAGCACTTAATCCTCTTGTAGAGAACCAGGGTTTGGTTCCTAGCACCCACATGGCAGCTTACAACCATGTGACACCAGTTCCAGAGAACTGACAACCTCTTCTGGCCTCTGAGGGCATTGTACACATGTGGTACACATACATAAATGCATGTAAAACACCCATACACATAAAAGAATAAGTAAGTCTTTAAAAGAATAAAAGAGGGGGCTGGAGAAATGGATCAGTGGTTAAGAACACTGGCTGCTTTTCCAGAGGACCTGGGTTCAATTCCCAGTACCCACATGGCAGCTCACAACTCCAGTTACAGTGGATCCAACACTCTTTTCTGGCCTCCTCTAGCTCTGTGCATACATGGAGCTCAGATAATGCACTCAGGCACATAGAGATACCCATAAAATAATTTAATAATAAAAAAAATGCTGGAGAAATGGCTCACTGGTTCAGAGGACCCAGGTTCAGTTCCCATCACCCACAAAGTGGCTCACAACCATGTGTAACTCCAGTTCCAAGGGATCTGATGCCCTATTTCTGACTTGCACAGGCACCAGGCAAGAATTTGGTCCACATACATACATACAGGCAAAAGCTCATACACATAAATTAATATTTTTAAAAGTCAATGACAAAAGCTTCCATTACTGCACAACTAATTACTTCCGTAAATTTTCAGTATTACAGAGTAAGCAGAAAATACTCATATTCATGTAACTTCTAGAATGTTTGTTGTTTTATGAACAAAAATTGTTCTATTCTCTGGATTTTGCCACACAAAATAATCTGAATTTTAACAAGTTGAGTTGGGTTTGGTGGAGGAAGCTAGTGGAATTCAAAGTGGGAGAATGTCCAGTATAGGAAGGCGACAGTAACAGAGCAATGGCATGAGGTAACTTCCTTCTTTCTTTATGGTGGTGGGCACCATGCCACGGCGTGGGTATAGAAGTCAGAGAACAACTTAACTGTTATCCTGGTTCTCATATTCCACCATGTGGGTTCCGGGGGTCGAACTCAAGTCTTCTGGCTTGTCACCTAACACTTTTACTGGCTGAACCACTTCTTTGGCCCTATTCTGTAATTAGTTAATGGAACTGTTTCAGCTTATCAGGGTGAAAACCTTAGAAGGCGCATGTGTCCTAATCTCTGCCGTCCCTGTCAAGGGCGGGGAGTTTTCTCATAGCACCATTTCTAAAATGCAGAAGAAACACAGCAGCTATTTGTCCCGAATAGAGACTTGTTTGCCTTGGCCATCGGATTCCAGGAAAGGTGGGATGGAAAAGGTGCGAACCAGCGCCAAGGCGGGAGGACTACAAGTCCCACAATGCATTGGGAGAATCCCTCTTAGCTGATCACCCGCTCTTGTACACCTTGACCTCCAGCCGCACTCGGCAAAAGTAGGCAGCTGGGGGCCAAGATGGCTTCGGCGGGCGCCGAAGTGGGTGTGGTTCCCAGGCAGGCCACGCCCCCAGAACGCTACTCCAATAGGGGCGGCCTTCTGTGTCCATAGCGACGGCGGCGGCGGCGGCCGTCGGCTTGCTTAAGAAGGCGCCGCCGCCGCCAGGATCTCGGAGCTAGGAGTTTATCCCGAGGGGGAGCGGGCTCCCCCTCGCGACGGCAGGGACAGACAGTCCTGTGGAACGAAGAGACGGTCCCAGACGTCCAGCAACGCCCAGGAAGAGCCGCAGCGGACCAGGGGCGGTCATGAGCGACCAGCTGAGTCCAGCCCCGGGCTGCTAGGGGCAGCTCCAGCAGCCCCTGAGCTCTCCTCGAAACCTCGGGTGGGCAGTGTCTGCCGTGGGCTTCCTTTCCTCTATCTGAGCCCAAAGGGTATCAGCCATCAGATGCCCGACCCCGACGTGTTCACGTAGGGAAACTGAATCCTGGCTCAAGGAAAGGGCCAGCCCGAGAACCTTTGATCATCAGCTGTATTTTAAAGCAAATAATCCTCCAGTTCTGTCAGCTACGTCTCTTCCCATTCAGGAAACAAAACAGACGGGATCATGGCTTCTGCCAGCTCTGTTCTGCATGCACTGCAGTGTGTTGAACGATCCAGGGTAATCCTGGATGACAGGGACTTCTAGTTAAGGACTTTACATCCTACCAACATCCCATGCTCTCCCCATAGCCCTCTACTTGGAAACAACCTAGTCTACAGTAGGATTGGTCTGAAAGGACAAGATTTCCTTATAGTTCCATAAAGGGTTCCTGGGTGAATTCCTGCAGGACTTCCTGGGCCTGGAAGGAGATCTGATATTTCATTCCCATCCCTTTCCCCTTAGAATCTAAGAGGATGGAGTCCAGTACCTGTAAGACCAGTGAATCTGAGGAAGACTATGTTGAGGAAGAAGAGTCTGAGGAAGAGTGTGTTAGAGAGGAAGCTACCACCCCCAACTCTTCCCAGCAGGCACTTGAAAAGGTTGACTATAAAGAGTTTGAGGATGGGGTTACCTTATCTGTTGTGGCCAAGAAAATTCCAAAGAAAAGTATAAGTACAACAGACGCAGATGATTTGGAAGCTGGGAGGAGAAAGAGAAAGCGGAAACGAAGGTAACTTCCCTAGATCCCTCACAGATCTGGCTCTAGAGAGTCAGCCCTTTGGCCTCACACCGCTATTTGGTAGGGGAAAATGATGGCATCTAAGCTTTTCACTTTAGCCTTTGGGAGAGGAGAGGAGAGCCAGGGCATGGTGCACATCCATCAATAATCCCAGCAATAGGAAGGCTTGAGACAAAAGAATTTCTATGTATTCCAGGCCAGTTTGGGACCCTGATTCAAAAATCATATAAAGACCGGCTGATGAGATGACTCAGTTGGTGAAGAGAGCTTGTGCACAGTATGAAGGCCTGAGTTTGAATCCCCAGTACACACACATACATACATACATACATACACACACACACACACACACACACACACACACACACACACACAGCCAGTCATGGTGGCATATGCCTTTGATCCCAGTACTCAGGGGCAGGCTGATCTCTGAGTTCCAGGCCAGCCTGGTCTACAGGACAAATTCCAGGACAGCCAGGGCTACACAGAGAAACCCCCTCTCGAAAGTCCAAAAAGAGAGAAAGGCTGAAGCTGTATTAATCTTTGCTGCAACAGAAAAAAAAATTTAGAACCATTTGGGTCTGCCCACTTTGGAATTTTAGCATGTTGGTTTGGTATTTAAGATGCTTCTAGAGAAAATGAACCTGTGTTATAAATTCCTTAGCTATTTCTTCACCCGGGCTTCTGGCAGCCTGGAGCCTCTCCTTCTCTCCTACTCTGCCTGATTTCTGTTCTTCCTTCATTTCAGACCCCTGGCCATCAATCTGACCAACTGCAAGTATGAGAGTGGTAAGCACTGGGCTCATCACTCACAGCCATGTGTGCAAGAGGGACTGTTGTTTTTATTCCTGGGACAGGGCCACAGCCATTCTCCCAGCCCCTGGCTCCCGCCTAAGTTACTACCTACTGCCCACCCTGAGGTCCCCAGGCTTAGCTCCTGGCAGCTGAGATGGCGATATTTCTGCTAGTCTCACTGGTAGAGAAGGCATCTTCAGTTAGCTGGCAAAAACAAACAAACAAACCACAAGCCAGGCACTTGGGAGGCAGAGGCAGGCAGATCTCTATGAGTTCCAGGCCAACCTGGCCTACATAGTTTGTGACAGCCAAGGCTACAGAGTAAGACCCTGGCAAAATAAATAAACAAACAAACAAACATAATCATTAAAAAAGGTAGCTGAGGATATAACTCAGTGGTAGACTACTTGTCTAACATGCATGAAGCCTTGGGTTTGATCCTCAGCACCCCATTAAACTGGTTCTGGTAGCTTATGCCAGCGTCACAAGATGGAGTCAAAAGGATCAGAAGTTCAAGGTTATCCTTGGTTACATAGCCAGCAAAAAAGAAAAACAAAAACAAAAAATCCGACAGAATGTCACCCTTGCCCTATCCTTCAAATAAGGAACATAAGGAAAAGTTAAAACTGCTTTTGGAACTGGAGAGATAGCTCATTATATAAATGCATTTGTCAACAAGGCTGACAACCCAAGTTCAGTCCTGGGGACCCACATGGCAGAGGGAAACTCCTGTAAATTATCTTCTGACTTCTACATGCATGATCTGACACACATGTGCCCACCTACATATACATGATTAAAAATAATGAAAATCTTTTTTTAAAGATTTATTTATTATGTATACAGAAGAGGACGCCAGATCTCATTACAGATGGTTGTGAGCCACCATGTTGTTGCTGGGAATTGAACTCAGG
>LZPO01107074.1:515492-529261 GCA_001675575.1 Neotoma lepida
CTGGCTGTCCTGGAACTTACTCTGTAGACCAGGGTGGCCTCGAACTCCCAGATATCCACCTGCCTCTGCCTCCTGAGCAACAGAATTAAAGGCGTGCGCCACCACTGCCCAGCAAAATAATATCTTAAAAAGCAAACAAACAAAAACCCAGCTGTTTTTGAAAGGTTGAGAATTTAGCTCAGTGGGTAAAGGGCTTGCCTACCATGCAAAAAGCCCTAGGTTTAATCTCCAACACCACAAAAACCAAAATCGTGTTTTTCCTGAGAGGCTCCCAGGGTAAACAATAAAAAGTAATAGCCCAGCTAGGTCAGGGTTTTCATCTCTCTCTTCTCCCCATTGACATCTGTACAAAGAGCCACTCAGAGTCTTAGATGCCAGTGTTCTCTGACCTAGGCTTAGCTGTATATCCACACAGTCCTGACCCAGACCTAGGCTTAGCTGTATATCCACACAGTACTGACCCAGAGCAGCAGAGGGTCTAGCTCTTGTTTTCTCTGCTAGCCTCATGAACTTGGGATTGCAGCCTGGTAACTAAGATGCTGAGGTAAGAACCACATACCTTTACAATCTGCTCTCTGGTCAGGTCTGTTCCTTCCTCGGCCCAGCTAGAGTTTCAGGGCTCATGGCTGGTGCCCAGGCTGGCAGCATTGCTCTTCCTGTCTCTGCAGTGCGCCGGGCAGCCCAAATGTGTGGCCTGAAGGAAGTGGGAGAGGATGAAGAGTGGACTGTGTACTGGACAGACTGCTCTGTCTCACTGGAACGAGTCATGGACATGAAGAGGTTTCAGGTACCAATGTCCTGGCCCAACATCCCAATGAGTACTCCCGCCCTGTCTGCCCTGGCATGGGGAGACTGCCTCTTTCCATTGCTGTGCCTAATACAGACAGGGAGGCCACCCCCAAGTCTTCTGCTCCAATAAAAATATTCTCCTCTTGGCTCTCTGGAGCTTCTGTTACCTGAAGTAGGTGTTGGGTGGGGACATCCCTGTCACATTATCTTTTCTGACTGGTAGCATCTGACTAGCCCACTTGCCTCACTGAGAGCAGATGTGCCCGTCTTGCGGCAAGGCCTGGCAAGCTGCTTCAGGCCTCATAGCAGAAGGCTAGGTATTTGGCTCAGTGCTCTGTGGTAGAGTGCTTGTCTAGTATGCAAAAGGCACTGAGTTCAATAAAAAAAAAAAGGGGGGGTGGGGGTAATGATTAGGCCAGATGGATAGTTTAGTATCTAAGCAGCTTAGCATCACACATCTACCAAGAGAGTGTGGAAGGGCCAAGGGTGATAATATACACCAGTGATCCAGCACTTGGGAGGTGGAAACAAGGATCGGGAGGAGCCCAAGGCCATCCTACATAAGACCCAGCCTTAAAAGAAAAGAAAAGAAAAAAGAAAGAAACACACACACCACACACCCGACAGAGAAGGGGGGCAGGAGAGAGCGCCAGCCAGCAATTGTATGCATGGGGCTGGACATGGTATGGTGGCATAGAGCAGTGATCCCATCGGTCAGCAGGCTGAGTCAAGAGGATGAGGTGTTTGAGGCTATAGATCTTGGGCTGTATATCAAGACCCTGGCTCAAAACAACAAAAAACAAGACAGCGTGTCATCGTGTCTGGTGAAGTCATGTGTGGCTTAATGATGAGGATACGCTTCTGAAGAATGGGTTGGTAGGCGATTTCATCGTGGGAATATCGTAAACAAATGTGCAGTAAACAAATGTCTGCCCAGTCACTAGGTGATAAGGTTTTCCAGGACCACCATTTGGTCTGTGCTCTGTCCTTACCTGAAATGTCGTTATGCAGCACACGACTAATTAAAAAGGGTCTGTAGGCTTGTTTAGGGGAATCCAGAAAGGGAGCCTGGACACTGTAACTTGTCCTAACCTAGTCTTAAGGGAGGAACTGCTGTAAACGCTGGAGAAGCTGCAAAGAAGGGGTCTGCAGGGAGCAGCTGTCAGATGAGGATTACTAATTACCAGCCCGTACCAAGGGATGCCTATGTATGGGCCAGATACTGTTGGGTGTTTTGATATTGCTGCTTCATTAAATACTTAACGTCCCTGAGTGGCAGAGGGCAGTCTGTTTAAAAGAGGACAGGAAGGCTCAGAACACAGAGTTCACACAGCTAGTGACTAAGGAAGCCAGTTGGATGCACTCAGCTGTCTCATGCTTCTGCCTTCCATCCCTGCAGGGTAGAAGCCTGGGCCTCCAGCAGACACCCTCTCATGCCATATGGTCTCTGGGTGCTGTGGCATGCATTCCCTACAGTCCTCTTAGTTTCCTTTTCTTTGTGTCTTCATGGAAATGTGTTTCTTATTATTTCTTTGTGTTATCATGTATCACTATTCTTTTAAAAGTAAAGTGTGTGTGTGTGTGTGTGTGTGTGTGTTTTGCTGGGAATTAAACCTAGGACCTTATGCCACTAGTCAAACACTCCATCACTGAGCCTCATCTCCAGACAGGGTCATTATTCTGGTGGACCGAGAGATGTGACAAGGTGGCTGGAGGACACAAGGTCCTGGCTAGTTTACACTTTTCCAGCTGCCCTGTCCTTTCTCAGCCTTGGTGTAAATGTGTACCGGGGAGAGGCCATGGAGTGACTTCCCATCTGCCTTATGGAAGCTTCCTGTTTGACCCTTGCTGACTAGATACAGTGCCATCCTCCACTGGGACATCCTTTCCTTCCCAGTCCCTTTCTATGGCTTCGTGGGATACCCAGGTCCTAGGAACTGCTACATGCTACAGGGGACAGTATAATCAACTGACTCTTTTTCAGAAAATCAACCACTTCCCCGGCATGACAGAAATCTGCCGCAAAGACCTGCTGGCTCGGAACCTCAATCGCATGCAGAAACTCTACCCTACCGAGTACAACATCTTCCCACGAACCTGGTGTCTCCCTGCAGAGTGAGTGAGCCGAGATCCGGGGGGCAGGGTAAGGAGTCACTCTCTGTGGTCTTGTGACCCAGACATGTTTAAGAGGGTTGGAACTGGACCAAGAAAGATTCAGCTGACCGGTAGTGGTGACACATGCCTTTAATCCCAGTACTCGGGAGGCAGAGGCAGGTGGATTTCTGTAAGTTTGAGGCCAGCCTGGTCTGCATAGCAAGTACAGGCTAGCCAGGGCTACAAAGAGAGGTTGTCTCAAAAAAAGAAAGAAAATTTCAGCTGGCCAAAGCAAAAGTGGGTCCAAGGCTAAGCATTCCAAGAAGAACCTGGAAATAGATAACAAGAAGATGGCCAGGGGGGTCCCAGGGCAGTTAGGATGCACAGAAACCCTTTGACCGGCCTCTCTCTCTGCATGTAGCTATGGGGACTTCCAGGCCTACGGTCGTCAGCGGAAAACCCGCACTTATATCTGTAAGCCAGATAGCGGCTGTCAGGGGCGTGGCATCTTTATCACCAGAACCGCCAAGGAAATCAAGCCAGGAGAGCATATGATCTGCCAGCAGTACATCACCAAGGTGAAAGCCACCTCGGAACCCCCAGGCCTTTCCCCACACTGGGATGCCTTGTCCCTTGTACATCAGGGCAGAAGTCAATTATAGGCTCCTGCCCTCTCTGCTGTCCCTATTATCTTACAGACTATAGCCATTGTTCAGAGCTAGCCAGCCTTGGTTTGCCTTGTAGCTTTCCCCTATCCCAGACATATGATCTTGGGCCGTTATCTGGCCCTTTCCTTGGCACTGTTTCCTCACTAATAAGTAAGAATGACAACAGTTACTTCTTTATATGATTATTGTGAGGATTCAATGTGTTGTAGATTGGAAGCACCTGTAATAACCATATATTGCATGTAATAAGCACTTCAGAAGTTCATTAGTATTCCCTCTGGGTTTGCATGCTCTTAGCCCTTCCTCATTGATGGCTTCAAGTTTGACATGCGAATCTATGTTCTGATCACTTCCTGTGACCCTCTCCGGATCTTCATGTATGAGGAAGGCCTGGCCCGTTTTGCCACCATGCCGTATGTGGAACCTAGCCATAGCAACCTGGTGAGGAGGCAGGGTGGCCCCCTCTTCTCCTTCCTTGCCATGAATGCCTTGGTTCTAGGGACAAGCATGGTAGAAAAATTTGTCATTGCCAGCCATGACCAAGGAAGGAAGCCAGTGAGAGCCATAGCACCTGGGGGAGCCCTTTCTGGGTGGTGACCGAGGAAAGGTTCTGTCTGGAGTTACCCAGCACAGCCTCTTTCCCAGGATCATACAGGACAGTCCCTGGTGAAGAGGGCCAGGTGATGAGCAATCTTGGGGCAGAGCAGTGGGTAATAAGAAGGCACCAAAGGGCTGGGAGAGGCCTCACAGAGGCAGTGTGAGCCAATATAGGGCCATTCACTTTACAGGAGGATGTCTGTATGCACCTGACCAACTATGCGATCAATAAACACAATGAGAATTTTGTCCGAGATGATGCTGTGGGCAGTAAAAGGTATCCCCTATTCTGTTTTCCTTTGCTTCCTCTGCCTTTAGTCCCACAGTCTCAGGAGCCCATGAAACACAATTGGCTCTTGGGAAGTTGATTTCTCAGGAGTCTCTGATTTTGAAGACCCTAGTCCTGTGTCTGAGCCTAAGTACAGACTCAACAACCTAGAACCCTAATAACTAATCCCAGCTCCCTCCCCACTGCTAGCAGCCCTTTGAAGCCCAGGGTCCCAGACACAGAATTGGGGTTACCGTCAGGGAGCCTCCTGCCTGCAGCCAGGCCCTGCTGGCATGGAAATTGGTCTTCCTCTGAGCACTGGACCTCATAGGAAGCTGTCGACACTCAATGCCTGGCTGCGGGAGCACAGCTATGACCCCCGGGAGCTGTGGGGGGACATCGAGGACATCATCATCAAAACCATCATCTCAGCCCACTCTGTTCTTCGCCACAACTACCGAACCTGTTTCCCCCAATATCTGTGCGGAGGTACATGTGCCTGCTTTGAGATCCTGGGTTTTGACATCTTACTGGACCACAAGCTCAAGCCCTGGCTTCTAGAGGTAAGATTTCTCTCCTTGCCTTGCCAAGGCCAAAGTCAGAGGCCTTACCCTGGGAGGAGCGCACTTACACGGTAGAATAGGGAGGATGGGGAGGTAGAAGTCTCAGGGTGGGCAAGAACCAGGTGAAAGCATAAGATTTTATCATTTGCCGAGACAAACACTGGTGGTCTTTGCCCTTTACAATAGTAATGCAGACTGGGCATGGTGCACGTGTCTGTAACCTCAGTGCTTGGGAAAGTGGAAAGGAAGGAGGATCATGATTTCAGAGTGAGCCTCAAGCTACAAGGGGAATCTGAGGCTAGCCTGGATTTTATGAAACTCAGTCTCAAAGTCTCAAGAAAAGCAAGCAAGCAAGCAACATAGCAATCCATGTTCAGGATTCCCCAGTGCTTCTTGAGTGAGTCTTGCCCTTCAGGACCCTGTATCTGCAGTCAAGTTGTCTGGTTTTCTTTCACTAGCCCATAGATGGGTCAGATTTCTCCTCAGGTGTTGGCTCAGGCCACAGGAGGGAGNTGTTTCTCCCCAGACCTCCAGTTAGACCTGCGAGAGACCACCACCTGCTCAGGTGGTCTAGGAAAGGGGCAACAAGGACTCCTCTCGGCAGGTAAACCACTCCCCAAGCTTCACCACAGACTCTCGCCTGGATCGAGAGGTGAAAGACGCACTTCTCTGTGATACTATGAACCTTGTCAACCTCCGGGGCTGTGACAAGAAGAAGGTGATTGAAGAGGACAAGCGTCGAGTCAAGGAGCGGCTTTTCCCATGTCACCAACAGCCACGAGAAGCCAGGTGTGCCCGGTATCTGATAGATATTTATTTGAGACAGGTCTCTGACTGGCCCAGAACTAGATATGTAGGCCAGGTTGGTCTCAAACTCACAGAGACCTACCTGCCTCTGCCTCCCAGTTGTTGGGATTAAAGGTGTGAATCACTATGTCCAGTTTATTTATTTTAAAGTTAATATAGTACATGTTTATTGTGTGTGTGCACATGTGTGCATGCGGGCGTGTGTGTGCGTGTGTGTGTGTGTGTGTGTGTGTGTGTTTCTGTACTCGGCCATGCCAGACCTTTGGTCAGAGGACAACATGTGGTAGTTAGTTGGTTCTTTCCTTCCATCATGTTGGGTCATGGGAATTGAACTCAGGTCCTTAGGCTTGGCAGCAAGTGCCATTATCCATTTAGCCACCCCGCAGGTCCTGGTAGGTGTTTAGTTGTGCAACTTAACTTCGTTGTTATTACTTTCCTGAGAGAAGGAGAAGGCCACAAGAAGCTGATTAGCTTTTAAAAACTTTTTTTATATAGATAATACACTACATATTGTAGAGACATATTTTTTTTGTTGTTTGTTTTTTTGTTTTTCGAGACAGGGTTTCTCTGTGTAGCTTTGGCATCTTTCCTGGAACTCACTCAGTAGCCCAGGCTGGCCTTGAACTCACAGAGATCCGCCTGCCTCTGCCTCCCAAGTGTTGGGTTTAAAGGTGTGCGCCACCACCACCCGGTGAGATATATTTTTAAAAAATACATTGAGTAGTCTTTTTCATGCCCCTCTCCTGCAGTGGATCAGTTTTCAGCTGACCCACATTACTATTGTATGTTTATACTTATACAAGCATTTAAAAGTCTAGACGTGTGGCTGGAGAGATGGCTCAGCAGTTAAGAGCACTGACTGCCATTCCAAAGGACATAGGTTCAATTCCCAGCACCCACATGGTGGCTTGAATCATCTGTAACTCCAGTCTTGGGGGGGGGTCTGATCCCTTTCTTTGTGGGCACTGGGTATACATGGTGCACAGTCCTACAGGCGGGCAAAACATCCTTACATGTAAAAATATTTAAAAAGTCTAAATGTGTTTATACAAAATACTTTCTCCTGTATGCAAAATAAATATGTACTATATTACCTTTCTACCCACTGTTAATAAGTCACCCTCTGTAGCTTTCTTCACTAGGCACATAAGGAACTTTATGGAGTGTGATCAGCTGTTTGGGGCTGTTTAGTTCTGTCACTTATTTTTTGACACATGTTCTTGCTATGTACAGTAGCCCAGGTAGCCCAAGCAGGCCTTGAACTTATGATATACCATAACTCCCAGTTTTTTTAACTATTTTTACTTATTTTCAGAATTTCATAGATGCATACGATGTATTTTGGTCAAATTCACCCCCCACTCCAACCTCTAACTCCCCCCAGATCCACCCTCCTAACTTCTTGTCTGTTTTTTTTTCATAACCCACTGAGTCTGATTTGTGTTGTCTGTGTGCTCATTGGAGTGGGGCTGTCCACTGAAGTGTGGTCTACATACAGGAGTCACACTCTTAAAGAAAACTGACTATCTCTCTTGGAAGGCATCAACTGTCAATAGTTTCTCATCCAGGGATGGGGGCTTGTGAGCCCCTCCCCCCTCCCCTGGAATGTTGACTGCATTGACTTTGTGCAGATACTGTGCAGGTACCCACAGCTGCTGTGAGCTTGTGAGAGCATCTGTTCTGTTAGGTCCAGAAGATACTTCATTTGCTCCAGTTCTCTCTGACCTCTGGCTCTATGATCTTTCCATCAACTCTTCCACAAAGGTGCCTGAGCCTTGCGGGGGATGGGAGGGCAGTGGTCTGTTTTCTATCAAAGCTCATCTAGAAACCAATTCCTGAGAATCCTTGTAATAATGACATCCAGGAAACAGTTCAGTTGTTTATTAAATTGTTTGAGTTATTCTTTATCACCCACTATTTTCACTATAAAATAGGTTACAAACATGACAACTGGTTGCTTATATTGAAATTATAATTTGTTAATGAGACATAAAATTGAATTAATCTGGAGAATAACATTGTTTTCCTCTATTTGCATTTTGATATAGAGGCAAAGTGTATTCGATTCCTCGAAATAGCCTTAGGGACTGGCACATAGCACGCACTCAAATGTTTGTGTGGTGAATGGGGGTGCAGGATAATTGTAAGCACCCTGAATAATCCCAAAAGATTGGGTGGCACATCTGAATGAATCATGTCTTTCAGTGGGGGAAAATGTGTGGAAAATCCTGGACTAAAGAAACAAAGGGAATCCTGGTGTCATGGTTCAGGACTGTAATCCCAGCACTTAGGAGGTAGAATCAGGAGGATCATAGGATCAAGACTAGCTTGAGCCACTTAGCAAGCTATTATCTCATGCAAATGGGCAAACAAATGTTAAAAACACGAGAGTTTTTTCTTTTTTACAATCTAGGAATGAATTGTGCACCTCACAGCAGTAAGCATGAGGCTGGCTAGCTGGCCTTGAACTCACTAAGAAGCTGAGGCTGGATTTGGACTCTAGTTCCTTCTGCCTCTGCCTTCCCAGTGTTAGGATTATAAGCCTGTAGCGCATCTAGTTTAATGTTTTTCTTTTACATTTTCTATATCAAATGGGTATTAAATTACTCATAGTTAGGAACTCAAAAGACTGTGGTAACTAGATTGTTTGCTTATGAATAGATCACTCTGTACTTAGGATGAGAATCAGAATTCTGGAAACCACACCTAATTTAATGATTACGTACATGGTGGGGCTAGCCACGAGCTTGGATGCTTCCCTACATAGGCAGAGGTCAGGGAGACCAGGCAGCCAGTAGGAGGTTCTGAAAGCCGTAGCGAGTATTCTTTTCCCTCCTCTGACTTCCCTGAGCTTGGTTTCTATAGGCGAGAACAGATGGAGTCATCCCAGGCTGCCATGCAGGACCAGGAACGATATGAAGATTCCCACCTAGGGGGCTACCGGCGGATCTACCCTGGGCCTGACTCAGAGAAATATGCATCCTTCTTCAAGCACAATGGCTCCCTCTTCCAGGAGACTGCTGCCTCCAAGGCCAGAGAGGAGTGTGCCAGGTACCTTGGCTGCATTTTCCTCTGTACAGGTGGGTTAGGGGCAAATCCTGAAGTTGAATTGCTCCCTAGCAGGAGAAGAAGAAGCCAGATACTTGAGAAAGAGGAAATAGAGCAACAGTTCTAACAGGTTCTCCTGTGTCCAGGCACATGCATGCATGCCTTCCCTTGAATGTATGATGCATATGTATGCAATGTATGTGTGCACATATATGCATGTGGAGGCCAGAAGGCAACCTTGGGTGTTGTTCCCTAGCTGCTCACCTTGTTTGTGCGTTTTTAAATATGTAAAAATTACATTTACTTATTTTCGTTTGTATGTATACACGGTACACGTGTGGAAGTCAAAAGAACTTTCAGGAGTCATTGTCTCCTTCTGCCATGTGGATTCCAGGGAATGAACTCAGGTGGTCAGGGTGGTGGTAAGCACCTTTACCAACCAGCTGAGCCATCTTGCCAGTTCCACTTTGTTTTTATTCTTTATTATTATTATTATTAGTTTTTAAAGTTTTGTGTTTTGAAATGGGTCTCAATATATAGCTTTTGCTGGCTTGGAACTTGCTGTATAGATGAGGCTGGCCTCAAATGCATAGAGATCTTGCCTGCTTGTGCTTCCCAAATGCTGGGACTAAAACAGTGTGTACCACTGTGTCTGGCCCACTTGATTTTTTGAGTCTCTCATTGGCCTGAAACTCACCAAGTAGGCTAGGCTAGCCGGCCAGCAAGAGTCCCTGTTTTTGCCTCCCCAGTGCTGAGATACAAGCGTGTGCTCCCACACCTGGCTNAGGTCAAGGACTTTACTGCCTGAGCTATCATCCCAGTCCACTAACAGATTCTTGAGGCGTCTGTCCATTAGCGTGTTTCCTATGCTCCCTCTCATCCCTCCTCATGAGTTCTGACACCGCATCACCGTTTCCTTTTGTTAGCCCATCCTGTTTCCCTCGCCCCTTCTCCCCGCACAGTCTCTCCAGTGTCTGAAACTGCTGTGTCTTGTTAGGCAGCAACTGGAAGAGATTCGCCTCAAGCAGGAGCAGCTAGAGAACCCAGGCACCAAGAAGCGAAAGGAAAACAAGGACCAGAACCAGGGTGAATCAGCTGGGGAGAAAAGCCGACCCAGAGCAGGAACACGGAGCCTTGTCAGCAACTTGGCTTATAGGACCCGGAACCGGGAGAAAGAGGTGTCAGGGGCTCACGAGAAACTCAGTCGGGACTAGTAGGGAAGGGAGTCCCTGCTGTCTTGTCCTCGCCTTGCTTGAGAGAGACAAGCCTCTAACTAGTAAATTGACCAGAAGGGGACAGAACAGACAGCCAAGGGAACCTTACAGTGAGGTCTGGGGAGGGAAGGACGGAGAGTGGGCCCTGCAGCCGTTCTTGCTGATGATGTGAGCCTCATCTTGGACATCCTGTATCTCTCCTGTACCTTGTAGCTGCTATCAGTACACCTGGACACCACGCAGCCTCAGGACATTGTGGAAGAGGAAGAGCTTGAGCGGATGAAGCTTCTGTTACAAAGAGAGAATCTCATCCGGAGCCTGGGTATTGTAGAGCAGCTCACTCGCATGCTGTACCCCAGCCACCGGGGACACAGAAAGCTTCATGAGTATCGGGTGAGGGTCCCCACGAAGCCGCTCAAAAAACCAGGGAACAAGGGCTGTGATGCCAACACATGGTGGTGGTTACACCAAAGGAGATTTCTGTGATGGTATCGGTCACTGGAGCCTGGGAGAGGGTCTGTTGCCTCCATGACGTCTGTTCCCAGGCTCCCTTGGGTTTGGTATTGCAACCCAGCAAAGTGCAGCTCCCAACTTTCTCAATTGCAAGAAACTTGCTCTCTCAATTCCTGTTTCACAGCAACTCACAACTCATGACTGATGAGCAAGAAGGTCACCACCATGCTCAGTGGCTTCTGTGTAATCGCCCTAGCAATTGCCAATGCCCTGGCTCTAATGGGAGCTAAGTAAACAGTCTTGGGCCAACAAAACAGCTGCCGTTTTCACTATTCCCTGGGCTAGTAACGAACCTGTTGTTTTTGTTGAACCCCAAAAGAATAACTAGTTAAACAGTGGCTATGGCCTAGAAGAGATTGTTCTATTTTTTAGTTACATATTTCTTCCAACACTATCCAGCCTCACAAGAAATATGGTAAGGGGCTGCTCTTCTCCTCTAGCCTAGATTTCACCAGGACGGGCTGGGCAGTCAAGAACTGCAACCTGTGAATTTGGTCCCACTGGTGTTCCTGAGAGGGGCTGCCTCAGAACAGGTCCCTCCTCATTTCCTGCAACCACTTCGGCCCCACGAATTGATCCCCAGGATCTTAGGGCCACTATCAAGCATGAATCCCACAATTGCACAGCATTCTCGATACCATCTGCAGCCTAAGAACTTCAACTGGATAGGAGATCCAGCAGCCATTGGCCACTGTTCATTGTCAATGAAGAAATCTGGGAAGCACTATTTTTCCAGCTCTAGATTCAGGCTCACTAGCCGTAAGTATACAAAACTAGCTTTGGTCACTTTGACTCGTGTAAATTCCCAGTGGCAAATATTACTGCTGGGATGCTCCCGAGATATAAAGTAGCACTCCTGATAGTGTAGTAACGGGGGAAGGCAGTGGACCCACTTATTTACTTCCTTCAATCTGGTGACCTGGTGATAGACATGGCAGAAACAGTCCCAGCCCTCAACAAAGGTTAACAGGGAAATGGAACTGGAAACAGGCTAGTTAAAATACATGTGGTGGAGGGAGGCATGGGAGGCCGTTCTTCCTTGTAATTGGACCACAGTTGGGAAAGAGGTGAGAACATCTCTTCCATGAGTACCACAACTTAGTGGGAATCCATGTTTCTACTGCAGAAGGCCAAGCCAGCAGAAGGCTAGAAGCCATAAACCGAGCCCTGTCAGGATCAGTGCCACCCACTTTAACCCCAAAGCAGGGCTATCTTCTGCAGCCCGAAAGACAGCAAAGTGATTCATGGACAGAATGCTGTACCTTGCCCTCCATGGTAAACTCTGAACACAGAGGAGCCAAGGCTGGGGCTCTCCCCCTATGCCCTGCCTCTGCACCAGTGCTGCAGCATTCCAGCCCACTCCTCGACATCATCCAACGTAGGTAAAAGAAAGCCCAGCACTCAACCAAAAGAGCAAATGGCCTTCAATCATTGTTAACTGAAAGACTGCCACCAAGTTCCAGTTTGAAAGCTCTGGCCAGGACCTTTGTTTGCAAAAGGCAAAACGCAAAGACACCAAGAATTCTTCACCATTCTAAGATTCTTTGGTAAAGTTCAAAAAGATCGGTAAAGACTAAACAATGAAGAGCTAAGGCCAGCAAGCATGCATCTCTGCTCATCGAGCCTTAGGCTGGGTTTATCGCTAAGCGATGGGTCTGAACCCTGGGTGTGGCCTGTGGCTGGAGGTTACTGGACAAGGAGTTCCTTTCCCAGTGGAGTCAAATGCCCAAGGTACGGTGTAGTTGCCATCAGAAGATTGCTGAGGGCTCGCCCTTCCGCCACAGTGGCAGAATCAGGCAGGCCTGGGCAGCCTGTGCCAGAGGGGCGGCTCTGGGCAATGAACCTGTCTTTTTATTAAAGTTTATGTCGTTTTCCAGGCGCGTCCTGTACCTCCTTTCTATCCTTGCGTCTCAGGCGAGCTCTTCTCACAGTTACAGTAGGGAAGTCCAGCATGGTGGCTCAGGCCCGTAATCCCAGTTACTTGGGAAGCTGAGGCAAGAAGATGATGGACTCAAGGCTAGGTCAATTCAGTCATAAAAAAATGTTTGTTTTTAATGGCTAGGGAGATAGCTCAGTGGCAGAAGCTTGGCTAGGATGTACGAGGACCTGGCTTGGCTCCCAAGCACCGCAAAAACACAATAAGCAGAAAAGGGTGGGCAACTGGTCAGTACAAGGGCAGCCTCCGCCTATTTGGTAAACTGAAGACTCAGGATCCCTCCCAACTTCCGGCTCTCTATTGTGCTTCCGGTCCGCCCTTCCGCTTCCGGTGCTTTCCGGTTGCGATGTTGCAGAGGACCGTCTTGGGTTGCAATGGCGCTTGCCCTGAGCATCATGTTCGGCGGTCGTGTCCGCGCCGTTGTTGCGCGCTGTGGGTTCGCGACCCAGGGCGTGGCGGGCCTGGGCCCCGTGAGCCGCGAGCCGGACCCCGATTCCGAGTGGGAGCCGGAGGAGCGGGCGCTCCAGGAGGTGGAGAGGTACCGGCTCCTTGGCGGGCCCTCAGCCTGAAGCTAGGCCTCCCGCGCCCCCAGCTTCGGGCGTCCTGCAGCCGCGTCCGCAGAGGCTCTAGTTTCTTCTCACCCGTTGTCGAGGGCGCAGGGGCAAGTGGTCAGCTCCCTTGGGACCCCAGGTCCCTTCGCTAGTGACGTGTGTCATCACCCGTTTAAAGAGTTCGGCATGCTCACGGTCAGGTGGTGTAGGTGTTAGATTTCTGGGGCGGTGTACAGAGTGCTTTAACCTGGCACACATGGCCGGGCTGCCTTTGCGGGCAAGCAAGAGGGCTGGGCTCTCCGTGAATTAGTCCGAGACTCTTTAAACACCCATCTCGCTTCCACGCATGGCTTCTGCCATTGGTTCTTTCCCCTAGCACTCTGAAACGACAGAGAAAGGCAATGCGATTCCAGAAAATTCGAAGGCAAATGGAGGCTCCAGGTGCTCCACCCCGGACGTTGACGTGGGAAGCCATTGAGCAGATCCGGTAAGACATTGTTTTCGAAATGGGGTTTACTTTTTGAGGATTTTAATTTTGTCGTCTTAGTAGAAAACGCCATAATAAGGAACTTTCTAAACCTGTCTAGATTTTATTTTGGTTTTGCGATTCTGGGGTTTTGCGATTCTGGGATCAACAGGACCTCGCTTATGGTCCGCCAAGAGCAGTACCTCGGAACTACATTCCCAGCTTGGGGTTAGTATGTTACCATCCATTATGGAC
>LZPO01107074.1:547315-567435 GCA_001675575.1 Neotoma lepida
TTTTTCTTAGATAAAGCTTGACATTTTCGGGGATAGGATCTTACTCTATAGCCTATGCTTGCCTTGAATTTATGATTCCTGCCCAAAATGCTGAGTTTACAGGCTTATCTCATTATGCCCACTTCAAACCATTTAAATACAGTACATTGACTCCAGGGCCAGATCTCAACATCTCAGTGTGTCCAGAGGCCTCATGGGTGTGTCCTAAACAGAACTCCCTACTCCACCCACCTCTCTCCTCTGTGATTTCTGGAACACTTGCATGCCCTTCTTCCTAGTTGTCCCAGCACAGCTCTTCCCCCAAAGACTGCTAAATGCCTACTCCTTTATAATGTTTTCCCTGTTTCTAAGGGAAATGGACAAGTATAAGGGAAATGGACTGATGAAAGAGAAATGAAATTTGGGGCTGGATGGTTCTAGTGGTCCATTTTTTAAAAAGATTTATTTCTTTTAAAGAAAAAGGTTTATTTATTATGTATACAGTGTTCTGCCTGCATGTATGCCTACATGCCAGAAAAGGGCACCAGATCTCATTATAGATGGTTGCTAGCCACCATATGATTGCTGGGAATTGAACTCAGGACCTCTGAGCCATCATCTCTCCAGCCCTCTAGTGGTCCATTCTAAATTGATGAGTTTGGGTATCCTATCTTGTGGATTCTGTGATTAATATCCTCACCATTGACTGTCTCAGGTTATTTCTATTGCTATCATGAAATACCTGAGACTAATGTATAAAGCCTTACTTTAGTCCATGTTCTGTAGGTTTAGGATTGAAGGGGCATGTCTGGTGATGGCTGTCTTGCCAGCAGAGTCCTGCGGTGATGCACACCATCGTGTGGTGAAAGATCCACTCTTATGACGTTACTTAATCCTAGTGAATTCTAAAGACTTTCCTCTGGACACCATAATTAGATTAACTTTACACTGTCTTACTGGCTCACAGCAGAGATTAATTCAACAATGGGCTCTCAGAGGATGTACTCATACCTTATTCAAACCCTGTTGGCGACTGTAGAGGAACTCCAGAGATGGAAAGAGTAGGACAGGGGTGTAGTTTGCTGGTAGAGTGTTTTACTAGCTTGTCGGAGGCCCAGTTGTTTTTAAAAATTATTTATTTATTGTGTGCGTGTATACCACACTCAAGCACATGGGGACAGCAAGCGCCATGGTACTTGAGTAGGGGTCAGAGGCCAACTTTTGGGAGTCAGTTCTCTCCTTCCACCATGAGCCCAGGGATCAAACTCAGGCTGTTAATCTTGCTGAGCCATCTCACTGGCCCTTTTTGTTTTTCAGACAGAATGTCACTAATTAGCCTGATGGCTTAGAACTTACTATTCAGCATAAATCTTCCTACCTCAGCTTCCTGAGTACTGGGATTACAGATGTGTACCACCACTCTCCATGAGGCCTAGGTTTGATTCTCAGTATGCTATTCAGATTTTCATCATTGTGACGGATACACCTGCAAGAAAGTTTAAAAGAAGAAAGATTCATTTTGGCTCTGGATTTTTAGAGGTTTCAGTCCATGGTTAACTAGCGCTATAGGTTTTTTGGTGGTTTTTGTTTTAAAGATGTATTTATTTATTATGTATACAGTGTTTTGTCTGCAGTATGCCTGCGTGCCAGAAGAGGGCACCAGATCTCATTCTAGATGGTTGTGAGCCACCATGTGGTTGCTGGGAATTGAACTCTGGAAGAGCAGTCAGTGCTCTTACCCTCTGAGCCATCTCTCCAGCCCGCACTATAGGTTTTTTTGGTGGAGTTTTTTGTTTGTTTGTTTGGTTGGTTGGTTTTGTTTGATTGTTTTTCTTTTCCGAGGCAGGGTTTCCCTGTGTACCCTGGCACTTGCTCTGTAGACCAGGCTGGCCTCAAACTCAGAGATTCTCCTGCCTCTGCTTCTGCCTCTGGAGTGCTGGGATTTAAGGCATACCCTTTAATCACACCAGCTCTATTTCCATTGCTTTAAAGCTGTTTACCTTATGGTAGCCAGGAAACAGAGAGACAGGAAGTGAACAGGGTACCACAATCCACTTCAAGAACATATCCCACCCACTTTCTCTAACTAGGCCCCTCATTCTGCAGTTGCACCACCTCTGTTAGTCTATTTAAATTTTGAATCCATTGGTGGATAAAGTCTTTGATTAGGTCAGATCTAGTTAGGTCAGATCATGATTTAGCCATCTCTGGAGACACCCTCACAGATATACCTAGCAGAGTGCCTTACCAATCTTTGGATGTCTCTCAATCCAATCAGGTTGACAATCCAGTCTACCATCACATCTAGCATCAGAAAAAAAACAAGGGGAGAACAGAATCAAGTTGTTAGTGATCACATTTCTTAATCGCTAATTGACTTTTCTCTTTCAGTTTTACGCGTGTGAGATGGTGCTTGAGGAAGAGGGAGTCTGTGGAGGTGAGAGGAACTGAATGTGAGTGAAGGCAGAGAGCGCGTGAAGAAAGAATGAACTCCTGTTTTCCACTTCCCAGCTCCCTCTCTGGGTCTTACTCCTGTTGGCCTAGTGAGGAGTTCTTGGGAATAAGAATGGGAACAGGACTTAAATGAGAACCGCATGGGAAGGTGGGGCTAGGGCAAAGAGTGTCCAGCTGCTGCTTCTAAGATTGCCAGCAGGAACAGGCGGCCCCAGACTCCTTAGCATGGCCTGCTGTGTGTGTCTCCCACAGTCTGACTCCATCCTCTCCCTTTAGCCTCATCCTGTGCGGCTTCTCTCCTTAACTTGTCACCTTCTAATCCCCAGAGCTTTGTGCTTGCTTTTCCTCTTGCTTAGACTGCGCTCCACCCTGAGAATTTTTCCCACCCAAATCTAACTTAGTTTCTAAGCTCTACTCTTACTTCTTTAGGGAGGTATTTCCTTCTGTAACTCAGGTATTACTGGTGGGTGTGGACAGGGTGTTCCCATGTTTTCCTAGCCTCGTAGCCAAAGGATTAAAAATAAGGGCTGACATATATCTGTAGAAGAAGCAAGATAACTTAATTTGGAGTTAAGTGATAGTACATATTATAAAGGGATACATGCCAAGATTGTCAGCCATCTACATGAGGGAGAGAGTACTTAAGGTCCTCAGGCCAGTGATCTCTCTTTCTCNTTTTGAGACAGGGTCTCTATATAGTCCTAGCTCTCCTAAAACTCACTATGTATACCATGGCCTCAAACTCACAGAGATCCTCCTGCCTCTGCCTGGGATTAAAGGCATGCACTACTACGCCTGGCCTGTGATCTCTTTTTATGGGGTCTAAAGGAAGGAAGGGCTGGTAACAGAGAGTCATAGTTTGGGTGATTCTTCATTTTGATTGATACATTAAATCATATATTTATCCTTTCTATTGCCCATATCTCTTCCCATAATTTGTCTAATTTTAATTATATGCAGTCTCAGTTATGCATAAGCATAAGATAGTAAAAAGGAGAGTCTCCCTAAGAGGTCACTTGAGGATGTAGTTTAGGCCAGATCAGCCCTTCTATTCTTTGTACCTGATATATTGGAAATATACTTGAATAAAAACTGTCTAAATTTGATTGTTACTATGGATGGAGAAATGTATAATATTGTTCAGAGATGTGAGTAGGTGTAGTCCAGTGCAGGTGGAAGTTTGAGGGGGTTCTGAGGTTGCTATGTTCTGAAGAGACATTGGAGAGGAGTTGTGTGTGCACAGTACATGCAAGCTAAGGAACTAGGCTGCCAAGTGCATTATTATAATGGCCCGGGGAGCTATACATAAGCAAAACCAGCTAGCACCTCAGGCTAAGTGCTCCTGTGCTTGCGTGCNCTACAGGCAGTCCTGGAGCTTGTCATCTTGCCCCACTTTCCTGCATAGCTGGTCATGTAGGCCTATGGCATCAGGCTTGGCCTTATTTATTTGAAGTATGGGTATTGTATAAAGGGCCTTGTATATGCTAGACAAGTGCTNTACCACTGAACTATATTATGGATCTTTTTTTACTTTTTATTTATTTATTTATTTNTTTGGAGACAAGTGTCTCTATGTATCACTAGCTAGCCTTGAACTCAGAGATCTATCTGCCTGCCTCTGCCTCCTAAACATTGGGATTCAGGGTGCACCATCATGGCCAGTCTCTTTTACTTTGTTATATTGAGTCAAAGTTTCACTGAGTTACTTCAGCTGCTTTTGCACTTACTCTATAGCCTAGACAAGCCAGGAAGTCATTCCTTTACCCTTAGTTGTGTTTGTGCTCATAGTTTTCCTGATTTGTTTTGTAATGGGACTAGAACCCAGGGGCTCATATATGCAAAGCATGTATTCTACACCGCAAGTCCAGGGCTTGCTATTTTGCTTTTTGGGAAGTACAACTATAATAAATATTGTGTAGGTGGAGTTTTCCTGTCCCACAACCACTCTCAAATAATCACTCAGAGGCTTAATATTAATTACAAATGCTCAGCTGATAGCTCAGGCTTGTTACTACCTAACTCTTATATTTAAATTAACCCCTATTTTTTATCTATGCTTTGCCACATGGCTTGGTACCTTTTTTCAGTACGGTGTGCCCATCTTGCTCTCTCTGAGTCTCCCAGTGACTCTCTCTCCACCCCTCTACATCTCAGTATCTTTAGTTTGATTGTCCTGCCTAACTTTATTCTGCCTTGCCATAGGCCAATCAGCTTCTTTCTTTACTAGTGAGAGTAATATATATTCACAGTGTACAGAAGGATTATTCCACGGCAATATTGTATCATAATTTGTCTGCTACATTTGTACACCACTAGATCATAAATTCCAGAAGATTGGAAGGGAGCCCATTTTGTTTTCCGCTGTCTCCCCAGTGCTTGATATAGTCCTACGCGTAGGTGAACTTCAGTATTATTTGCTGAATCATAAATGCAGATGAGTGTTTTCTCAGCACTTGTTCTTGACCCCTAATATAAACACTACTTACCACACTGCACTGTGAGCTGCTGTGTACATGTCTCCTGTGACTGCATTGGACACCCCTTCAAGGCAGACTCTTCCTTACTCTGAGTCTCAGTACTAACTGTAATAACTGGCTTATGGCAGGCACTCAAATTTATTTGTTGCATGACTATAGCAGATCTTCATTTAGCGTGGAACCAAGTAAGGCTGATGTTCTCTGTCTCCACAGATGTAAGCTGTGATGAGTGGGCCTTTTCTCTGCTGCCTCTTGATGTAGATCTGCTGAGCATGGAACTGCCGGAATTTTTCAGGGATTACTTCCTGGTAATGCAGGGCCCTTGAATCTTGGTATTGAGATTTATGGGGTCCAGTGGACTAGAAATATTGACACCTTTTTCCAATTCATATAATTTATCATGAATGACTGATTTCACAGTTGAAGACTGCAGGTTGTTTTGGAAAGAACTCCTGTCAGGACTCTTAGTTCACTATTGCCGTGGTCAAACACCTGAGAAAGCCTCTTACGGGAAGAAAGATTTATTATTTTCACTCATGATGTTGGGTTTCAATGGATCATGTCTGAGAGGGCACAGCAGAACAACTCAGGATGGCCAGGAAGAGAGAGAGAGAGTACCTGCATTAGCAGGCTTTCTCCTGTTCCCCTTATCCTGCCTGGGGACTTACTTGGTCATGTATGGTCTGTTCCCCCTCAGGGCAGTCCTACCTGCACTGATCCTCTCTGGAGACACCCTCACAGATATACCCAGGGTTAGCTTGCTTTACTACTCTCCTAGGTGCTTTCTACTCCATCAGGTTGACTGTCAGGATTAACCATCACAGGGGTTCATAAAATGAACTTCTCCAGTATTCCCAGACACCCCTATCCCACTCCAGGACATCTAGGGCTAGCCATTCCCCACTGCGTCAGATGGGTTGACATGGGTCTTTGTGGCCCATGTGGTCGCTGCAGGAAGGTGATCAGCGTTGGATCAACACTGTAGCTCAGGCCTTGCACCTTCTCAGCACTCTCTATGGACCCTTTCCTAACTGCTATGGCATTGGCAGATGTGCCAAGGTAAGAGTGCCAGCAGAACTCCTGTTCTTAAAGCCCATTTTCTGTTTTCTTTGCCAACAAAGATGATCCCTAGGCATCTGTGACATAAGGAATATATTCATTCCCTGGCTTTTATGTCCCAGGATGGTTGCCTTAAGAGGAAAATTTGTGTGGCCAACAGATAAGCAAGAGCTTCTAGGTCACATTCCTAAATCTCTATCTTTGGGGCAGGGGAACAGTGCTATGGGAGGATAGAAGCAAATGGGAGTAAAATGGGCTTGTATTCCTCACAGTTACCTCCCTTCTTGGGGACAAGACAGAGTATGCCATGGGAGGGGTTGACCTCTGTAAGTATGGGGCTTCTAGAGGACGTGGACACAAAACTGAGATTGTCTTGGGCTCTGGTAGATGTCATATGATCTGTGGAAGAAGCTGGAGGAGGAGGAGGACAGTGAAACTAAAGGTCGAAGACCAGAGATCGGACACATCTTTCTCCTAGACAGAGGTAAATATTGCCTAGCACTCTCCCGTCTTTGGGTCCCAGAAGGCAGGAATATGGAAAATGTGCTGGCATAGTTGGGTCCTAAAGTTAGGGCTGTGAATCTCCATATTGATTGTGAACATGGGCACTCGTNGGAAGTTCTTGAGCCGATATTGAGCAAACTGAATAGAAAGCTGGTCTGGGGAATCTTCACAGTTGGGATCTTGGTTTCAGACATGGACTTTGTGACAGCACTTTGCTCCCAAGTGGTTTATGAGGGCTTGGTAGATGACACTTTCCGAATCAAGTGTGGTAAGTGCTATGATCCCCTGCATCTTGACAAAGTGGAAATAACCCCAGCCTCTGGTGACTCCCATAGTAGGGCAGTACTTGTAGGGGAGACTGGGGATGATAGGAGATCTTCAGCAGANATCAGAAATGAGTAAAAGGCCTCAGTGGAGTTCCTAATAGCTGTCCCCTCTGCCCTCAAAGGGAGTGTCGACTTTGGCCCAGAAGTCACATCCTCTGACAAGAGCCTGAAAGTGCTACTCAATGCTGAGGACAAGGTGAGGGTATGGGTGTAATGGTATTTACCCAGGACCACTGCTCCACAAGGCTGGGCTCCAGCCCTGGGCAGGAGGCAAAAGCCCTGGAAGGTTCCCCCTATCAATTAGGATCAGACCCAAACCAGATATGGTGGTACCCACCTGTAATTCTATCTTTTGGAAGATGGAAACAGATAGAGTGCAAAGCCAGCCTTAGCTACATATGACTCTGTCTCAAAATCCTAAAATAAACAAATAGCTCAAAAGAGTAGATCCAGAACTTAGTAGATGGACCTGATACCCACTTTCTAATACCAGCTCGGCTCTGGTCATACTTTGGCTGGTATTGTACTCATGAGGCAGGCTGGGGCCTGTTACTCTTTTGACATAGTAAGTGGTTCCTGTCTTGTTCTTTCACAGGTGTTCAATGAGATCCGTAATGAGCACTTCTCGAATGTCTTTGGCTTCTTGAGCCAGAAGGCCCGGAACTTGCAGGCTCAGTATGATGTAAGGCTCCAAGCCCTGCTCCTCTGTTGGGCTCCTTCAGTGTTCCCTTTCTAATCCTATGATAGGCCTCCTGGGTCTGCCTGGGGATGGGTAGCAGCTGAGGGAGAATGGAGGTTTCTCGGGGTGCTGACCTTTGGGGACATCTCCACAGCGCCGGAGAGGCATGGACATAAAGCAGATGAAGAACTTCGTGTCCCAAGAGCTCAAGGGACTAAAACAGGAGCATCGCCTGCTGAGTCTCCGTAGGTGCTAGCCTGGGGGTAAGGGAAGGTAACTGCATGTCCTCCAGGGGATGCTGCTCAAGGCCATTACCTTCTTCCAAGAGGAGACTCTTGTTCTCTTGGCAGATAGTACATTGGTTTAAAGCAGGAAAAGTGCCTATGGATTTTCCCTCATGAGGTTTCTGTTCTGGCAATCAAGGGCTATCCTAGAACCAGGAAAGTCAGTGTTTTGTCCTTTCTGCAGATATTGGGGCCTGTGAATCAATCATGAAGAAGAAAACTAAGCAGGACTTCCAGGAGCTGATCAAGACTGAGCATGGTAACTGCAGGAGCCTTACCAAGTTCTTCTCTTGCTCCTACCCTCTGGCTTCTAGCCCCCCAGAAAGATGTTTTCTAGCTCTCTCCAGCTGACAATGCTAGCTATATAGAAGGCTGGGGGTCCCTTTAGCTCCACTCAAGGATGGAGAAAGAGATAGGAGACAGACAAATCTTTGCCAAGCTGGTCCCCAGGAATGGGCTGTTTTCTGCTCTCTCACAGCGCTGCTGGAGGGCTTCAGCATCCGAGAGAGCACCAACTACATTGAAGAACACATAGACCGGCAGGTGAGCGTGTGCTGGGAGGCTGCGGACGGGGTTCAGAGGTGGGGTTGCCTAAGCAGAAGAAAGAGAAGAACATGCATCCTGAAATGTCCTTCTCCTTGACCCTTCCTTCCTGTGCAGGTGTCACCTATAGAAAGCCTTCGCCTCATGTGCCTTCTGTCCATCACTGAGAATGGTGAGCCAAAAGATCCAAGCCAAGAATGCCAGATTGAGAAATATGCCCAGGAACTAAAGAATCGATTGTGAAAGACAAATTTCAGCAAACAGGATTTTTTTGTTTTTGTCATTTACTGAATTCATTTTCCTTTAAACAAAGCCTTCTTTGTTTGGGGTGGATCATCAGCAGGTCCTAGGGGACCTTACTGCTCAGCTCCCAACTGGACCACCTTCAGACCACTCCACGATGCCTGTCACATGTTAGGTTTGCAGGCATCTCTCTCCTCAGTCCATTTGACCTGTCTTCAGTAAGGTTTCCTGATAAAACTTACTCTAGGACCAGGAAAAGTGACTTTTTAAAAAATAAGTACTTCCATAAAGCCCCAATTCTGCATCCTTTCATGGCAACATGTTTTACTATTGACCCTTCCAGTGGTCAGTGAACCACGCAGCTCTCTACCTGGAGACACACTCTTCTTCTAGGTCCCCTTCCTTGTAGTTGGAAGCCCAGCTTCTTACTTCTCCGGAGAAAAACATTTGAAACCTTTGGAATCTTCACTCTATTTGTTTCTCAGTAGCTGTAAATCAGTTCCAATACCTGTCACTTAGCTGGAATGCACAGGAAGTCCTGTCTTCCTTCTGTCACAGCTTCAGATTCTCCTGATGGAATTGGTGATTATGATCGTTCAGTGTGCCTTTCTCAGCTCCTGTGGCTCAGAGATCTCCCTTAGAACAGGACACTGGGCTTTATCTTGTAGTAGGCAAATTAAAGTAAGCAGTCCATATGGAATCAGCTTTGTCCTATGCAAGGGTATCACAGTCCAGCCTCTTGGTTATGGTGTCATTTGATTGGTTTGGCTGTCCCCTTCTGGGGTCCTCAACTGGCCTTTTTTTCTCATGTACCTGTCTTCTTTCCCATATTCTTAGGTTTGATCTCCAAGGATTACAGGTCCCTGAAAACACAGTATCTGCAGGTAAGACTGGGAGGATAAAATCGTTCTTTCCATTTAAAAATTACATTTAGTGCTGGGCAGTGGTGGCGCACGCCTTTAATCTCAGCACTCAGGAGGCAGAGGCAGGCAGATCTCTGTGAGTTTGAGGCCAGCCTGGTCTACAGAGTGAGTTTCAGGACAGCCAGGGCTACACAGAGAAACCCTGTTTTGAAAAAACAACAACAACAAAAAAAACCAAACAAACAATTATGTTTATTAGTGAGTGAGAGCTGGCTCACAACCATCTGTAACTCCAGTTCCAGGAAATTCAACAACTTCTTCTGACCTCTGTGGGTGCCAGGCACACATGTGGTACACATACATCTAAGTAAAACATTCATTACACATAAAATCTAAAGAAAAATTTCAATACTATACTTATTGTGACTCTCTGTGTGTGTGTATGTGTGTGTGTGTGTGTGTGTGTGCGCATGTTTATGTGTTGTGTGTGTGTGTGTGTAGAGATCAGAGAAAAACTTTGAAGAGATGGTTTTCTTCTCTCACCACATGGGTTCCCAGGGATCAAACTCAAGTCACCAGGTTTGGCAGCAAGCACCTCTGACTGCTGAGCCATCTCCACAACTCTATCCTTCTGTTCTTAAGTAGTTTCTGCTAGCCGGTNGTGCATTCCTTTAATCCCAGCACTCGAGGCAGAAGCAGGTGGATCTCTGAGTTCAAGGCCAGCATGGTCTACAGAGTGAGTTCTAGGACAGCCAGGGCTACNCATATCGACTCTGTCTCGAAGGAAAAAAAAATAGTTTCTGCTACTTTTTATACGTCTTTGTTATTGCCACACAGAGTGGACACTGCAGAGTAAAGCTATGGATTCTTCTCTTCCCCTCTGTGTCACTAACAGTGCTAGTTGTTTTGTGAACACTCAGTAAATAACTGACTTGCAAATTTCCTTTAGAGCTATGGCCCTGAGCACCTGCTAACCTTCTCCAATCTGCGTCGAGCTGGGCTTCTAACAGAGCAGGCTCCGGGGGACACCCTCACAGCAGTAGAGAGTAAAGTGAGCAAGCTAGTGACTGACAAGGCTGCAGGTGAGCCTCCATCTCCCCACCCCTGGGAACTGTTCCTTTTCTTACAGCAGGTGGAGCCCTCTGAGATGGAGAGGATTGGGAGGGATGATTTCATTGCAGTTGCTACTTTTGCTAGTAAGAGCATTTTCCATACACTGCATACTGTCTTTCTTAGGGTTTACTATTGCTGTGAAGAGACACTATGACCATGGCAACTCTTATAAAGAAAAATTTAATTGGGGTGGCTCACATAGAGTTTCAGACATTCAGTCCATTATCATCATGGCAGGGAGCATGGCAGCATGCAGGCAGACATGGTCCTGGAGCTGAGAGTGCTACATTTTGCAGGCAACAGGAAGTTGACTGAGACACTGGACAGTATCCTGAGCATAGGAAACCTCAAAGCCCACCCCCACAATGGCACACTTCCTCCAACAAGACCATACTCACTCCAACAAAGCCACACCTTCTACTAGTATCACTCCCTATGAGATTATGGGGGCCAATTACATGCAAACTACCACACATACTTGGCATGTGCTGACTTTTGATGTATGAGTTCTCACTTAATCCTCCAAGAGGAAGGTGGTTTTTCCCTTGTTTTTCTTTTAGAGAAACTGAAGCTTAGGGAGATTGACTTGTCCATAGTCCCTCCCTCAGTACATCAGGCTGGTTTTATTCTGAAGTTGATGCCTAACCTAGAAATTAAGGTCATCTTGTATACTACATTGAGTGGGCAGCTGAAACTCTGTAGGAGAAAAACAGTAGATGAAGAGAGGTATGCTGAATGTCTTGATCAGTTCCAGGGAACTGTGGGGAATGATTTCAGTGGCAGGAAATTGTACCTGGGCATTGGTGTACCATTCTTTCCTACCCTCAGTGGTATTGTGAATCTGTAGACATTAGATGGAACCTAGCACAGATTTCTTCCCCAGGAAAGATCACTGACGCCTTCAGTTCTCTGGCCAAGAGGAGCAATTTTCGTGCCATTAGCAAAAAACTGAATTTGGTATGTGGAACAAGGCTGGATGGGAAACATTTCTTGTTTGTTTCTTGAATCCATATTAACCTGTATGTCGTATTTCTTTCCTTGTGTGTGTAAGTATGTATGTGCATGCATTCATGTGTATGAATGTGGATACATGTGTGCTATAACAGAGGAAACCTCAAGTGTCAGTCCTCATCTTCCAGCTCATTTGAGATGAGGTCTTTGTTGTTTTCCTCTGTATAGACCAGTCTAGCTTGCCCACTAGCTTCTGAAATTCTGTCTCTTGTCCCCCAATTCCCCATAGGGCACTGGGGTCAAATGCACTTGTGCTGTGGGTCCAGCTTTTTACATGAGTTCTGGGGAATTGAACTTAGGTCCTCATGCTTTTGAGCAAGTGATTTTTAACCACTGGGCCATGTATGTCCCATTATATGTCCTTACCTTTAAAAATATTTTTATGTGCTGGGTGGTGGTGGTGGTGGCGGCCACGGCACACATCTTTAATCCTAGCACTCCAGAGGCAGAGGCAGGCAGATCTCTGTGAGTTTGAGGCCAGTCTGGTCTACAGAGCAAGTTCTAAGACAGCCAGAGTGGTTACACAGAGAAACCTTGTCTCGAAAAAAAGTTTTTTTTAAAAATTTTGTGTGTTATTTCCTTTCATATGTCAGCCCAGTGCATGTGGCAGCCAGAAGAAAGTATTAAATTTCTTCAAACTGCAGTTGTGGGTTGCCCTGTAGGTGCTGGTAATTGAACCCAGGTCCTCTGCAAGAGCAGCAAGTGCCCTCAACTGCTAAGCAATCTCTCCATCCCTATGTCATTGCATTTTTTTTCTCTGTGTAGCTTTGGAGCCTGGAACTCGTTCTGTAGCCCAGGCTGGCCTTGAACACACAGAGATCCACCTGCCTCTGCCTCCTGAGTGCTGGGATTAAAGGCATGTCATTGCATTTTTATGAAGGTCCTTTGGTAACTTTACAGCATGAGCTTAATTTAATAATGAGACAAAGCATAAAGAACCACTGTTTAATAAACATGTAACAGACCTGTCAATGCTGGAGAACACTGAGAAGTATGGGTTCCCCTGCTCCCTGTAAAGGGGCTAGAGGGAAGAACTGGAAAAGAGCCCTCCGTCCACACCTTCACAGGGAGCAGAAGAACCTCCAGAGAGGAGAAGCAGGTATTTTATACAATGGTTGTCTTGGCTCTGGACCCCTTTTTGTCAGGACCTTTGGTGGCTCTTACTAGTTAAAATGTGAACTTGGGGTGTGCTACTTTTATCAGACCTTTAAAAGGTCAGAGTGCTGAGCCGTGACCTGCCTCATGTAGTACCTTTGCTCTTTAGATCCCACGTGTAGATGGGGAGTATGACCTGAAAGTGCCCCGAGACATGGCTTATGTCTTCAGTGGTGCTTATGTGCCTCTGAGCTGCCGAATCATTGAGCAGGTGAGAAAGAATCACTTTTGCTTCTGTTCCTATTTCATTCTTTATGCTTCCTCTCGGTCCTTGGCCAATCCCAACTTGGACTTCCCAAGTAACTAGCAAGAAACAAGAGTCTTGCTGCTATTCGTTTCCTTTCCTAAACTTTGTGTTAGAAGACTTGAAACTGGTGTTTATGTCTTCCCAGGTTCTGGAGCGGCGGAGCTGGCAGGGCCTTGATGAAGTGGTACGGCTGCTAAACTGCAGTGAGTTTGCATTCATAGGTATGTGGCATTGCTAGGTGCAGGGTGTCGAAGAGGGGTAGGCTGGACACATCACCCAGGACTAGCATGTGAGTGAAGATGGGAGTCTATTCTAATCCTCACAGACATGGCTAAAGAAGACAAGGCTTCCAGTGAGTCCCTGCGCCTCATCTTGGTGGTGTTCTTGGGGGGCTGCACATTCTCAGAGATATCAGCCCTGCGGTTCCTCGGCAGAGAAAAAGGTAAGAGAACAGAAAGGTAAGAGCAGGGCTGCGTGGGTCCTGGGGACACATGCCCTGCACAGGAAGGCTTTCCTCCTGGCTGTAGTACCACTTGCACAGCCTTGCTTTGGGCTACTGTAGCAGGAGGCAGGGGAGCCCAGACCCATCAGGCACAGTACATTATAGTGCCCAAGAGACTGTTACTGATGCTTTTATCTTTCTGTTTTTCTGTTGGGGACAGGATCTTACTGTTGCCCGGGCANGGCCAGATGTTTCTGTGTCTGTAAACCTACGTTCTAATCCTGGGGTACTGTGGAACAGGTGGGCTTGCTTTTTTAGTCACTTCTGCTGCTTGTCTTGACTCTTAGGGTACAGATTCATCTTTCTGACAACAGCCATTACAAACAGTGCTCGCCTCATGGAAGCCATGAGTGAGGTGAAAGCTTGAAGTTTTCCTGGCCAATGTTGAAGTCATTCCTGATTGTGAACCCCATTGGGATGCTGGTGTTTGATGTCCACCTGCTAGAAAAGTCCCCTAGCTATACTGCCCAGAGACTTTGGAACTAATTGGGGGCTTTGGAGAACATGTCTGAGGAGAGGATTCACATCCTGTCCCTCAAGATATTCTTTTGTTTATGAAGTATAGCCCACGCTGCTAAGATAAGAGGGGAGCGGTATCCTTTGCTAAATACTGTTTGAATATTACTGTAAATAAAGCCTCTCTTCTCAAGTGTAGCATCTTTGTAGTCCAAGACACACTACACTCCTTTCTTTACACAGTTGGCTGTTCTGAGGGTTTCATATGCTTCATGGCCTGGACTCTGGGCCTACTGTAGTTCTTCCCAGTAACAGTCAACTAGCTTGCTCTGCACCAGAGTGTAAAAGTGTAAAAGGAGGGTGGTCAACAAATACCTTTCCATTTCAAAAATTCTGTGGTTCATTACACTTTTCTGAAAACAAATTTGTTATTGCCCTAACTTAAAGAGGCACTCTTTTTTTGTTTTTGTTACTTTTTTGAGACATGGTCAATGGCTAGCCTAGACCTATACAAACTAGGCTGGACTTGAACTTGCGGTGATCTTTCTGCCTCCCAAGTGTTCTGATTACAGGCTTATATTACTGTGCCTGGTAAATAAAATGTTTTGTTTCTTTCGGATGCTCAGGCAAGGTNGTTTTCTGTAATCCCAGCACTTGAGAGGCTGAGGCAGGAGGATCACTCACAAGTTCAAGATTAGCTTGGGCTATGTAGTGAGTTTCATACCATCCTGGGCTACAGAATGAAACCAGGCCAGGCTTTGTAGCACTTGGTAGTACACGACTACCAAACAAACCAAAATCACTAACAATAAAACATGGTTCTAGGCTGGGCAGTGGTGCTCTCCTTTAATTCCAGCAGTCAGGAGGCAAAGGCAGACAGATCTCTATGAGTTCGAAGCCAACCTGGTCTACAAAGTGAGTTCCAGGACAGCCAGGGCTACACAGAGAAACCCTGTGTTGAAAAACCAAAAACAAATAAACAAAAAACAATGGTTCTAGAGGTGAAACAAAGTGTTTGTTAGTTGACACAGAGCCTATCTTAACTCTAGCTGGTCTAGAATCTCTGTAGACAGGCTGTCCTCTAACTCACACAGATCCGCCTGCCTCTGCCTCCTGAGTACTGAGATCAAAGGCCTGCATCACCATGCCTAGTCCTGCTGTGTTAACTTTTAAAAGAAAAAAGCAAATGATAGCCTAGGGAGATGGCTCAGTAATTAATGGTGCCTGATAACCTGAATGGAGCTCCTGGAGCAGTGGTTCTCAACCTTCCTAATGCTGCAACCCTTTTACAGTTCCTTATGTTGTGGTGACCCCAGCCGTAAAATTATTTCATTGCTGCCTCATAACTGTAATTTGGCTACTGTTATAAATCATAATGTACGTATCTGATATGCAGGATAGCTGATATTTGACCCCTGTGAAAGGTTCGTAGACCCACCTAGTGGAAGGAGAGAACTGAAACATGGAAGTTGCCCCCTAATCTCCATATACTACCACCCCCATAGACAAACAAATTCAGTAAATGTAAATATTTAATATAAAAAAGAAAAGGCAGANGGTACAGTTGGCCAATACAGAAAAACAGACAATTTCAGTTATAATTCTTTTTTGTTTTGTTTTGTTTTTCGAGACAGGGTTTCTCTGTGCAGCTTTGGCGCCTTTCCTGGAACTCACTCGGTAGCCCAGGCTGGCCTCGAACTCACAGAGATCCGCCTGCCTCTGCCTCCCGAGTGCTGGGATTAAAGGCGTGGGACACCACCGCCACCCGGCTCAGTTATAATTCTGTGTAAACCAAACAAGATAATATCTGACTGTGTTTTGTTTCGGACCTGCAGATAGATTGGTTTAAAAGCACATTAGTACTCATCACTGCTGTGGATAACAAGGATACTTAAAGTAAAGCTTGGTGGAGACCACAGGTTAATAAATACAACCTCTTTGGAGTGTTTGGCAATTACACTTTTACAAATCATTTCAAAGANNGTAACAAAAAAGAAATTCATCTCAGTTTTACTTAGAAATTTTAGCCTGAGGAGCAAAATGCTATTAGGTAATGTAACTCACTGAGAAACGTGGTACAGGTGCAGTAGGGAACAGCTAATGACCAGTGGGAAGAGAAGGACACACAAGTACTTCGATGTCAGGTTCGAATTGTGAAGTTTCCCTAATTTACCTAAATTCCTATAATCTGTAAGAAAAAGCCTAGCTTATCCCCATTTGGTCATAGCTTAATTAGGCAAGTAAGTCATTTAATTTTTTCATGTAGTCCAGACTGGTTCATCATCCTGCCTCCTAAATTCTGGAAAAGTTACTCAAATCTTTGCAAGTTTTTTCTTCAGTATAATGATGATCATTATTAACAGGTCTGACTTAATGATTAAATGTGATAAACTTGTTTACAAAGGTACCAAGCCGGAGAGCCTGGTTTGCTCTTCTGTAAGCTTTCCTGCTAATCCCTGCTCCTCCTGGGACTTTGGAGAGTAGCGAGTTGTTGAGCTGTTTGGGCGGTCTCCCTAGTTACCTCCGAGGAAGCACAAAATTTCGAAAGCCAACGGCGCCGGCCGGGTGGGGCTCGGGTGACATCATCGCTCCCCCGGCCTACCGTCTCCTTCCCCCTCTGAGGCTATAGCGGAGCCATACAAACTAGAAGATCTAGGTGTGCGCATGCGTATACCAAGGCCGGCGCGCTGCCTTTGCAAGCGCTTCCCACGCCCCGGGCGCGATCCGTCGGTCCTCAGCCCCCAGGCAAAGGAGGGAGCGCCAGCCGCGAGGGGCGGGACAAGGGCGGTGTTCCGTGAGTGGCGGAAGCGTGAGCCAATTGTCGGACGGCTCCGCCTCCGGCTGGGTTTGAATTCCGCGGGGTCCAACGGCTCGAGAGCTGCGATCCGACTCGGCGGAGGGCTAAGACGTGCGCGGGTGGTTACTGTCCTCCGTCCCGCGTGAGGGAGGTGGAGGGTCTCGATTCTTGGCTGCTTGGAGCGTCCGCCATGAGGAGAAGGTGCGGGTCTCTTAGGGGAGGGAGCCACTATTGAGATGCGGTCTGGTACAAGGTTCGAGAGCCTGCGTACCCCCGGGCTCAGGCCCCGGTGTCTGAGGCTAGGGGCGCTGGAAGTGGGGCTTGGGAGGGGAGCTGGGGCAGAAGCGAGTAGTGGGGCGAGCGGCGAGCGGGACAGCGCAGGGTGGAGGCCCGGGAGGGTGCGTCTCAGGCCCAGGCGCGGCTGGCGGCCGAGCGCAGGTGCGAGCGAGCCCCGCGGCTGGAGCAGCCTCAGGTCCCAGCTCCTCGGCTGCGTCTCAGGTGCAGCTTCTGTCACCAGCCGCTCCGTGTAAATGCTGAGCCTGTAATGGTGTTGACTTCTCATTTCTCTAAAGGCGGTAATCTCATTGATGGGAAGGCTGGAACAAGAAGATTGCCTTGAGTTTAACCTAGGCTACGTAGGAGACCGGTTCAAAAAGCCGTGAAGTTTTAAGTGTATTGTTTTTCTTCGCGTGTTAACGGTTTACTTGAATTGGAAGATGGCTTGATTTCCTTGCAAGTTAAACTCAGATTACGGATTTTTTTCCTGATCGTTTTAAGATTCCCAGCCACTGCTTGGGAGTGTCCAGTTTGAAATGGGACCAGAACTGACTCTTCCGGCAAGAGGCTAAATGCCAGTTTTCGCACTTCTAAAATNATATCGGTGCGAAGGGCTCTTGTGCTGAGGCTATACAAATGCCTTCTGAAAGTAGTGGGAGAAGGTACTGTGAGATTTAGTATTAGCTTGTAGTCACTGGCTTTGTAAGTCTTGGTTATGTGATTATTGATTTTGGTCATATTTTTTACCCCTAGATACTTGGCCTCAAGAGAATGGGAATAGAACGCAAACACTTAATAAATAGTATTTATTATGAATGAATATGAATGAATAAATGAATACAAATTCAGTACAAGGCTAAGGATTCCAGATAGTCTCCTCTGAATGACATTATACTTAAGCTCTTCTGGGATTAAGATAATGGTGCTTTATGAAAACTAGTAAAACCCTAAATGACATCTGAAGGAAACTAGTATTCAAAGTACATTTGGATATGGTAACCCTCACCTGTAATCTACAGATTTCCCAAGGCAAGAGAGTTCAGGACATCCTGCACTATATAAAGAGATTCTGTCTCAAAATAGGAGACCCAAACAGCTGGGTATGGTAGCACACATGGTGGCACACATCTGTACTCCCACTACTCTCTTGGGAGGTAAAGGCNGGAGGTTCTAGTTCAAGGCCAGACTTACATATGAGATCCTGTCTTTCAAAATAATGTATGTGTGTGTGTGTGTGTTTCGGTATGGGTTGTTCAAGCATCTTCTGATTTTTTTGTTTGTTTTTGAAGCATGATTTCTCTGTAACTGCCCTGGCTGTCTTGGAACTCACAAAGAGATCCGCCTGCTTCTGCCTCCCAAGTGCTGGGATTAAAGGCGTGTGCCACCATGCCTGACATGACTTTTTTCTTTTTAAATTTCAAGACACGGTCTTATTGAGATTATAGGAAGACCACACCATGGCCAGTGCTTTGCTTTGGTTTCAGTTGGATTTGAGATCCTTGAATTTATGTCTCAGCTATTTTTTAAAAGATTTTTTTTATTTTGTTATTTATTTAGGGAGGCTTTTAAAACAGGGTCTCTACACAGCCCTAGCTGTCCTGGAACACACAGGCTGAGCTCAAACTCACAGAAATGCAACTGCCTCTGCCTTCAGGGTGCTGGGATTAAAGGCGTGCACCATACCATGTGTGGTTCCTTTTTTGGAGGGGGGAGTCTTTTTATTTTAAGTCCGGTGTGTGTGTGTGTGTGTGTGTGTGTATTTGCACATGAGTACAGGTGTCTAGAACCAGACTTGGGTACTCTGGAATGTAGCTAGAAGTTTTCATGTGTCCTGCTCGGTCCTGCAGCCGCTCAGACCCAAGTAAACACACAGAGGCTTATATCAAATACGAACTGTATGGCTATGGCCTATGACTCAATTTTCTTGCCAGCTAGCTCTTATAACTAAACTCAGCCCATTTCTATTAATCTATATGTCACCACGTGTTCCGTGGCTTTACCTGTGTGCCATTACATGCTGCTCCCGACAGGATCTTACTATATAACTCTGGCTGGCCTGAGAGAGCCTGTAGCTCTGGTGGCCAAAGAGATCCCCCTGCCTCTGTCTTCAGAGTACTGGGGTTAAAGGTGTGTGCCACCGTGCCCAGCCCTCCTTTCACATTTAATGAACTGCTATGAATGAGCGTCTGTCAAAATGAAGATGATACAGCTGTGGTGATGGGGGCTGGAGAGATGGCTCAGAGGTTAGGAGCACTGGCTGCTCTTCCAGAGGACCTGGGTTCAATTCTTAACACCCACATGGCAGCTCACAGTGTTTGTAACTCCAGTTCTAGGGGATTCAGTGTCCTCTTCTGACCACCTATCACAGGCACCAGGCACATGGTGCANGGACATACATGCAGGCAGAACACCCACGCACATTAAAATAAAATAAATTTTAAAACATACGTGGTGATGGTGAGTGACATGTTCATAGTTCTCCAGATGAGACTGTGATAGATGAAGGGAACCTAGTTTGTAAAAATACACAGCATCAGAAAATAAGCTGCATATGAGTAGGGTAGGGGACATTGTCCAGAGAAGATGCAGGAAGTTTTGTTGGCTGCAGGCTGGAGAGGATAGGTAACTGAACTGTTTTCCTGAGGAGAGTATGAAATCTTTGGGAGAGGTAAACATGTTCTCAGGGATTTGGGTCAACTGATTTTTTTCATAGAAATCCAGCTGTCATGGAGGTTGGCTAGTAGAGTGGACCTTTACGACTAAGGAAAAAGTTATTTTTAATGAGATGTTAATACCAGTTTTGACGTGACCAGCTTTTTGTTATCAAAGTGAAGTACAAAAGGCATGCTTTCTTTAGGGAAGCTCCTTAGTTAGATAGACATTGATTCATAGAAATCATAGTAATTGCCTTAATTATTAACATTTCTAAGATGCGTGGAGTACAGTAAAATCTTTACCTTTAAAAAAAATTGTTGGACTGGCATACCAGTCTCCATTTTACATATTGTGACTAGTGCTTCTGTGACCACTCACTAGTTTTGGTTTATCAAGACAAGGTTTCTCTGTGTAGTGATGGCTGTCCTGGAACTCACTCCAGGATGGCCTCAGATCTGCCTGCCTCTGCCTCCTGAGTGCTGGGATTAAAGATGTGT
>LZPO01107074.1:567535-578695 GCA_001675575.1 Neotoma lepida
TGTATGCAGCCCTGGCTATCCCAGAACTTGATATGTAGATCAGACAAGCCTTGAGCTCACTGTCCCAAATCAGCTTCCTTAGTGTTAGGATTGCAGGCATGTACCACCATGTCCAACTCAACATTTTAAAATGAGTGTACCAATTTATACAGCTTATCAGGAATGTGAAAATTTGTTCTTTCTTACATATTTACCACCACGTGATTATGTATTTATGTATTTATTTATTTATTGTGTGCATTGGTATTTTGTCTATATGTATGTCTGTGTGAGGTGTTAGACCCTGGAGTTACAGTTTGTGAGCTGCCATGTGGGTGCTGGGAATTGAACCTGGGTCCTCCGGAAGAGCAGCCGATGCTCTTAATTGCTGAGCCATCTCTCCAGCCTGTAATGATATCTTTTAAATTTAGCCTTTCTTTGAGTTACTAGTTGTAATTTAAGAATCAAGCTGGGTGTTGTGCACATTTATAATCCCAGCACTCTGGAGACTGAGAGAAGAATCTTAAGTTTAAGGCTACCTGAGGCTACATAAATGAGACCTGTGTCAAGCCTTTGTTTTATCATCTTACCCAACCCTGGCCTGTGCTGGGAATTGAACATCGGGCCTTACAGATGCTAGGCAAGCACTGTACCACCGAGCTACAGCCCCAGCTCTTGTTTTGTTTTCTTTTTTTGGTTTTTCAATACATGGCTTCTCTGTATAACCCTGCCTGTCCTGGAACTAACTCTGTAGACCAGGCTGGCCTTGAACTCCACCTGCCTCTGCCTCCTGAGTGCTGGGATTTAAAGGCTCTCATTCTATTTCCCAGGTTGGACTCAGTCTCTCAAGTGCAGCTTTATAGGCGTAAGATACAATGCCCAGCTCTTTGCCATCTGTTTTCGGGGGCTTTTTACATGCAAGCTTTTATATTAATTAGGAGTTTATTTTACTAACATTTTGTTTGGTTTTTCTTTTATAAAAGCATTTCTGATTCAGTATTATACTGCCATACATAGAATCATGGATCAAAATTATTAGGTCTTACTAAGAATGAATATAATAATTTTACTTCTTTGGCATTTAGAAGGCACAGAGAATGGCTATGGGCTTATTGAACTAGTATGCTTACACTGATTTTATTTTATTCTTAGAGCCACTGGGAAACTACTCAATTTAGCTCCTGAAAATAGTGCTTTTAGTCTTGAGGCAGTGATACTGGCTATTATAAGAAAAATGGTTTTATATTGATTTTCAGTGAAGTGCTAGCAGAGGAGTCCATCGTATGCCTCCAGAAAGCTCTAACTCACCTTCGGGAAATATGGGAATTAATTGGGATTCCAGAGGAACAGCGACTACAAAGAACTGAGGTTGTGAAGAAGCACATCAAGGTGAGTTGAGTGGTACTGGTCTCTGCGGTGAGACGAGTAGGTAGGGATGTTGCTGCCTCATTTGAGATAGCAGACAGACTGATATTTGGGGACTTGGAGAGGTGGCTTAGTAGGTAAAGGCACCTGCAACTCCATGATATAAGTCTGAAGGCCTGAGCTCAATCACCAGAACCCATATAAGGTATCGGGAGAATTGAGTCCATAAAGTTGTCTTCTCTCCTCACACGCACTCCATGGCATTTGCATTCCTCAACCCCTATATTATGAGCACACGTAATAAATAAAAAAATAATATCTGGTCATTCATACTAGGAAATCACAGGCTCCTCCTGGTTTTGTTTATTTAAAGCCCTTTCTGCAAAATTTGAAATTACGAGAGTTTTGAGATGCTAGTTGGTTTTGTTGTGTTTTGTGTTTTATTCCTGGTGGNTCCAAACCATTACCAACTGTTTTCTCTTTTACAGGATCTTCTGGATAGGATGATTGCTGAAGAGGAGAGCCTGAGGGAAAGGCTCCTCAAAAGCATATCCATCTGTCAGAAGGAACTGAGTACCCTGTGCAGTGAGTTACAAGTGAAGCCATTTCAGGTGTGGCAGTACAGAGTGCTTGGGGGATTTGTTGGGCTCTAAGAGGAGTGAAGTTTAACTTAGGAATGTAAATGGAAAGCTCTCTCGGAGGAGGAGAGATAGCCATGAGAAATGTGAAATATAGTCACCCTATTGACACGAAACAGCTATTAGGTGATCAAGAACTTCTTGCTGTATTTGAGTTTTATAGATCATAATAATGTTTTAAGTTCACTTTGAGGAAAAGGTAGGTGCAGATGATCTTTGTTTGAAAGGGGGGGGGTTGGGGAACATTGAAGAAATGAGTTAACTGGTAAAGTCCTTCCCTCCTAGGCATGAGAACTGATTCGATCCTCATAATCCTAGCAGAAAAGCCAGATTGCCGTGCGGTGATGTCTCACACTTTTAATCCCAGCATTTGGGAGGCTGAGGGAAGAGCATGTCTGTAAATTCAAGGCCAGCCTGGTCTACAGAGTGAGCTCCATCCAGGACAGCCAGGGCTACACAGAAAAACCCTGTCTTGAGGCGGGNGGGAGGGAGGGAGCCAGATAATGGTGGCATATGCTTGTAACCTCAGCACTGGGGAAGCAGAGATGGTGCATCTCTGAGGCTTAGGCTTCAAACCAATGAGAGACCTTATCTCCAAAAAGAAAACAAGAACTAAAAACAAGGTATTGGNTGGAGAAAGGTTCAGCAGTTGAGCATTTGCTACTCTTGCATAGGAGCTGGTTTCAGTTCCCAGCACACGAGGTGGCTTACAACTGTCCTGAACTCCAATTCCACNGAATCCAGCACCCTCTTCTGGCCTCAGTGGGCACCAGGTTCACATGCAGTACACTTAGAAGACATGTAGGAGAAAAGCTCATACCCTTATAAATAAATCTTTAGAACAAAAAACCAGGTGGACAGTATTACCCAAAGTTGATCTCTGTCCTCCATCCATTTGTTCACTATATGTATGTGCTCCCTTCCACCCCCACAGAATAAAGTGGGGTACATAGGAGGCAAGGATACCTAGTGATACAAAGAAAGGGTACCAAACAAAGTTCAACCTTTGTGGTTCTTTTAAGAATCAAAAGCTGCATACCACTGAACCATCCAGAATAGTTCTGAAAAGTTGGGACACATAGGAGGGAGCTTGGAAAGGTGATAGGACTGGTTCTCGTGTCCCATTTACTGTTACAGGAATAACTGACCACCTGGTCTATAGATGCAGTACGTTTCCTGAAATTAACGTAAATGACATGGATTTACTACATAAAGTTTCTCTTGTTTTGTTTTGTTTTGAAACTTTCAATGTGAAATTAGGTACTTGAGAAGCTGAGAGTACACTGGTACATCTATCGTCCTTGAATATATGGCAAGTTTCTAACAATCCTAAATGAAACTATATTTGAGAACATATAATTACTATTCACTCTATTCCCTTGTTTATCCACTAGGAATAGAGCAGGTTTTACTAAATTGATTGTTACTGGTAAAGAGATGTTCATAGGATTATTAGTGGAATTATTCAGTTAATAAGAACTAGATATACCATCTTCTAGCTAACCAAAGTAAGCTTTCTGGTCCTTGTACACCTCTTGAAAAAGTATCCTGGCACTTAAAACAGTCAGATTCGGAGAATAGACTGGAGTGGGGGGGAGCATAAAATGAGGACCTTTGTCAAATTAGTAGTTTCAGTTTTGCAAGATGAAATGAGTTGTGCAGTTAGTGATTGTGATGATTACACAGCTGTATTTACAATTACGTCCTAATAAAGCCATCATAAATTTAAAATTATACAATTNGTACAATTTAATTACTGAAAATTGTAGCTTACACTTGGTTATTATACACATGCACAGAGCACATTAACCTGGAGTTGGGCACCATCATACACAAATGTCCAACCTGTGGATTAATACAAAATTGTAATCTTAACCACTGTGGATGTAGTTCAGTGGTAGCAGGTTTGACCAGCATGATGTCCTAGTTTTAATCTCTGGTATTGGCCAAATATAAAAGAAGAGATCAGGCCAACAAGATGGGTCAGTGGATAATGACTTGTCATGTAAAAGCCTGATGACCTGAGTTCAACCCCCAGAGCCCACATGAGGAGGAGCAGAAAGCATCAACTTCATGAAGCTGTCCTGTGACTGTCATATGCATGCCATGGCAAAGTGTGTGTTTCTCTACTATATACAAACAGCAGTAATACACTTAAAAACTTTCTAAAAATTATTATATATTATATATTATAAANTTTTTGAAACATGAGAGCTTTATTGTTAGTGGTGATGATTTTTTTGTTTTTTAATTTATTGTGGGTGTGTGGATGTGCACATGCCGTTGGCATGTAGAGGTCAGGGGACAACTTGCTTGAGTTGGTTTCATGCTTCTACCATNTGGGTTCTGGGGGTCAAACTCAGATTGTCAGGCTTGACAAGCCTTTACCCTCCAAGCCATCTTGACAGCCCTGTTCTTAGGTATGAACTGTGTATGTCAGTATTGTGCCACAGTATCAAAAGGTTGTACACACCTGATTATTGCTTGGTGTGGTAGTGAAGGCCTGTAATCTTAGCATGTGGAAACCTGAGCCAGGAAGATCTCAGGTTCAAGGCCAGTGAGACCATCTCAAAAAAAAGTATTTCATAGTTTGTGTAATTTGAGTACTGTAATGAAAGTGAAAAATGGTCTGTGTTTGTACTTGCAATATAGATTCTGCTGAGTGCATATTGTTTTTGTCCCGTTGTGAAGATGAAAAATCATGAAATTGTTGCTAAGTTGGAGACTATCTGCATTCAATACCACAGCACTGTACACTTAAGAATAGCAAAGATGGTGCCTGGTGATGGTGGCACACACCTTTAATCCCAGCACTCAGGAGGCAGAAGCAGGTAGATCTCTGTGAGTCTGAGGCCAGCGTGGTCTACAGAGTGAGTTCCAGGACAGCCAGGGCTACACAGAGAAACCGTCTCGAAAAACTGAAAAAAAAAAAAGAATGGCAAAGATGGTATGTAGGGTGATAATTTAGGTAGTAAAAATTGGAAAAGGAAGTTGGGCATGGTAACCCATGCCTGTAATCTCAGCACCTGAAACAGAGGTGGGAAGTATCAGGACTCTGCTAGAAACCCTAGGTNATCCTCTAGGTTTTCTGTTGGCCATAAACTACTTCGGGGTTTTGGTTTGTTTGTTTTGAGACAGGATTTCTCTATGTAATAGCCCTGGCCATCTTGGAACTCACTTTGTAGACCAGGCTGGCCTTGAAATCATAGATACCCCCTGCCTCTGCCTCCCAGTGCTAGTATTAAAGGTGTGTGCCACCACCCCTGGCTTGAACTGCCTAGTTTGTAAATGTAAACATTTTTGTCATTCATGTTCTCTCCCAATTTCCTTCCCATCCTTGGACCTTATAATACTCATGTCTAACAGGAAGAAAGAGAGACAACTGTCTTGCAACTAGAAAAAGATTTACGCACTCAAGTAGAATTGATGAGAAAACAGAAAAAGGAGAGAAAGCAGGAACTTAAGCTACTTCAAGAACAAGATCAGGAACTCTGTGAAATTCTTTGTATGCCTCCATATGATGTGGACAGTACCTCTGTCCCCACCTTAGAAGAGCTGAACCTGTTCCGACAACGTGTGGCAACTTTGAAGGAAACAAAGGTATGCTGCCTGCATTCATTCTACCCTAAAATTTCATTGGGCTTCTAGGTATCTTATAATAATTTTATTTTATAAATTTAATTTATAAAATTTAATTCCTAAATAAATAATTTTTTAAATATAATTAATTTAAATTAATTTAAATTAATTTAAATTTAAATTAAATTAATTTAATTTAAATTAATATTAAATTAAATATAAATAATTTAATTCCTAAAATAAATTTAATTTTATTTTAGGAATCTAGGCATGAGCAATTTGTGAACATTAAGAAACAAATCATATTGTGTATGGAAGAATTAGAACACACTCCAGATACAAGCTTTGAAAGAGATGTCGTGTGTGAAGATGAAAGTGCCTTTTGTTTATCATTGGAGAATATTGCAACACTACAGAAGTTGCTACAGCAGGTAATATCTGCTCAAATTGTGTGTAACATCTCACTAGTATTTATCATATGAAAAAACTGACAGCTTTTTCTTTAGTCTTAAATAAGAGAATAAGCAAAAGCAGGAGGGGGGAGGTGGGGGTGCTGCACGCCTTTAATCCCAGCACTTGGGAGGCAGAGACAGGTGGATCTCCGAGTTCGAGGTCTATGGAGCAAGGTCCAGGACAGCCAGGGCTACACAGAAACCCTGTCTTGAAAAACCGAGAGAGCGAGAGAGAGAGAGACAGAGAGAGAGACAGAGACAGAGAGAGACAGAGACAGAGAGAGAGACAGAGAGAGAGAGACAGAGAGAGAGAGAGAGCGAGCGCGCATGTGTCAAAGTTCAGTTGCAAGTGTCATCACCACTTTATCAAGACAAGTTCTCACTGGGACTAGGCTTGCCATCCAGTGAGCCTTATAGATCTGTCTCACCTTTTCTGTGCTAAGATGTAAAGGTAGTTGGACTTTCTTGTCGGACTTTCTTGGGACTGTCAGCCCAAAATAATAACACAGAGACTTATTATTAATTGTAAAAGCTTGGCCTTTAGCTTAGTTTTGTTCCTAACTAGCTCTTATAACTTAAATTAACCTATTTCTATTAATCTATGTTCTGACACATGGCTTTTTACCTTCTCTTCCATTCTGTATGTCTGACTTCCTCCATGTCCCCATGGCGTCTCCTGCATGCTTAAATTCATCCTAAGTTTCTCTCTCTGCCCTGAAGTCCCACTTAACCTCTCCTGCCTAGCTATTGGCCATTCAGCTTTTTATTAAATCAATTAGGTGCCTTAGGCAGGCAAGGTAAAACAGTGGCACATTTTCACACAGTGTGATCAAATATCTCGCAACACTAAGATTACAAGCATCCCCTACCAGGCTCAGCTTTTTGCATAGGTTCTGGGGATTGAACTCAAGTCCTTATTGCTTGAGTAGCAAGTACATTATTGACTAAGTTATCTCCCCAGCTCCTATTTTCCTTTTGTCTCAGTGGTAGAGATTGAACCCAAAACTTGTAGTCTCATGAATCTTAGACCCTAGACAAAGAACCCAAACCATAGCCCTGACCTTTTTTTTTCTTNTAATTTAGAAAAAAAGTCCAAACCACCTGTGTGAATAAGAAATGTAATAAATATTCTTAGATTATTGCCAGAGGCCACAAGAATATACGGCAGATGACAACTGATATTCCTAAGGTCAGCCCACCAGATGAATAACTCTCTGATGGAGGAACCTTATCAAGCAAGGCTTATGGGGCCACAGACTATGAATGCTGTTTTTCTTCTGTCTGTACTTTTCTTGTGTGCTACCACAATTCTTCCTAAAATAGCTATGGGATTTCCTCCTATAGCCTATTGGTAGTGTGTTTTCCACTTATTGGACACAATTATTTCTGTGGATTGACAGAAAGATTATTTCTTCTTATACTGTGTAATTTTGATGAATAAAATATACTTTCATAGCCAGGCCTTTATTCTACTACTTCAAGACAATTATATACAATTAGCTGATTTAAGACTTCAGAGCAAATTCAAAGTAGACTATTGCCCCTGCAAATGAATTCATAAGGTAAACCTTCACGGAAAATGCACAAGAACAAATTCCCAGGTGTCTAATTGTTGAACCAAGGTCAGGCATAAAGCAACCTTAGTGCCAGTTCTTCAGTTGCAAAAGTCTGGCTGATAATATTAAAGACATAACTCCCTGCACAAATTCTCTGGGCAATTGACTCTCTGCACCAACTCCTAACCTCAGTTTTATGATATAAAATTCAGGGTTCAGCCAACTAATTGTTTATGTTTAGGTCCTGAAATTTACTCCAGTGACAGTTTTATGTCCAGCTAAACTGTGGGAAAAGTTTTCACAATTAGCCAGGGCGGCAGAGGATAATCTAACCTCTAGCCTTGAGTAAAGAGTCACAAGTTTCCTTCCTTGTGATCAGGGTTGCATGCAGGATAGGAAAATGTGTTTTAGGTTTGGGACACTTGAATGCCACTCCCCCTTGGGAAATGCCAAGCACTAGGTACTATGTGCCTCTCGCCCTTGCTTTACAGCCTGAACACCAGGGAGCCTGGCTGACAGCTGAGCTTTGCCATAGCTACTCATTCCCTGCTGTGCCAGCTGCCTGGTTAATGCAACATTCCAAGTCCTAGAGAAACATTTCTCATGTGTTATCAGAATGGCTCTGCTTCTTATCATTTACTCAAATGTAATGTGACCCTCAAAATGTAACTCTTATGTTGTCTAAAGCCTTCTGTTGGGAATAGATGTAGATATGTAAAGACAAAAAAGGGAGAGAGAGATTTCAAGAGAGGGAGATTTTTCAAGATGGAGTAATAAAGTTAGTATCAGAATGCATGTGTTTTTTCTACCCCTCAGATAGAAAAGTTTAGCTAGTTCTCGCCAACATTGAGGATTTTTTTCTAAACCCTGGGTGTGGTCTTGGAGCAGGTTCTCTAAAGACTGCAACAGAATATTAAATTGAAATTTCAGATGAAATAGCATTAGCCATTTTAATTATCCTAATGTTTGATAATAGTAAAAAAATTAAAATTTGAATCCTGAGCTGGGCATGTGGTGGCACATGCCTTTAAACCCAGCAATCAGGAGGCAAAAGCATGAATCTTTGTGAATTCTAGGCCAGCCAGGGCTACATAATGAGGCACTGTCTTAAAACACAACAACAATGGGCTGGAGAGATGGCTCAGAAGTTAAGAGCGTTGACTGTACTTCCAGAGGTCCTGAGTTCAATTCCCAGCAACCACATGGTGGCTCACAACCATCTATAATGAGATCTGATGCCCTCTTCTGGTGTGCAGGCATGCATACATGCAGGCAGAACACTACATAATAAATAAATCTTAAAAACAAAACAAAACCACAACAAGTCAATATTTGAATTCTGTTATAGGTCTGATATCCTATGGCAGTGACTCCTTACAGCGTATGCTTAGATGGCACGAAAACATCTCTTAGCACTCAATGTCTAAGTGTGATAGTACATACCTAAACTATAATCCCAGCACCCAGGAAGCTAAGTCAAAGCCAGCCTATGCTACACAGAGAAGATACGAATATGAATATATATGGATCTCATAAAAGTGCTTTCTCTTCTCATGGGTCCAGACAATTTCTCCTTTGAGAGACTAGAAGGCTAGCCTTTGCTATTTTGGTATAATCACTGCTTTTCCTTGCTACAGCTGGAAGTGAAAAAATCAAAAAATGAAGCAGAGTGCGAGGGGCTCCGTGCTCAAATTCGAGAGCTCTGGGATAGGTTACAAATACCTGAAGAAGAGAAAGAACCTGTGGCTGCAATTATGACTGGGTCAAAAGCCAAAGTCAGGAATGCGGTAAGACAGCCAATGGCTGTTGGGTAAATAGTGCTCACTGAGCATTTCTGGGTCAGGCTAATGTCCTTACTACTTACTGTCTTGGGCCAGTAAAGACAAGTTCTATTTAGGCACATTTTGTGGGCATATTCCTTGGATTTCTGGCTTTTATAATGTTATAAAGTGTGTTGTTGATTTATTTCTAGAGCTTTGTCTTGTAATTTTATTTAAACATGGAAAGGTAAACAAGTGAATATGAAGGTATGGCTATATGTAAAACCTTTGTCTTTTTTCTTTCAGTTGCAGTTAGAATTGGATCGGTTAGAAGAACTGAAAATGCAAAACATAAAGCAAGTGATAGAGACAATTCGAGTGGAGCTGGCTCAGTTCTGGGACCAGTGTTTTTATAGCCAGGAGCAGAGACAGGCTTTTGCTCCTTACTATTCTGGTTAGTACAGAGGTGATGTCTTCAGGTGGCTGTCCTCACAGGTCATTTACAAGCTCAGCCACTCACCAGGAAGTTCTATATTTCTACTTCTGAGCAGATAGAGCCAAGCCTTAAAAGTATTACCTCACTTAGTTTTCATGTCTTAGGAAAGGGCACTGAAGCACAAAGTTTTCAGCAACTGAACCCAGAGGTATAACAGATAAATGCTTGTGCCTTTGTCTGAACTCGGGGGTCAAGAAGAAGAGTTTCAGGCTGTGTGAAACTGAACAGAGAGGTGAAAGTGTCCTAACAAAGTAACAGATGTTTAGGTAGTTTATGTATTGGCCGTGCAAGGCATAAAGGAAGAGTATGTAAAAAAAGAAGAGACAATACATTTTAGAGAAATGTGTATTGATTTAGACTGTTTTAGTCCACCCTAGCTACTGTGGCTGGCTTTTATTCCTCTCTTTCTCTCTCTCTCTTAAGGTTTATTTTTACTTTATTTATTCCTATATCATTTTATTATAAGGTAGAAAAATTTCCATGTTGTGGGGTTAGTTACTTGGAATACCAAACACTAGAGCAGTGCTTCTCAACCTTCCTAATGCTGTGACCCTTTAATACAGTTCCTCATGTTGTGGTGACACCCCCAACCATAAAATGATTTTGTTGCTACTTCATAACTGTAATTTTGTTATTGTTATGAATCCTAATGTAACTATCTGATGTGCAGGATATCTAGTATGAAACCTCAGGGGGTCGAGACCCACAGGTTGAGAACCACTGTATTAAAGGCATTTGTTAAGAAAAAACAAAAACCAAAAAAAAACCACAAAACCCCACTACTGAATTTTTCTGTTGCAGACGACTACACAGAAAACCTGCTTCATCTTCATGATGCCGAGATTATACGGTTAAGAAACTATTATGAAGTTCATAAGGAACTATTTGAAGGTGTCCAGAAATGGGAAGAGAGCTGGAAACTCTTCCTAGAGTTTGAGGTAACATCTTCTGTATTTCTCTAGAATGAAATAAACCATCATGAAAGCATGCCAGGTGTGGCAGCCCATACCTTTAATCCTAGCGCTTCGAAGCTGAAGGATTGTCATGGGCTCTACCCTAGCCTGGGCTTCAAAGTGAAAGGAAAAAGCATTACAAATAGAGAAGTCAGACCCTCGGGTAGAAAGCAAGTGTAAGGCTTACATTCAGCTAGTTCCTCTGGTAATCCTTACTTCTGCTTGAAAGCAGAGAGAAGTCATGAACAGAAATGTAAATGTAGACTCCCTGGTTGACACACCTACATTTAAGAGAGGGAATAAAAGAGGTTAGTGCCCCCTGCAGTTATTATTTATAGGCTGTACCAATCAGGCACTATGTCAAGAATACTACTGATTACCT
>LZPO01107074.1:596469-607629 GCA_001675575.1 Neotoma lepida
CCGGCGAGACCTTCTTTCAAAACAACAAAAAAACTAGCCAATGAAGAACAATGTGAGGCCAGACCCCAGCCAAGGTGGAAAACACGGTCGGTCTGGGTTAGAAGAAAACCAAGTGCATTTCTTGTCTTTCTTTCAGCTCTTCCCAGAACACTCTCTTGACCAATAGTAAAGTCCGCCTTGTCCAGAAACTTCATTAGAAGTGGTCTCTCTTTCTTTGCGTCCCAGAACTTACTTCTAACTCACAAAGGATTTGAGAGATAGTTAAGTGGGTGATTAGGTGCAAGGCTAGGAGCCCCCGTGTTCCAACTTCCTAGCTTCAGGAACTTTATCCCCCAGTCTTGAATCAAATTGGCTCCATTTTACTGTAGACTCCCAGTCATACAGNAGGGGCGGAGCTGAGCCAAGTCCCATGGATGTATTTGCCTCTACCCAACAGGCAGTGGAAGGAGAGCATTACCCACAGCCCCAGGACCTGCGTGTGCACGCCTGGGAAGCTGAATCCCATTGTACTGGTTTTACAAAACCGGTGGGAAGCCGGGCAGTAGTGGCGCACGCCTTTAATCCCAGTACTTGGGAAGCAGAGGCAGGTGGATCTCTGTGAGTTCAAGGCCAGCCTGGTCTACAAAGTGAGTTCCAGGACAGCCAGAGTTGTTATACAGAGTAATACTGTATGGGAAGAAAAAAAGGGGGTGGGGTGGGAACAGCGCTGCTTGTATCTACTTCGCAGAATTGTTTGCGATAATTGCAAATCAAAATTAAAGTGACAACACAGTCTTAGCTTATTAAATACAACAGTATTGAATGACGAAAACGACCATTGCCTCTTACCGGGTTTCAGAGGCACGTGGACAATTTCCACTGGCCCTTTCTTTCTCAGTCGTTTATTCTTTCAACAAGCCTTTATCGCACCTTTCCTTTGGCTTAATGAGGTGGCTGTGGGCCCCAGGGAACTCACAGTGAATTGGGGAGACAGTCGCATGGTTCCAACAGCAACGCCAATTCACGCGACTGGACCAGAACTTTACAGCCACTCTCAAGCCTCTTAAATCAGATCTGAGAGCATAGCTTCCGGATCCCCAAGCAAGAGAACCTTTGACCTTACCCATGTCCCTGTACCNTCAACCCAACAGTAAGCCCTTTCGGAGGGAAATCTAGAAATGGCCAGGGCATTGTAATGCTCGGCTCCGGGATGGACCCGCAGAGCAGAAAGGGTTTAAAGGACCGCACGCCAGGCAAGGCAGCCATTGGGTACAGCAGCCTCCTCGGAGCCAATCGCAGGCGCGAGCGGTGACGTCACCGCTTATGGGGGCGGGCGTCCTGACGTGCTCACAAGCGCAGGGTTTACCTGTCTGCCCGCCCGAGTCCTCCGCCAAGTCAACGCGGGCCGCTCCCGGAGTGCGCCGAAGCCTCCAGTGGGCGCCAACACCAGCGGACGCGGTTGGAACCACTGAAAGAGTATTCATGAAGATCCGAGGAAACGGGAGGCGAGGACCAAGCCCTGACACCCGCCGTTCCCTTAGAGCAAGGAGGGAGGTGGTTCACTGCAGAGCAAGCTCAGGACCCAGACAGGAAGAGGTAGTACTAGTGCCTTCACTGATTGGCCCAGGCGCTGTCATTCACATCTACTGAGCCAATGAGCTCCAAGCTTGGACTCCAGCCTCTAAGGGACTGGTGTCCCCAGCTAGAAGGGGAACCTGTTGGAGCCAGGCCTCTTCTTCAACCAGGCACAGCTGCAGAAAAATTGATTTTCCCTGAGGGAAGCAAGCGCACACCAACCCCAAATACCAAACATTGCCTGACTGGAGATCACGGAAAATCCACAATATCACGACAGATATATCCAGGGATCAGCATATAGTACTCTACCCTAAAGCTGTTTATCTCAGACACTGGAATTNGATCAGTTTCCTAGGCTTTAGGCTTCCCCTTCCACCAGGACTAAGAACTCAGGTCGGGTATGGTGATACTCTCTGTGATTCCGACTACTCTAAAGGCTGAGACAGAAGGATTGTCAGTATTGAGGCTCAATCTCAACTATAAAGATACTCAACGGGCCCTGGGGTGGATGGAGAACCAGACTTCCTTCTCTTGCAGGACAGCCCTCTGCAGCACACTTGCCGGATGCCCAGCTACTGCTCCAGAGCGCCCCCCCCCAGCAGCCCCTCCTACACAACAAATATGCGCTTCAGTTCCACACAATTTATTAGACAGATGTGCCTGCTGGCAGGCTCTGGTGGTGCTCACGGCTTGTGAGGATGCTGCGGTGCCCTTCTTGATGCCCATAATCCACAGGCTTGAGTTGGGATGTACTTTCCCCATTCCCAGCTCTCTACAGATACAGGGCCCTTCTGAGTGCTGGCAGAGCAGGGCTGTGTGTTGTGTGATCTCTCAGAACACAACACCAGAGTGCATCTGGGGAAAAGGCAAGTGTCCAGCATCCCAGCCCTGTTGGCCAAAGCTGCTTCTGTCCTGGCTCTCAGTGCTGTGGTGGGTGGCAGATGCATGAGCTGTGGGCCCAGGGCCAATCCTCACTCTCCATCCCGGCTGGGTTGGATGAGTCTATATTCCACTGCTTTCCCCAGGCAGGCTGCAGCAGCCCTGGTGACTGGGCTCTCCTCACCCTTGGCCAACACCGACAGGATCTCCAGCACCTCACTCTCCATCAGGGTGCTGGCGATCTCCTTTGAGGCCTCCACCATGTTCAACACCACTACAGTGCCCCGGTGTTGGAGCTCTTGGTTGGGGCTTAGAAGCAGGGCCTGCAAGATCTCCAGCCAGTGTGTGGTCTGTAGGAAATGGCAGGTGTGAAGACCCAGCAANAGGCTTAACCCTGGTAGAAAACACATCTATACTCTAGGAACAAACTCCCTCATAGAACAGCAATACCACTATGCAGGGAGTTGCTAGTTCCCTCATCCTCCCCTATTAAGAACAGGCACTAACCACTTGTGGGATGCGGGCGCAGAGTGAGGGCCGCATGGAGGTGAGCATAGCCAGGCCACCGGCAGCAGCCCTCCGCAGTAGCTCATCATCTTCTCCACTGTACAGCACCAGCAGCTTCAACCGGTCGTTGCCCTGGGCTTCAAAGAGATCCTGCACCTGTGACCAGATGGAGGAAAAGACCATGCCACCAGGGCACAAAGCCCAATAAAGTACAGGGCCCTTTGCATCCCTGTCGTGAGGACCACCTGGACCAACCCTCACCTCTTTGCTCATGGCCAAGTTACACATGCACTCTGTGGCTGCCCGGCGGATCATTTCATGTTCCTCAAACATGTAGCCCTCAATCATGGGCACGGCCTTCTCCTTCAGGATCTTCTGTCTGCAGGGCAGAGTTGGAAGGGTCTGTATGACCAGCGTCTCTATAGCCTGCCACCCTATCCCCATGTAACTGAGCTCTGAGCTGAGGTGTTCCCCGATTAATGGCCAAGGACNTTCCTGTCCCAATTACGAACTGCAGTGCTTTCTAGCCTTTGGCCTGGCGTAGGATTGTTAGGCAGGCTGGAAATTAGCAGAGCAGTGTGGTGGTGATGATGGCTATGCAAACATCAGTCATTTGAGCANCGAACCTGACCAAGCCGCTTGAATTATTTCACCTAATGCTCGTAACCCCATGATGCTTGAATTATCTTACTCTGTGCTCACCTTGAATTATCTTACTCAGTGCTCACCTTACTCCATGGTGAGAGTGTAGGTGTGGTTACCATAGCTATTTTGCCAAAGAGGAAACTGGGCTGGGTGGTGAGTAATGTGTGCAAGGTCCCAGTTAGTACTAACAGCTAACACATGTGGACTGTGATTACTGCGAGGGCACGCACCTATGAACTAAGGGCTTTTGGGAGANGGGGGCTTTTGAGACAGTTTATAGCCTAGCCTGGCCTAGAACTCACAGCAATCTTCNTCCCTTGGCATAAGCCNCCACACCTACTTGTGCTTGCTAAAGTCTTTTATATGCATCTTCTCAGTGAACTCTCCATGCTACTACTTTATGAGTTAAGATACTTAAGTAACTCACAGAGGAGAAACTGAGGCAGAATGACTTAAAGACTTGCTTAATGAGTGTCAGCAGTCTGGGGAGAGAAGAGGGAAGTGGAGGACACAGTCAGGGTGGCCCCAGAACCTGGCAGCTTGGGCTTCTTTATGGGTTTAGGGAGCTAGATTTGAACCCCAGGTGATCTGACATCAGAGCCTATAGAGCTCCTACCCTGTGCCTCATGGTACCAGCCTTGGCATGACTCCTCATCTGGATGTTACAGAGGAGTTATTGTGAGGTACAAATAATGACCAGGAATCGTTTTCCAAACTATAGAGTGTACAACTAGGGCTCACCCAAATCCCTCTGCCAAGCTCTCATGGGACCTTACCTGAGCCTCTCGCTGATCCCTGCCAGGTTTGTTAGGGCCATGAGTGCCTCAAAGTTCTGTAGTCCTGAGCAGTTGAGGTGCAACAGAGAGACGAGGGGCCGGACCACTTCATAGATCTGTGATAGACCCCACCTATCAGAGTGCTCATTGCTGTGGTCCCCAACCCCACTGATCCACAGCAGGGAGTCCACTCAGGACTCAGCAAAACTGCCATTTTCCCATTGATCATGAGGGGAAGCCCAGGCCAGAGGCTGTCAGGGCATAATGAGGAAACAGGAGAGGTCAAAGTTGGAACAAAGAGACACATACCCGTTCACCAGGAAAGGTCATCTCTGGGTTAGAGGTGATGGTAAGTTTGGCAAGAGCCTGGGCTGCCTTTGTCTGGCCAACATCAGTGCCTTCCAGGGCCAGNGGGAGCAGAGCCTGTCAGAACAGTCCCAGCCCTGTCAATGCCCAGCCTGGGCCTGGGAATATAAGGTCCAAGCATCAACCCTGACTGCACCAACCCTCTTACTTTCTCCTTGGGTCTGGGAACACTCCCAGCTCAGACTCTTGCTCACTCTGCAGCCTCTCATTAAAACTACCAAACACTTCTTCAACCACCTATTAAGTGCTAACCATAGCTTGTGCTGGGCCCTGGGGCCACAGAGGAGGCAAACTCAGGATCTTTATGGGCCCAAAGTACTGACAGACTCTGAAGAGCCTGTCCACATCAGCATCACTCCAATGNCAGACGTTCCTGCTGGTCACTAGTAGTGTCCCCCAAGGCCAGCAGCCACTGAGCCATGTTTTATAGGTGGATGGCTCAGGACCAGGAAGGAGTGAGAAACCAGCTTACCTTGCCCCCTCCCTGGGCAACCACAGTACCCCGATCCTCCACCTCCTCCACCAAAGCCAGGAAGACCCTGCAGGGAGAAGACATGGCGGGTGGGTGGGGTCCAAGGCTCTGGCAGGCAGGCATTCCACTCTGAAGCTAAGTGAAGCAAGGCAGCCAAACGCCCTAAGACTCCCACAGCACAGACTCCACTCCTACAGACATGCTGCAGGCTGAGACAGGAGTTAGCAGAGGCAGGCTGGCTTACCTGGAGAGCAGTTCCCTACAGGAGTTTGTCAGCACGGGACTCTCTGTCTTAACCATACATGTCATGGCTGATACCACACCAGCTGCCAGCAGCTTCTTCACACGAGCCCGCACAAAGCTTGGTTTGTCCTGCGAAAGGAGGCAGTTTAGGAGGGGGCCGTAGCTGACTGGATAGGGAAATGTGGACTCTTCTCACAGAAGAGGCCGATGACCATGCAAACCCGTACCTTAGGATGCTGCTCAGGAACATGCTGCTTGGCATACTTGGCCAGCTCCACCATCTTGGGGTCAGGCTCCTCATAGTCGTAGCTGTTGGTGCAGTTGACTAGGGCTGAAGCTATGGCAAAGAGCACCGACCTCTCCTCGGACTGGCCAGGAGAGAGGGGCATTCAGCAGGGCAGTCCCAGCAGAGCAGCACGGTGGAGTGCAGCTGAGCAAAGCCACCCCCTACAGCCCCACCTGGAACCTAGGGTGACCCTGGGAACCTGCCCCAACCCCAGACTCAGAGCTCACAAGCCCGGCTCTTAACTCCTCCAGGGCAACTGTGCTTCCAGACACTGCAGGCACCAAGGCCACACAAAGCAGCTAGCTGGCTCTGCTTCCGCGGCATCACAAGGGACACTGGTGAGACCTGCCAAAGCCTGGTAAGCTCCCATCCTAGATCCTGCCCCTAGGCTGACAACAGGAACCCACAGAGCTACCCTGCTGAGCTGGAACAGGGCCTTCAGAGCAGCCTCATCCTCCACAAATTCTTCCTTTACATCGGCATCGAAGGTGAGGTAAGCCAGGCCTTCCACTGCCCAGCGCCGAGTGCCCGCATCAATCTGGTCATTGCATAGCCACCTAGGGACATGTATGACAGTGGATGACNGTCAGAGGTGGGAAGCAGGGGCCAGACATGGTGGTACATGCCTGTAAGCTCAACAACACTCAGGAAGCAGAGACAGGAGGGTCACAAGTTCTAGGACAGCTTTCGAGGTAGTGAGACCTTACCTCGAAAAAACAAAATCCAGCAAGAGCAAACAGAAGTGGAAGCAGGAAGGAGTAGCCTGGACAAGGAGGAGAGCCAAGGGCTTGGGCCTCCCTGACACAGGATCTAGGGGGATTTGCCTAGCATACCCTGCCTGCGCCCAACAGCAGGGAACAAAGATGCTCCACCTTCCACCCACACCCCTTCTTAAGAGTTGTGTGTGTGTGCACCTCTGCACATGCGTGAAGGCTGGAGGAGAATGTCAGGTGTCCTGCTCTGTCTCTCTCTTCTCCCTCAGAACAAGGTCTCTCCCTGAAGGAAGCCCCAGTGAGCCTTCTATCTTGCCACACAGCAAAGGAGCTACAGGTGCACAGACGGCCACACTCAGCTTCTTGAGTGTCTGAGGCCCTCATACCTACACCCAGTGAGCATCTCTCCAGTTCCACACCCTCTCTTAAGATCTGTCCCATAAATGGAGAAATACCACTTACTTTCGGCACTGCTTGGCCAGTTTGAGAGTAGAGCCTTCAGCAAACTGCTTCATGCTAAAGTCTGTCCCTCCAGCTGATCCGAGCTTACAGAGTCCCTGGAGGAAGAGTACAAGACCAGTTGTTTGGTGCCTAGGATGGAGACAGCAGCCTGGCTTTTACCTGGCCCTCTTGTCATGGCTCTTGGAGGACCACAAACATTCATTAATCAACAACCTCTCCACAGGCAACACATGGAGGGTTAGGCAANAATCATCTACCGAGGTGGCCACAGGACACCAGAGAAACTGACACATTGGCTCCCCAGTACACTGAGCCCTGCCTGCACCCACTCTCTTCCTACACTGAGTCCTTCCTGTAGTCATTTCCATTCTATACTGGGAACGTTTCTGTCTCTTTCACATCATACAAAAAGCCCTTTGTAGCCAGGCAGTGGTGGCGCACGCCTTTAATCCCAGCATTTAGGGGGCAGAGGCAGGAAGATCTCAGTGAATTTGAGGCCATCCTGGTCTACAAAGTGAGTTCCAGGACAGCCAGGACTGTTACACAGAGAAACCCTGTCTTGAAACGCCCCCCCCAAAAAAAGTTCTTTGTGCCAGATAGAGTGGTTCACACCTGTAATCTCAGCCCTTGGAAGATGATCAGAAGTTTAAGGCTAGCCTCAGCTCTATAATGANTTTGGGGCCAGTCTGGGCTACATGAGACTCTGGCTCAAAAGAAAAAGAAAAGGCCCTGTACAAGTACTTTCGCCATGGCCTAAATTCTTACAAAACAGAGAAACCCAGGACAAATTCCTGTGGAATAATCCTCTTGTACATTGTAAAGATTTGTCACTTGAATTGGTTTAATAAAATGCTGATTGGCCAGTAGCTGGGCAGGAAGTATAGGCGGGGCAACCAAACTAAGAGTGCTGGGAAGAGGAAGGGTAGAGTCAGCAGCCGCCAGCCAGTTTCGAGGAAGCAAGACATGTAGAAAATGAGGTAACAAGCCACAAACCACATAGCAAAGCATAGATAAGAAATATTGGTTAATTTAAATGTAAGAGCTAGCTAGAAATAAGCCTGAGCCATTGGCCAAGCACTTATAATTAATATAAGCCTCTGAATGGTAATTTGGGAAGCGGCTGCTGGGTGTAATTGGGCATACTGGACAGAAAGTTCTGCTTCTGGTTACAATGAGTTGCCCGTGCTGATTGGTTTCTTTGTTAACTTTACACAAACTGGAGTCATCTGGGAAAAGGGAACCTCAGTTAAGAATTGCCTCCATCAGATTGGCCTGTAGAAAGGCCCAGGTGGCTGTGCGTGGTGCTATCTCTGGGCAGGTAGTTCTGGTTTTTTTGTTTGTTTGTTTGTTTTGGTTTTTCCAGACAGGGTTTCTCTGTGTAGCTTTGGCACCTTTTCNGGAACTCACTTGGTAGCCCAGGCTGGCCTTGAACTCACAGAGATCCACCTGTCTCTGCCTCCCGAGTGCTGGGATTAAAGGCGTGCACCACCACCGCCCGGCATGGGCAAGTAGTTCTGAAAGCAAACTGAGCAAGTCGTGAGGAACAAGCCCATAAGCAGCATTCCTTCGTGGTATCTGCTTCAGTTCCTGTCTCAAGTTCCTCCTTGACTTCCCTTTCTGATGTCAGCTGTGACATCAGAATAACCCTTTCCTCTCCAGTCGTTTTTGGTTGTGGTGTTTATCACAGCAATTGAAAGCACACTAGGGCAGTGCCCATGGAGAACCGGCCCCTACAGTGCTGGCTACAGCAGCTCATGATGTCTAGAAAGGCCCAGNCGTGCTGTTTCTGCTTTTCCATAGGCCTTTCTAACCAGCAAGGGGACAGCATGAGGTGCCCTGCATTCCTAGACAATCTACCTGGATCGTCTCCCCACTTGATCATAAGCCCTTCAGTAGCCCTAAGGAGGTCCTGGATACACTTTCACCGACAGTGCTGAGGCAACCCCAGGAGACACCAGCTGACCAGTACTCTGCTGCCTGCCCACCCAGGCCTCCCATCTCACCACCAGCGCTCTGATGCGGATGCTGTCCCTTTCACTGCATTTGTACAGGTCCTTGAGCAGAGAGACGCCATTGGCCGTGATGAATGAGGCCCGCTTGGCTTTGCCGGCTGCGTGGATCAGCGCCTCCACAGCCACTAGCTGTTCTTCCTCCTGCTCAGAGGCACACAGAGCGATCACGCTCTCCATGACACCGCTCAGCTCCAAGGCCCGGTTGCCAGCCTCACACGGGCCCTGCAGGAGGCAGGACACTGTCTGGATGGCTCGCAGCTTCCCGGCCAGCCCTTGGCCCTCAAACCAGCTCCTGAGGGGCACAGAGTGACAGCTGTCANACCAAAGTACACATAAGGGGCCTCTTTTTCCCAGCTCCTCTATCTATACTGGGTGGGCACTTGGTGCTACTTNGCCAGAAACAGCCAGAAAAACTGCCAAGGGGAAGACTGGCCATTTCACAATAGCAATCACCAATTTCCATGCACTCCCCTCTACCTGAGCTGGTGGCATACCGCCAAACATAGGTTATTCTCACACACAGTGCCCTCCCCATTCCCTTCCTGTATTGCGTGAGATCCGAGGTCACCCTACTGAAAGTTATTATTGTCGGTCACCTCCCCTCAGCTGTCAGCTCAAAGGTTGGACTGTCATGGTTAGTTCGTGGGTTAAAAAAGAAATCCAGTAAGTGCTCGACTCATTTGTTGTGTGTGATATATTTGTTGCAGTATTGGAAAATCAANAAGTTTGGGTGCAGTCACTTTGGAATAAGGAGGAGGTTTGGGGCCAGGCACAGTGACATACAACTATATGTCTTGGCTATTCAGATGCTCATGAGTTCTAGGCCAGCCTAGGCTACATAGCAAGATTCCCATCTTAAAACAATAGGGTGTTGCTGGGCATGGTGGCACACAACTTTAATTCCAGCATTCTCGGGAGGCAGAGGCATCTGGGTATCTGTGAGTTTGAGGCCAGCCTGCTCTACAGAGCAAGTTCTGGGACAGCAAGGGCTACAGAGAGAACCCCTGTCTTGAAAAACAAACAACAACAAAACAAAAAATATGGTGTGGTTGTTTGAATGATAATGGCCCCCATAAGTTCATATATTTGAATGTTTGGTCTGCAGTTAGTGGAACTGTTTGGGAAGGATTTGGTAGGAGGCTGGCCTTGTTGGAGAAGGTGTCACTGGGGATGAGCTTTGAGGTTTCCAAAGCCCACACCATTCCAAGTTAGTTCTCTCCTCGCCCTGTGGCTGCCTCACCATGTAAGCTCTCCATTATTGTTCAGTGCCATGCCTATCTGCTGGCTGTCATGCTCCCTGCCATGATGGTTATGAATTCTACTTCCCTTCTGAAACTGGAAGCCCTCAATAAACTCTTATGAGTTGCCTTGGTCATGGTGTCTCTTCACNGCAACAGCAAAGTAACTAAGACATGGGGTGGAGGTGCTGAGGATCACCGTAGCTTACTAGTCCTCCCTTGAGGTTGCCCTCCATGCTGAAAGCCAGTCGCTTTTTTGCTGGCACCCCTGGCAGCAGTGGCAGCCCTGGCAGTGGGAGAGAGGCAGACTCCCTCACCTGATGTAGTTCTCACAGAGTCGGTGGAAATTCTCCCTCTCAGCATCACACTTCAGGTCATCAAACAGCTTGCTGAGGAGGATGGAGGCACTCATGCGGCTGTTTTCGGTCACTGTGAGCTCCCCAGCAGCATCCTGCAGGGAGCCCCCCACCTCCAGAATCTTTTTCAGTCCTGGAAAGACACCCCATTTAGACAGGAGAGCACTGGTGCCAAGCCCTAAAGGTATAGACAGCCTTGGAGATGCAGAGAAAAGCAAGGCCACCTCTCTGTTAGCCAGGAAGGTAACAGTTCAAACAGTGGCATGGAAGTTGTGATGCCATGGGGGAAACAGAAGCAGGCTCAAAGGATCACTGCAGAGGGCTGTCAGGCAGGGCCTTTGTAAGTCCTTTCTTACTTATCTTTTTAGAAAATGAGAAGTGTAAATCGCTATGTTATGATTTAATTGTCTTTTCCTCCAAGAGTAGTAGTAATACATAGTCACTAAGAGAAACTTCAAACAGGCCAATGAGATGGCTCAGCAGGTAAAGATGCTTGCCACCAACTCTGATGACCTGAGTTCAATCCCCAGGACCCACATGGTAGAAGGAAAAAACCAACCTCTGCATGTTATCCTGACTTCCACAGTGTCATAGTACTCAAACACACACACACACACACACACACACACACACACACACACACACACA
>LZPO01107074.1:619721-643364 GCA_001675575.1 Neotoma lepida
GTGGGGGTGGGGATAGGATTTCACGCAGCCCAGGCTGACATCCAAACGTTGACAACCCTGCCTCTGCTGGGGTTGTAGACTGCACAACCATGCTTGGCCTCCACCAAAGGCTTCTTAAATCTCATCGGCCATACAAAAATCTATAGTTTTTACTCTGAAGCTAACGTTGAGCAGCACTTGAGGTTCCCATTCTTAGCAAAACCGCTGCCTGAACACATGGACACACACATTACAGGGCAGTCGTTCTTCACCCTCTTCTGGTTCATTCCTCTTGAAGCCCGTTGGCCCCCCAAGGCCGGTCCTTCCTGCTTCCCCTTTGCCTGTGACACAGTGAGCAACAGGCTTTCCATGCTTCCCCTTCGGGCTAGCTGCCTTCTGCTCCTGTGGTTATCTTCGGCTGTTCAGATTTCTATTCTAGTATCTCTAATAGACAAGCCTGGGCGTTCATTTTTGGTCTTTGCGTGATGTTGAGAGCAAACAGGAAGGAGGCAGATGGGGCCTTTAGGAGCACTGGGGTTTTCTGCTTTCCTTAGCACCTTTGGGAGGGGCATAACTCATCTCCAGGGCACAGTGAGTTCCATCACNCTGGACTGTCCTTCACACTGTGACTTGTCCTTTGCAGAAGTGGTCCTCCATCTTTTTGTCCTTTGCAGTGTGGTCCTCCATCTTTTTGTCCTTTGCAGTGTGGTCCTCCATCTTTTTGAAACATTTTTTTCGAGAGCTCAGTGAAGTTGACCAAGGAGTCAGGGTGTTTCTTCTCCTGCTGTTCCACAGGGCAAGTCTGCACGAAGGAGGTGTATGAACACATTTTGCCTCATGGCTCGTTGGGGTTTCCTTGACCCAGGCTGACAGAACCACCTCTACCTGAAGCAAGCTTTTCCCTGAGTCCTGCAGATTATCTCTTCCCCAAGGTGAAACCAATGTGCCTCCCTCTTTAAGACAGGTTTCTCTGTGTATCTTTAGCTGTCCTCAAACTCACGCTGTAGCCCAGGCTGGCCTCGAACTCACAGAGATCCGCCTGCCTCTGCCTTCTGAGTGCTCAGATTAAAGGTGTGCGCCACCATGCCTGGCCTCTTTCCTTCTCTTATAATGGCCATTGTCCCCTACACTAGAAAGGAGCCTGTATGACCTAATCATCTCCCACAGGTCCCAGATCCTAATAAGTTATTTCATTGAGCTACAGAGGGACACACATATTCAAACTATGGCACGCAATGCTTACAAAGAAACCCAGGTGTCTCTTCCTCCCAGAGACTTCTCACCTGCCATTATCTCTAATTTTCAACTGTGTCACACTGTACATGTTAAGAAGTCATTACCAGCCCTACTTGGGCTTCCTCTGTGCAGGCTATCCTAATCAACCAGGGAGTCCAAAGTCAGGAGCTAGAATAGACCCATACCAACTGTTATGATTTGGACTTTACTTCCCACTGGGCCTAAACAAAACTGGCTTAGTGGAAGATCTGGTCTCTCTCCTGTCATCTCTCACTGTGTGAGACTTGCCCTTTACACACATTTTTATTAGAAAAGAACAATTTTTCAGAGATCTCTAGTTGAACTGCAAGCCTCACCCCTTCACTACATAATTTTTTTCCTCTTTGTGTTTGTGTGTGGGAAGGTAGTTTAGTTTGACAGCTAGTGTTTGAGATGGGGTCTCAATGTTGCTCAAGCTGGCTCTAAACTCCTGGGCACCAGAGACTCCTGCCTCTGCCCCCAAAGTAGCTGAAACATAGGTGCGGATGAAGCGCCCCATGCTTGCCTGCCTTTCTCTCTCTGCCACTCAGCCCTTTCTTCTTCATGGAACTGAATGTGTTTCAATGAGGAAGTTCTTCCCTTCCTGGTGATTGAGGTTGTTTTGTTGTGTCCTGGTTCCACTGTAGACTGTTGTCCTCACACCAGCAAGGCCTCAGTGCCAGAGCTCTGGACAAGGGCCGCTGCTTGCCTTAAAATAGTATGCACTCACTGGGCCATTACTGAGACCAATTTGAGCCAGGTTATTGTGGCACGCACCTGCAATCCCACACTTGAGAGGCTGAGGCAAGAGGATTTCTGTAAGTTGGAGGCCAGCTTGTGCTACCTGTCTCAGAAGACAAAAGAGAGAGAGAGAGAAAAAAAAAAAAAGGAAATTCTTTGGCCCTTACTCCCAGAGATTGGCTCAAAGGCTATAGCAGGAGTTGGCTGTTTTCCTCCTGTGCTCTAGCAAGCTTGTTTCCTGATCCAGTTACACATGGCCTTGCCTGCACATCACTGCCACACCCTGACTGAAGAGACAGCCCTATTCAGGACAGGACAGTACTGCCCTAAGTAATATTTACATATGTAAACACCAGCCGAGACATGGTGCCTACCTGTGAGCCCAGCATGTGGGCAGCAGAGGCAGGAAGATGATAAGTTCAAGGCCAACCTGGTTCTCTATGGCAAGTCTGGGTTAACCAGGGATACAGTGCAAGGTCCCCCTCCCCAAACACTTTTGTGTGACATTAACTTTACTGCACATCTAAGAACCCCCAAAGAATATCCTTTATTCTGCTAATTTCCTAGAGGTTCACAGAGTCTCCCCTATCATTTGACTACAAAGCATATACCAGCAAATAACACTTGCTGTAACAGTGGCTTCATGTCCTTTCCTAACGTGTTTAGGCGGTCGGGACAGAAACTTCCGCCTACACTTGCCTACAGCCCAGGCTCTTTGCTAAGCACTTCCCACTCATCATCATATGTCTTTCAGCAAAACATAACTAGGAATCCATGTGGCTTGAGCCTGGCTGCAAGAACTCAGCCCTGTCACTAGTGGACCTTTGGGTGACTGCTGGGCAGATCCTAGTGACATTCTCTGAGGAGCCAAAGCAAGCTTTTCTCCTTCAGTGACTACTTACTGCAAACATCTACCTGCACAGCTGTATCTTAACCTATTTCCTAGAACATGCTTTCAGTTTTTTTGTAGCAAAACCCATTTTTTAGTCTTTCCTCCTATTATGTGTTAAGGTTGCATGTTATATCTAGAAAAGACCTTCCTACANCAGGTATAAAAATATATTTTCTTGCTGGGTATGTGGCACATGCCTTTAGTCCTAGCATTTGGGAGGCAGAAGCAGGAGGGGATCTCTGTGACTTTGAGGCCAGCTTGGTCTATGTAGTGAGTTCCAGGACAGCCAGAGCTACATAGTGAGGCCTTGTCTAAAAATGTGTGTGTGTGTGTTTCTTGAATAATTTTGTTGTTTTGCTTTTTCCCTCTAGACCTAGTTTTTTGGAAACTGAGGCAGAGTTCTAACTAACAAATAGCTAGTTGTCTCAAAGAACTATTTATTAAATAATCCATCTCCCCCTCCCTGCACTTGAAATCATATACACATTTCTGTGTGCCTGGGTCTGTCTGAACTCTCCGTGTTGCCCCATCAGTCTCTCTGACCTGATCATGACAACTGAATTCATGCTGGCAGAGAGTCCAAGTCTTTGAGGACACTGTAGGACAAGTGCCTTTTGCCCACCTTGATACCACCAGTTCACATCACCACTGCCGTTCAGAACTACCTCATATCCTCATGTACTCTTCTAAACGAATGTCAGAACTGGCAAATTCCAAAAAGTACCCAATCTCGCTGGAATCACATTGGTTTTATGGGCTGATGTGGGAAGAGCAGGTACTCAGGCAACTCACAGAACGCCCTGCTGGGTCTTCAGTTGACACCGATGTCTTAGGTAGCTTATGGTTTAAAAACAGTGGCAGTCACAATTCTTCCTTGTCTATCTGAATTGCAGGGGTTAGTGATACCGGGACCCTGCTAAATAACAGCATGCCCCTGCTAAATAACAGCATGCCCCTGGCTGGTTTCTGACCCAGGAGAATGCCTGTGCTGTTTGGTTCTTTACTGGTGACAGGGACCTTCATCTAGACTGTGATGCTTCTTTCTAGTCTTGGCTTACTAAGTTTTCATTGGGGATGGAGTTTCACTTTTACCAACTCTCTTTCTCATTTACAGACAAATTCTCTATTAATTGAAGCTAAAATGAAGGCTCATCGAAGCATACAGCCTCCTAATTTTGTCTCCATCTTCTTCGTCCCACACACCAGGAAATAATATTTCTGCAGAGGGAACAAAGATGACTCTTCTCAACCTTCCACTGGACCCAGCATGGGGTGCCTTCCCAAGGTGCCCAAGCACAGGGGTCTAGGAAGCTCTGTTTCCTTTCTAGGCAAAGGAACTTGGCCAGGAACCCCACGACAGGAACTTGGGAGGAGAGTGGTGTGTGAGCTAAAGAAGCAAGCAGAGAGGATGGGAGACGTTTTTCATCCCTGCCACAAATCCACACATCACCAAATGACCAGCGTAGAATGAGCATGGGTACCTGAAGTGTTCTCTGGCCTCTGGCCTTGATTTAGAGTCCCAAGCAAGTCCTTCCTGCTACCCAGCAGTCACTAGCCAGGGCATACAGGCCCAGTGGCACTTAGAGCAGAGGCAGAACAGGAAGCAGCAAAGCCCTTAGGCTCTTGGGAGAGCTAGGGATCCTTTCACTCCTCTACTCCACTAATAATGGGTCCCAGGCCCCCTTCTCCCAGAATCACTCTGCTCCTGTGCCTCATACTAGGACAAGTGGGGTCTATGTAACCATAGGACCCCCTAGAGCTAGCTCATAACTGCAGTCACCTGCTCTGGGCTGCTCCCCTCAGCCTCCTTGACCTCTTGTGTTTGCCCCCACTTCTCCTTCAATCCCATTTTGGGAAAAGGATGGGAACCTGAGCCTGTGCCCAGCTGGGCACCTACTCACAACCAAAAGAACCTCCTCTCCTTGTCTCACTGGCCTCTGCTCACCACTGATGTGGGGGTTGTCCCATACACAGAAGCAGTAATAGACAATGTAAGGGCAGAGCCCAGTCTGTCACAGTTCTGAGAGGCAGAACGGGATATGATACTAGTGTGACTTGTCCAACCCAATCTTGGTGTTAAGAAGCCGTCTCTGTGGATGAACTTTCTCTTCAGGCCACAAGAAGCCCTACCCTTAACCCAAGCGGAGGCGGAAGGTGCCAATCTCCATGGGCTCCAGGAAGATGTCAGTGCTGTTGGAGGGTGAGGACAGAGGGTACAGCAAAGTCAAAGAGGTTGGCTGCAGGAATAGCACATCCAGGCCATGGAAGAGGCTTCCCAGAGCCAGCTGTGAAGAGAGAGGAGCAGGCTGAGCTGGGCACTGCCAACACTGGGCTAAGTTCTTCCTTACATCTTTTCTAAGACAGGCTCTCACACTGCAATCCAGGCTGCCCTCAAACTCACAGCAATCCTGTCTCAGTCTCCTGAGTGCTGGGACTATATTGGAGCTGCCACACCTGGCTTTCTGTCAGATCTTTAGAGGTAAAGTAGCCCTAAGATGGTGACAGACAATTGCAACTCTGGGGAGGTAGAGGCAGGTGGCTCAGGAGTTCAACTCAGCTTTGGCTACATAGTAACACTGTATCCGGCCTACATAAGACCTTGTCTCAAAAATAAAAATAAGATAAATATAAAAAGTAAGAAGGAAATGACCTTATGGAAGCAACATGCCTCAGGCAGGGCTTTGCTGCAGTCTACTCAAGCCCAGAGCCTGTCCAGGTTCCTCAGTGTAGGAACTGTTAAACCAAGCTGTGTCTGAGAANAAGGACTGTCTGGGCTCACTTCTGAGTCACACTGAGCAAGCACAGTGCCAGCTGACACGTGAGTAATGCTTTGAAAGGTGCAGCTGTTTTCATTTCTCGTGTTTCCCACTTTGCTCCGTACAGGTCCCTCCAGTTTTCTAGTTCTATGCCTTGTCTGAAACTGCTCCTGCCCAACTCAACGCTCACACCACACATCAACAGCCTCCCTGTGTCTCTGGGGAGTCCTGCGGTTACACCTCCTCCTCTCAGCCTACTGCCGACCCAGTCAGCTCCTAAGCTCCAGCTCTGCCACTGCGGAAGGCCCAGCTTCACTGTCCTGACAAGGGGCCCTGCCTCCCACACCTGGGCCCTGCTCACCTTGCCTTGGCTTGTGGTACAGTTGAAGCCCAAGTTCTTGGCCTCAAGGCCACAGTCAAAACCCTTTCGGTGTAAGATGAGGGCGGCATCAGCTGAGGGTAAGGTGTCCTGGAAGACAGTCAGGGGCAAGGGCAATGGAGGGTCGGCAGCACTTCTGCCCAGAAGGCAAGGCCGAACAGGGAAGAGGTGGGGGGAAGGCCAGAACCTGGTGGTGAGGTTTAGCACTCACTGGAACATTTACCTCAGCTGGGAGCGTGCGTAGATTGAGCAGGTGGAAGTCACAGGGCAGTGGGGAAGCCAGAGGGTGGAAAGAGCGCAGAGTAGGGCTGGTGACCTGCCTCTTGGCCACAGGCAAGGCGAGTGGAGGCATGTTGAGGTACATCGAAGTCAGGTGGCTGAGGAGNGACGGGTAGCTGGTAGAGCGCTCTTCTTGGACCTGCAAGATGGACCCAAAACATGCATGAGGAAACAGAGCCAGGCTAAAGGGTGAAGCAGGAGAGGCAGAACAGATCCTTTGAGAACAGCTCTCCTGGGTCACTTGGACTCTGGCTACCTGGCTCCAGGCCCCGAACCTCCAACCCTTCATGAGTGGCTACTTCTCACAGCACTCAGCTTAGAGAGGGTCGTGTTACTAGGCCCACCCCTATGTGTTCTTTTATGGCTTCTTTAACACCATCATGAAGAATGTGTTCTCATCAGTGCTGTCACCCGAGAGGAATAGGAATGGACAATGGACAGACATGCTTCACTATGGACAGGCTTCTGATAGTGACAGTGTTTTAACTATCCCACAGCAAGATGCCACATCCACAGCCAGCCTGACACTCAAGTCCACCAGCTGAAGCTGGTAAGACCACTCCTCAGGCGGCCCCCTGGAAGCCACATTCACAGGCTTACATGTGACTTTTCTCCACAGCCACTACACTTCTATATGCGGATCCCTGACCCTGGCACCACCCTCTGAGTGTCACCCATCAAGCCCAGGCAGGGCCTATTCCTCTTTCATTTTGCTTCTGCAATGTTTTCAACACAGACTGCCACTCCAACTCCATTTTCCTACCCTTGGCTTGGTTCAAGTCACTAAGGTTTCCTGTCTCAACATCTTCAAATTGTCATCCCTACTTTGTCTCCCCACAGAGCCACTCTGCTGCTTGTGGTCCTGATAGCTGAGGGCAAACCCTGACAGCACCCCTCCCTACTCAAGTCCTTCCGTAGTCTCCAGATCTCTGCAGCCTGCCCTGTCCTTCCCTCCCACCATGCCCTAGGCCAGCACTGGCTCATGGAGTTTTCTGAAATAACAACCACCATCTGTCATGGCTTCTGTGATAGCTACTGACCACCTGGAACCACAGGGGGGCTTAAATGTAATTTAAAAGACAATTTATTAGTATTAGTTTGTATTTGTATGTGAGGGGGTTGCCTGCATATATGTCTGTGCACTTTCTGTATGCAGTGCTCCTGGAAGCCAAAAGAAGAAATGGTGTCCCTTGAATTGGAATTACAGATGGCCCTGAGCTGCCCTATGAGTTCTGAGGATCAAACATGGGTCCTCTGGAAGAGCAGTCAATGCTCTTAACCACTAAGCCATCTCTCCAGCTCCCTATAATTTTTTTTCTTATTCTTTATTGTTCTGAGACAGGGTCTCACTATGCAGTATCAGCTGCCCTGGAACTCCCCATGCAGACCAGGCTTTTTACCCTCATAGAGATCCACCCGTCTCTATCTCCTGAGTGCCAGAGCTGAAGACATGTGCTACCCACCACACCTGGCCCAAGGAGTGTGGTTAGTGTGAGTGAAAACCTCAACTTATTTCATCTTAATTCATTTGATTAGCTATATGTTAAAAAAAAACAAACCAGCATGGTGGTATGCTCCTATAATTCTAACCCTTGGGAAACAGAGGCAGGAGATGAAGGCAAGCCTGGGCTACACGAGACCTTGTCTCAAAAAAAAAAAAAACAAGTAAGTAAACAGTCATATGTAACTGGGCATGGTGGCATATGTCTGTGGTCTTAGCTACTTGGGAGGCTGAGACTGGGGCCTCACTTGAACTCAGGAGTTCAAGGCCAGCCAAGGCAACAGTGAGGCCAAAATCAAGTTTAACCAAGGATAACCCTGGTTATCCTTACTGCATCAAGAGGGCAGCCCAAGCTACATAAGACCCTGTCTCAAATACACACACACACCAAAACCAAAAACAAAACAAATCTAAAAAACAAAACTGGACNGGAGACTTAGCTTAGTGGTAGAGCACTTGCCTGACATGTACAAAGCCCTGGGTTCAATCCAAGTACCAAACAATGGCCAGCACATGTGGATGGTGGCTGCCATGCTAGCCAGCACTGCTTTAGTCTAAAATCACAACTGGTCTCACTTCCACACTGTCATCGCTGCCTTCTACGTTGGGCGTCGCTCGCTCGCACTCATTAAAGCTAAGCCTGGTGACCACTATTTCAGGCAGCATCTATCACCTCTTCAGCCCATGCTGCCTTGGCACCGCAGGCCCGGCCAGACCCCACTTCTACGCTATACGCTTACACTTAGAGCGGCACCCCACCCTGCTCACTAGTAGGGCCTAGGGGTGGCAGCGCACTGGCCCATATCCTTTAGTTCCCACAGCATAGCAGGGGCTCAGCATCTACATGAGGAATAAGGGACTAAGCCACACCTCAGGATGCTAGGCAGCAGACTCAAACTACAGGGCTAGCCTGCTCACCTAGGCCACCAAGGCCCTCGCTGACCCTTACCTTCGGGCTCCTGATCGTGCTGCGGGAAAAGACCAAGCCCCTAAACATGGCTGCCAGTTTGGAGAAAAAGCCAGGCTGGTGAGGCAAGCCGAGAGATGAGCAGGGTTGTGTCAGGGTTAGGAAATGCTCAGGCTGGAGGAGGGAAGAGGAAGGCAGCAAGAGAAGGGCAGATGAACATGACAGGGTCAAGGTGACAGGGTCANGGTGACAGGGTGTGGCTGGGGAAGGGACTGCCAAGCTGCATGAGATGGGTCAGCAAATGCCATAGAGCCTCCTGCAGGATGCAGGAATTCAGCTGTCCTGTCTGCCCCTTGCCCTCCAGCTACATTTGGGAACCCACAGGGCTGACTTACTAGCTCACCAGACAATGGGCCCAGATTTTACCTCATGGCTCATGGTCCGCCGTTCTAACAGGAGGCGGAAGTGGTTGCAGGTGATCTTGTTGTCTTTGAGCCCTTGGCCTAGACCCCGGTTGTCATCCTGCATTAGCCGTCGGTCCAAGATCACCTCCAGCTGGCCTGGGGAGGTTTAACAGTAAGCTCCAGGTTGCCAAACCCATGTCTAAGCAGACACAGGCCTTGGGAGCAGACTCTCCACCTCAGGTACTCAGGGAAAACGCCAGTGAGATAGACAAGCTGAGTCACTCAGAACAGAGAATGATGGACTTCTAGTACTGGGAGAGCAGAGTGTAGGTGTCTCGCCTTACCTCTCTAGGTGAAGAAACAGGAGGCCTAGAAAGGCAGCATNTACCTCTGTGACTTAGGAGTAGGACTTGGGCCCTGGGCCTAGGCCAGCGGGAAACCTCTTGGGGACAGGCCACACAGAACCCAGTAAACAGCAGACGGAAAACTGAGAGGCCTGTCTGTCATACTGCTGCAGTCCCTCATCTGAGGTGGACTGGCTTTCTCAGGCTGGACAGAGTCAGGACTGACACATGCTCTCTTGCCTCTGCTCTACCTGGCATCAACTAGAAGGACCAGCAGTCTAGACTAGAGTAATGGCCTTGCCTGTCAGAAGCAGACTGTGTTGAAGACAGGCAGAAGGCATGTGAGGTGAGGCTCAGCAGGGCTTCCAATAAGAGGACCGCCTCTGTTTCCCATTTGGAATATGCTTGGGGGAAAGGTCTCACTGCAAAGCTGATGGATGTGAGGAAAGAAAGGCTCTCACCACAGGAACCCACAATAGCTTTCCCCAGAGAGGGCCAATTCTCCCTTTCATCTCCACAGTACTTACTCTGATTTCTATAGTCTCTGGCTTTGTACTCTGAGCAGACAGGAAGCTATCCCCAACCCTAAAATAGGTTCCTTGCATGGAACATAATCATTCCTTAATGCCCCATGTCCCANAGGGCCAGACAGCTGACTGAGCAGGGACAATGGGCTGTATTCAGGAGTTCTGAGACAGACAGATCCCAAAAAATCCTGGCAGAGGACAGGAGAGCCACACTCCTCCCATAGAGGAAGGAGGCGCAACACTCACCACCATTGTGGCATAGCCTTAATCCCGCACTCAGTTCAGCCCTCACCATCTCTATACCCCATAGACAGAAAGACCTCTAGGGCCTGAGAGTCCAGAAAGGCTATGGATATCACTGAGGGTGGGGGTGGGGGTGGGGGGGTGAGCTTTCACCTTGTCCCTGCCAGCTTCTCACTCTCTCCAGTACTGAGGAGGGACCTCACACCTTGCTCATGCCACACAAGTGTCCCATCACAGGGCCAAGTCTCCAGACAAAGTGTTACTAAGTTGCCCAGACTGAGCTTGAATTTAGGATCCTACCTCAGCCTACAAGGAGCTGGAGTTACATGTCTGTGCTATTAGGCCTAGAAATCTTGGTTTGATTAGTAAGAATGTCAGCCTTTCTTTTACTGACCATGTATATGTATAATTCTCCTTTCCTAAAGATTACACTGTAACCACCTGCCTAACAGTGGCNCATGCCTTTAATCCCAGCACTTGGGAGGCAGAGGCAGGTGGATCTCTATGAGTTGAAGGCCAGCCTGGTCTGCAGAGTGAGTTCCAGGACAGCCAGGGCTACACAGAGAAACCCTGTCTCAAAAATCAAAAAGAGAAAAAGGAAAGAAAGGAAAAAGAGCTGCATCCCTCAGCTAAGAATAACCCTTCAGTACCCAGATGCTTCACCCAAAGAATAGGATGCCCAAGTGTGACTGACAGGAGCTGTGGATGGCTCACCGCCTTTTCAAGCTTCGGAGTGATGGGGTCTAGAGAGAGGGGAGGGAAGCCAACAAAGCAGACTGGCTGGAGCAAAGGGTAGGCTGGTTCCCCACTCACCATCAGCGAGGCTGGAGACGCCCAGGGCCTGTGCAGTGTGCAGTGTGAGGCGCCTCTGTGCATCTTGGATGTAGGCCATGACTGGCATGGGGTAAAAGTTAGCCTGCAGGGGCAGCTTCTTTAGATACCGCCGGGGCTGTACCTGCAGGGAGGAGTTCAAGGCCAGCCAGGAATGGTGTCTGATTTGTGTTCTAAAGGCTTCTCGGTGTGAAGGCTTTCCTGGCTATTTTTGTTTTGTTTTTGTTGTTGTTTGGTTGGTTTTTTGAGACAAGGTTTCTCTGTGAAGCCCTGGCTGTCCTGGAACTCGCTCTGTAGACCAGGCTGTCTTCAAACTCAGAGATCTACCTGCCTCTGCCCCCCAAGTGCTGGGATTAAAGGCGTGCGCTGCCACTGCCCAGCTATATTTTTTTAAATTGTGTGTATGTGTGTAATGTGTGCAAATGGGTGTATGTACCACAGCACACACGTGGAGGTCAGAGAACTCTGTAGAATGGGTTCTCTCCTTCCACCTTTACCAGGGTTCCAGGAATTAACTCAGGTTGCCAGGCCTGATCAAGAGCCTTTACCCACTGAGCCATCTCACTGACCCTATATTTGCTACTAGTCCTTGGCACCCTCCCCACAACACCTGTATTGGAAGGCCAAAAGCAGTCCAAGTTCCATGGGGCCCAAGATTTACCTGAAAGCCATTGAGGTCTGTGAAGAAAGTACCCTGGCTGTCAATGTCTGTGTGGATGCGCAGGGCCAGCTCCTTGTTCACATAGTCCCTGATGTCGACCAGGAATGCCATGTCCAGAGACAGACCCTCTACCCCTAGACACAGGGACAGCCAGAAGTGAGGTGAGCACAGCCTGAGAGACTATGCCAAGGAATACTCTACCCACCCCCCTCCTCCTGGGAGCTCCCAGGCACTGTTGATTGGATTTTTCCTCAAGAGAATCAAGCATCCCATGTCAAATGACACATTTGCTTGTCAACAGAGATGGGGCAGAAGACAAGGTGCCAGCCTATGGACCGTACACCTGCTTGTGACCTTCCCCACCTGCAGGGCTCACCTGGCAGGTTGTAAAGTCGAACCACTTGCTGGAAGTGCTCATAATACGCAGCCACCTCCGAGAAGAATGGGCCTTCGGTGACACGGAGCACAGGGGGCTTCTTGGGGACATAGGGCTGGAAAAAGAGCAAGTGGCCACTGAACCCACAGCACAGGGTACGAAGTAACANTACCAACCCAGAGTGGGGCAGCAGAAGTCCTTGTCTCAGTGCCCTGGCCTGACCACTTGTGCTGAGCAGGCCCGAGCCATGGTTAGGACCACAGCCCACCAACCTCCACAAGGCAACAAAGACAAGGACAGCAGGACAGGACACAGGCAGTGAGCACTGCAGGGATGCCAGCCCTGCCCCGCCCCAGGCTCTCCCCATCCACGAGGCCCACCAGGCTCTGTGAGGTGTCAGCTACCTTAGCCTCGCTGTCAGGCAGGAAGAGGTAGGCTCCACTCTTGTCCTTGGACGTGCGGGTACCGTAGATGAGGAACTTCATCTCCATCTGCTGCTCCTGCTCGTCCACCCTTCGGACACTCTGCCAAAAACCACAGCCCTGACCCCTGGCCCCACACCAGCATGTCAGGTCTCCCCCGGGAGGGCATGGACTGACTTCCCCCAAGGAGCCAAGCCCAGTGCTACAGTTGGGATCATAGCTGTCCCCCATAAGCTCTGTGTGTTAAGGGCTTGTTCCCAGACTGCTGCTACTAAGNGAGGTAGGGGACAGTGGGACTCTACCACTTCCCTTCCTCCCTTCTACTTTTTTGGTTTTNTTGAGACATGGTTTCTCTGTGTAGACCTGGCTGTCCTAGAACTCACTCTGTAGACCAAGCTGTCCTTAAAATCTGCCTGCCNCTGTCCCCTGAGTGCTGGGATTAAAGGCGTGCGTCACCACCGCCCGGCTGAGGCTGACTTTAGCTTTTGCTCCTCCTGCCTTCACCTCCCAATGCTGGAGTTCGAGGCCCCGTGCCACCACACCCCGTTCTCCGTGCCACCACACCCCGTTCTATGCGGTGCTGGGGGTCAGCCCAGGGCTTCTTGGAGCAATGCGGGCAGACTGCTTATCTAGCATGCATTTTCAGCCCCCCCTTTCTTTTTTCTGAGACAGGGTTTCTTTGTGTAGCCCTGGATGTTCCAGTCCTCTTTATCCTTCCTTCCAACCCCTCTCTCTGTCTGTCTCTGTCTCTGTCTCTGTCTCTGTCTCTCGAGACACCATTTCACTGTGTCATTCTGGCTGATCTGGAACTCACCCTGTAGACCAGGCTGGCCTTGAATTTACAGAGATCCACCTGCCTCAGTCTCTCAAGTGCTAGGATTAAAGATGTATGCAACCAAACCCAGTTTCTTTCTTTAAACTTTTTTGAGACACGGGTCTCNTGTAGTCCAGGTTGGCCTCCAACTTGCTATGCAGCCAAAGATGACTTTGAGCCTCTGACCCTCTGGCTTCTGCTCCCTCCACCGCTGAGATTATAGGTATGCACCACAATACCCAAACTCTCTCCTGCATCCTGGCTGTGAAGTAATTTCCTAAGATGTGTTCCCTGCCTTGACATGCTGCCTAACCACAGGCCCAAAAGCAATGGGTCTGCCTAACTCGAGGCTCAAAGCTCACAAACTGTGAGCTGAAATAAACCTTCTCTTCTTTACAAGTCGCAGATATGGTAGTGGATGATTAACACACTCAGCCTTGCCATGCTGTTAGCTTGACAGCTGCTAATGTTCACAGCCAAGTCGCTGTGATTCAGGTGATAGGAGGCACATGGGGCCAGGAACAGCTGTACACAGGCCCCCTGATGCCCATGCCCTCCTCTGGTCCCTCCCCACCACCCCTGGCCTGGCCCTTTACCTTGAGGAGCCCAGTAAGGCCGGAGAACCAGACCTGCATGTAGCGATTGCTGATGGCGAAGTCACTGGTGCTGGAGTCCATGACACGGAGAGGGAATGCTGTTTGCCTGCTGATGGACAGCTTCACACCATTCAGGTAGACACGTACAGAAGACGACAGCGTGTAGGGCCCATCAATGTCTGGCTGCAATTGCAGCACGCTCAGGCCCAGGGCTGGCAGGNGGATGGGCACCGACACCTGTGAGCCCNGGGGCAGAAAGAAGCATGAGCAGAGAAGCATCCNTCCAAACAGGCCTTCTCCCTTCATCCCTGACCTCTGCATTCTGTTTTCTGAAGCTAATCGTGGAACCTTACATTTCTATCTGAAAAATCCTGTCTTCTTTGGGATCCTGGTTCTGAGTTGCAGAGTCATTCTGCACGCCTGTCAGCCAAGGGGCACAGCACTCAGTTGAGAGCCTAGGGTCTGAAGCAGGCATCACATACTATCTGAGCGGCCTTAGGCAAGTAACTTAACCTCTCTGGGCCTCTATTTCTGGTGAAATGAGGATTGTATCACTATGTATACTCCTAAGAGTTTAATGAAAGCCAGGAGTGATGGTACATCATTGTATCCCAACAGTCAGGGGGTTAAGCAGAGGATAACAAGTTTGAAGCCAACCTGAACTATACAGTGCGGCCTTGTCTTTCAAAAAAAAATTCATAATGAATTGAATATTTAAGCACCTAGAACAGTGCTTGGCATGAACTATATCTGAACATTTATTTTTCACCTGTATCACAGATGAAATACATAATAAGTCAACACAATAAATCATCATTAGGAAGCTTGTGTCCAGGAATTAGAGACCCGGTTGGGCAACATGCAAGACCCCATCACAATGAAGTAAACAATAAGTACTTGTTGAGCAGCTGAGGGCACTGTTGCTGCCATCTGGACTAGAATTATTACCAGTGTCCTCACCATCCTTTTAAGGATACTCAAATCCCAAGAGTGACTATCCTTTGGGCAACACCTCTCCCCAAGCCACCTGCTTCCATCCTGGGGAGAAGCAGAGCACAGCAGAGGAGTGGGAAGCAGGTGTTCATGTCGAGTGAGGCCCCAGGAGAGGTACTGGGCAGGGAGGGCTGAGCCTGCCTCACCTGGTAGACATCAGGGACCATGTTAGTGGCCGAGCTCCAGTGCACACTGATCTGCACAGACAGGGGCTGACCCTCCTCTGAAAGGACTCGCACCCTTGGGGAGTTGACCAGCAGGGTCACCACACTGAGCCGCTCATGTTCCAGTGGGTTAAACAGCACCACAAACCTGTGGGTGGAAGGTGGGCTGACCCAGGAGCTTGCTGCAGTGGCAGGGCAGAGGCAGCAGCCAGAGCAAGGGCCCCCTGCACTGTGGGGAGTGGAGGGTGCCTCTGTGAACCTAGCCAGGCCTGGCTCACCTGGGTGACGAATCCAGCTGGATCACTGTGCGCTCTGGCAGGGAATCGTGACTTAAACGACTGTCATCCTGCAATGACGTGGGCAGGAAGAAAGAATGATGACTGGGCTCAACCTCCNCTCCACCCCAACCTGTCCAGGAGATGAGCCACCAACTACCTCAAGCATGGACTCTGCACTCCCAAACAAAGAAGGCAAAAGAGGAACAGTACCCACTAATAGCAGCTCTTGAGGTTGTACCCACCCACACCAGAGGATCTCTCAAGCAGATGTCGGAGGGGGCTCACCATTTGGAGGAAGGGTGTCCCAGGGTCAAATTCGTAGGTCTCCTTGTCCCTCAGCACCAGATAGTGAGCAGCATTGATGATGACCTGCTTCAGGCTAACCAGGGACCGCAGCAGCCTGTGGTGAGCAGGAGAGAGAGCTGAGAGAAGATGGCCATGGGGAAGCTGTCTGCCACGCCAGCAGGACCAGCCCTCAGCAGCCTACCCACCAATCACCCACAGATCCTCTGTGAAACTGTGAGGGACATGGGGATGGCTCCTACCTGACCCCATAGTCTACTACCACCGCCTCCTTGGCAGTTCCCGTGATGGCATCGTGGTGCTGGAAGAGCCCCAGTGTGCGCCGAGCTTCCGTCAGAAGAGCAAAATCAGACAGCGGGTATTGGCCAGCCAGTCCAGAGCGGCGGGCATGAGCCACAGCCAAGCTGTATAGAACCTCTGCCCCACTACCCAGAGAAAGAAGTCAGAGCCTTCCTGTTCTGTTCAACCTACTCCAGGGGCCACCCACACATGGACAGGGTCCTCTNTCACTGCCCGCCCTCCTACACCTCAAAGGTTAGCTCTCACTCAGCAGGGGAGGTAGCAGTTCTCACCGCAGGTGGGCTTCTAGGACTCGGTCCAAGCTCTTATAGAAAGGCCGGGAAGTGTAATAGCCTGTCCAGTAGTGGTCCTCCCGGTCAGCATAGGCGAAGAAATCTCCACTCAGCACAGGAAACCCTGGAGGCTGGGCACCAGGCTCCACTCCTGTCCTCTTATAGAGGGCATCAAAATACTCAGAGAGGGTCCCGAACTGGGCCTGTGGGGACCCAAAAGAAGCTTCCATCAATTACAAAGCCTCCTGGGATCTCTGGCCACCATTCCACAATGCTGCAGGGGTGAGGACTTTGTCTAGCAAAGGGCAGTAAATCTGTATGTCTTGCTCTTCTGGGCCTAGCAAGAGCTGGGGAACTTGGGAATGAATTCTGATCCACACAGGAACCTTGCCCAAGATTGGGAATGACCTGGAGCCCTCAGCAGCAGGGCTGGTACAGCAAGGACCAGGCTGCAGCACTGTAGCTGCAGATCTGTCTGTACACGCCTCCCACCTGCACATGGAGCTCAGGCTTGCTGTTGAGGAAGTCAAAGAGCCGCTGGTAGTTGAGGAACTGGGCATCCCACTCCTGGGGCTTGTCATACCGGAAGTCATCNCCCAGTGGCACAAGGAGGACATTGCTTCGGAAAAGCCGGGACTTCTTCCGGTACTGGTCCAGGAGCAGGGCTGCCCTGGAAACAAAGAAGGTCACAGGCCCAACATGAAGTCCCAGGTCAGTGAGGGGACTGGGAGGTGGCTCAGTGGATAAAGTATTTGTCACACAAGCTTGAAGACTGGACTTTGCCACCCCATGCCCAAAACATGTAAATACCAGTGGGCATGGTGGCCTGACTGTAATCTCAGAGCTCAGAAGGTGGAGACAGGATCCCCAGAGCAAGCTAGACTAGCTCATGGAGACTAGCTCTGGGTTCAGCTGAGAAGCTTTTCCAATGAGTAAGGTGGAGAGAGACCAAGGAAGACTTCTGACGTCAACCTTGGGTCTCCATATACCCTCACAGACCTACATGTGCATCCACAAACGTGGGCTCACACACATGCAAACTATGTCAGGTGGCATTCACTTTTAACTCTAGCACTTGGGAGGCAGAAGGCAGACAGATCTTTGTATGAGACCAGCCTGATCTGTAGAGCGAGTTCCAGGCCAGCCAGGATGACATGAGATCCTATCTCAACAAAAGAAAGAGAAAAAAAAATCCCATGAAAAGCTAGACACAGTGGCACATCCTTGTAATCCCAGTACCTGGGGGGCTGAGGCAAGAAGATTACAAGTTTGAAGCCAGACAGCTCTACACAGAGGCCCACTGGGTGTGGCCTGTAATCCCAGCACTTTCGGGGTGTCAGTAGTTCAAGCCCATCCTCACCTACACAGCAAGTGCAAGGACAGCCGTAGCCACAGGAGACTCTGTCTAAAGNCCCCCCCCATACACACACGAGGAATGGTGCCTTGCTTGAACATTTACTTTGTATCCATATTATCTACCCAGTAGAGTCTTACAGCATGTCACTAGAGGCTTCTTTCTGCTGGGTACAGTGCCATGTGCTGGAATCCCAACACTTGGAGGCTGAGGCAGGAGGACTGTTGCAAGTTTGAGGTCAGCCTGAGCTACAGAACGAGTACTGGGAAAGCCAGAGCTACATGACAAGACCTTGTCTACAAAAAAAGAAAAGTAGCTTTTTTGGTGCTTGCTTGGATCGCAAGCATGAGCTACTGCAGCTGACACAGTCTCAGCATTTCACCCTAACCCTGACATTTAGATCAACCTTAACCAACATGTTTGTAGGGGTCCGATTTTAGCCATAGTGGTATCTTTGAGGTTCTTTACCATTCTCTTAGAAGGGACAGGTCTTTTTTCTCAGGCTAGAGGCTCTCTGGCAGGGCTAGGTAGATCTGAACAGGATTTGGGCCCAGTGAATAGAAGATCCACCTGCCTGACTTGGAACTGACCCAGAGAACCTGAGTCAAATGAAGGATAGCAGCTCAAAGTTTGCAAGAAATGGTATCAATGTAAGAATCATTTAGGGCAGGTGCCTGCAATAGTGGTGCGTGGCTTTAGTCCCCGCACTTGGGAGGCAATGGTGGCAGATCTCTGTGAGTTCAAGGCCAGCCCGGTTTATGTGGTGAGTTACAGGACAGCCAGAACTGCATAGTGAGACTCTGTCTCAGAAAAATTAAAAAAAGAATTGTTTAGGGTTGGGGATGTAGCTCAGTTTGTGGAGTGCTTGCTCAGCCTCACAAACCCCAGATTTGGGCATAAACCAGGCGTGGTGAGTCATGCTTGTAACCCAGCACTCAGGAAATGGAGACATGTTTGAGGCCCGTCAGCCTGGAATATGAGATCCTGCCTCAAAAAGAAAAATGGGGGTGGGGTGGGGAGTGCCTCCCAGTCTATTAGGGCATCAGAAGGCAGCCTCACTGAGGAAAGTAAAAGCATTCTGGTAAAGAAGCCAAGCTCCATTCCCACTCCCCAGGGAGGCAGATGCATGGCCTGAACTCTCCACCAGAGTCTACCCTTTTGTNCAGGTATGGTCAGCATCATGCAGTCCCGTGTGGCACAGCCAAGACCAGAAGCCAGGTTTCAGTCTAACTCCTCTGTGGAGCAAGATGTCAACACCAGCTGAGTGTGGTAGCAAAGACCTGTTACCCCATTCTCAGGAGACCAAGGCAGGAGGACTGAGTACTGCTGGGGCTACACAGCTCAAAACCCAAAACCCCACACCTTGCCCAAGCAGGGCTGACAGCAGATACCTGTCTGCCACATTGGCCTCTGTAATAGCCCGAGGAGGCACCTTCCAAGGGCAGTTGATGCGCCCACCCGGCAGACGTTTGAAATCAAACTGGCAGCAGATCTTGGGGTCAGGGCCACAGGTGTGTGGAATGTCATAGCTGTAGAAGGGCATCATGTGGCAAAAGATGTCTGTGCTGGAGTCTGGATCTACAGAAGGCAAAGACATACCNTAGGGTCAGCCCCTGGCAGGCAGGGTTAGCCACTAGACACAAAGACATCACAAGTGTGTAGGTTCACATCGTCCATAGGCAGCCCTGAGAGACATCGAGGCTCCAGCTAAACTCAAGACTGTAGAGTATATGTAGGTTGGGAATAGGACCCGGGGCTCCCACATCCACAGCTCCTGCAGGAGACATGCCCACAGAAGCCAGCAGAGGTCAACACGACTCTCTCCTAACCGGAGAGAAGAGTTGCTTCAGGTAGCCCGCCCTTAGGCACAATAGGGGTCCAATTTCTAACAAACCTTTCCTTTCCCAGAAGACTACACTGCTGTAATACTCATGCCCCTCCTGGGCCTTACCCCACGTCTGCCTCCACATAAACTCCAGGCTGTGAGTGGCAGCAAAGTGCTTCTTGATGGCATAATGCACCCTCTGAATCAGCATGCTGGTCAGGTTGGCGCGGCGCAGGAGGTAAGGCATGGTGGAGCTGTAGCCAAAGGGGTCCACTGCCCAGCCTGAGCGAGGGGCTGCACCTGGGCAGAGCACAGACTTCAAAGGCCCCGAATACCTCAGGGACTGGCTTCTGGCTTCCCAGTGCCTGGGAGGCCAGCTCCTAAGGGACCAACTCCCTGCCAACCCCTGTACCTCACAGCGTCTTGCCACAAAGCTCAGGCCCAGCTCTGGGGCGGAGTCTAGCTCCCATGCCTGGACTTACCCAGGTTTCTCTCCAGCCACTGGTGTCCCTCGATGAGCTGGTCAATCAAGGCAAAGTAATGGGAGTTGGCCTCATCTGGCATCACCCACCCGCCTGTTGCCATCTCCAGCTGCCCGTTTCCCACCAGCCTAAGGATGAAGGCATACTTAGGATGTGGCAGGGACCCTTTGCTTGGTCCTGGCAGCAAGAGGATGACAGGGACTGCATGCACTGGCCTCCTCAGCCAGAGATGTCTCTTATACACATCTAGATGTGTATAAGAGACAGGGCATACTTAGGATGTGGCAGGGACCCTTTGCTTGGTCCTGGCAGCAAGAGGATGACAGGGACTGCATGCACTGGCCTCCTCAGCCAGAGAATGCTCCCAAGCTTGGTACCCACAGAATGAGACAAGACCAATCCACCCAGCTAGGGCTCATAATGGCTCTCTCATGCCTTCCTAACCACCACTACCTTCGAACTGCTGCCTTTTTTTGGGCACTGATGTTGTCCCACCACTTGGCGAAGAAGGAGACTTCTGCCCAGAGGAAGCGTCGTCGGGGATCTTCCTGCAGCTTGGACACCATGCTGTTGAGGATGTGTTGGGTTTGTTCCGTGTAGTACTTGTCAAAAGTCTTGATCCAGCCTGGGAGAGCCAACATAAGGTCCCCTGAATATGTCGCATACCTCAGCTGCACCCCTTCTTATGTCTGTCATCAGAAAGCCTGCCCCACACCCTGTCACTGGGCCTGCTGGGCCTTCACCTGGATCATTGTGTGAGTGGGGCACCACAAACACCTGCAGGTCTTCAGCATCCCAGTCGTTTGGGCTGTAGGAGATGTCAAAGCCTTGCCTCCACACGCCACCCTCCACATTGTCAAATGGCAAGTCCTCAGACACAGTTAACATCTGCCAGGGAGGAATGTGGCTCAGTGCCCATCTTTGACAACAGGTCCCCACCAGCTCCAGCTCTTACCTGTAGTTCCGGCTTCTGCCCCCTGCCCCCCAAAGCAAACTGGCAGTCCTGGGGGGAGACAGAGAAGAAGCTGGGCCGAGGCTCTGGGAGCACAGCCCAGGAGCCATTGGCTGTGTGGTAGGGCAGCAGNGCTGCCGGGCCCTCTGCATTGGCTGTCAGCTCCAGCACAGAGTCCTTGATGTGGCTGATGATCTCATGGTTCTCCTCCAATAGCTGTTCTAGCTGTTCGATCCGGTTCTGCAGCACGGAAATCTGGCTCTGCCAAAAAGAAGAACAGAAAGTAATCACTTACNGCTCCCTGTCACAGGAAGAATTCCTGCTTGAGGTCACCACCTGATGCCTGACTGGCCTTTGATTCCCCTCTCCTCAGGCTAAGACAGACCATGGGCCTACAGGCATGAAGTGCTCCGCACAGCACTCCTGCAGACTCCTATCCACTTGGCTTGGAAGTAGCATCAGCCTCAAGCTCATGGGGGCAGGCAAACATTTCATCTCATATGCCTGTGCTCAGTGACTTGTACTTCCTGTCTCAAGCATGGTGCTGAGGATGGCATTCAGCTTAATGGAAGAGAAATACTGCAGTCAATTAGCAGTGTCTGCCAAGAGCTCAACTCTGTCTAGCAGTACACATGGCCACTTTCCTTCTCTTGCCGTTGCTGCCTTTCACTTCCTGTTGTGGCTAGGAGCATAGTGGTAGAGCATGTGTTTAGCCAGCACCAGCCCTTGGGCATCCACCTCCAAAAGGAGGAAAATCTGCCTAGGAGTGTTCCTGGGCTACAGATATATAACTCAGCTGTAGATCATATATCCTGCATGCGTGCCCGAGACTCTAGGACTAATCCCTAAGACCATGAAGGAGGAGGGTGTTCTTGTCCTGTATTGACACAGCTCTCGTGCTGGGGAGATGCCCAAGCCCAGGTGACTTGCATTTGAAGANAACAAGGTATGACTCACCCTGGGGAAGTTCCCACCATTCTGGTGTCTGGCAGGATCATGCTGCACTCGGTCCAGCATAAGGTAGAGGGAGAAGACTGCTACACAGAAGATGGCAGCCCCACACACCGTCACCTGCTTTTTCAACTTCATATTGACTCCTACATGTACCTGGCAGGAGAGAGACCATCTGTAGTTCTGGCATGCAAAATCCTTCTGTTGGCCTTCCTACCAAATGCCCTCTGAATCCCCAAGGAGCACCTATTTGTACTTGACTCTGGTAAAAAGCAAGGGAGCTTCCAAGAACCAAATCTTGGTTGAGACTCCCAGCACACAGGTAGCACTTGTATCTGGGGCTGGTCCTGTAGGACAGGAGTTCTGTTTCCCCTCAGCCCCAGCTATAAAACTGGTATATCGGGTTCGGTTCGTGTGGCAGGTGAGACAGCTCAGTAGGTAAAGGCACTAGCAGCCAAGCCTGACAACCAAGTTCATCCATGGACTCACAGGGTGGAAGCAGAAAACCAACTACCACAAACTGTCCTCTGATTGCCACGTGTTTTCTGTGGTGTACATGTACACATGTATAAATAAATGTAACACATTAAAAAACAAAACAACAAAAACGGGTATAACAGAGCCCCACCTCTGACCCACACTTCATTACAAAACCACTGATTGCAAACAGCTTGTTCAGGACAGAGAATGTCTGTCCAGACTCCCTAGCCATGTGTTTCCTCCCTTCAGATGAATAAATACCAGGGCTTCTATTTGTTTGACTTAGAGGTACAATCACCGGCTGGAGAGACAAGCAAGCCTCCCCCCTCTCTAACCTCCTGAGTCAGACTGCTACTCAGCAGAAACAGTGCCTGGCCCAGATCCTGTCTCAGGAAGCATACAGAATGGATTTGTTTTTAAAGAAGAAATGCTCACGTTTCTAACACAACCCAGTATTAGTGTTTTAGTATTCTCCCTGTCAATACTGATTTCCTGCAGTGCAAAACTTCCAGTCCTGGCTTCCAGAGCGCTTTAAGGGACTCCTGAGAAGCCAGCGGCGAGACTTAAAGTCCCCAGGGTAGCGGAAGGCAGGCACAGCTTCTCGGTAACGGGGCAACTCGAGAGGACCCACAGTGCCCGCTGCCACCGCCCGCGGGTACCCACTTGCCTGTCGGCCGAGGGAGGACGCAAGCTGCCGAACGCGCGTGGGCGGGACCGCGTTTTGGAGTCCGCTCTTCGGGCCCTGGTGCTGAAGAGCTCTGTCACCTCACCCTGCGTCCTACTTAGCGCGAACTGATTCCGCTCAGGAGCCTCGGGGCAATATTTTTAGCCCCTGGAGATTGGGTCCCGGCCAAAGAGGGCGGAGCTGGGGAGCAGGAGCTGGGTCACCGTGGGGCAGGCACCTGCCGCGGGGTCCCCCCCGCAGGCCCGCCCAGGCCCCTCCGGCCCTCGGAGCTCAGCGGGCACCCGGGGGCCGCAGCGTCCGCGGCCTGCAGGCAGGAGTCATCGCCCGCACCCCGCCTGGCCCGTTACCGTACGCGGCCGGCCTCCGCGCCGCTCGGGACCCTGCCGGCCGAGCCGCCACCGCTTGCATTCCGGGGGACCGCAGCTCGCGCGGGGGCAGCTGCGCAGGCTAAGACAGAGGCCTGCCCACCCACCGTCCCTGCTCGGCCCCGCAGCCGCGCTCCCGCGGGGGCCAAGACCGCCGCGCGTTCCTGCGCTCGCTCCGCGCTCCCGCCTCCAGCGGCCGCGGGGCCGAGCAGCGCACCGGGCGGGAGGAGGGGCACGGGGGACCGCGCTCAGCGTCCCCTGGCTCCGGGCCCTGCCGCCGCCTCGCCCCCACGCCGGTTCCGCAGCGCCCCCTAGCACCAGGCTCGGTCGTCT
>LZPO01107074.1:659297-676082 GCA_001675575.1 Neotoma lepida
TTTTTGAGGGAGGGTCTCACTCTAGTCCAGGTTTACCCAGAACTCACTCTGTAGCCCAGGCTGGCCTCAAACTTGTGGCAGTCCTATCTCTGGTGTGCTGGGATTACAGACATGAGCCACTACACTCAACTTCATATCGAATTATTATTATCTTAAATATTTGTTTCATTTTATATATGTGTGTGTGCAGGAAGGCATGCCCGCCAAAGCCAGAAGGGGTTGTTAGATTTCTGGGACTAAAGTTATAGGTGTTTGTGAGCTTTGTTTGATGTAGGTGCTGGGATCCGAACTCTGATCCTCTCAGAGAGCAGTAAGCACTCCTAACCACTAAGCTATCTCTCTAGCTCTTAAGAAATTATGCTTAGGTGTGTGTATGTGTGTATGAAGATGTACATATGCTATCGCGCACATGTAGAAGTCAGAGGATAGCTTGCAAGAGTTGGTTCTCTCCTTAACCCTGTGGATCCCAGGGACCAAACTCAGGCTGATAGGCTTGGCAGCAAGTGCCTTTACATGCTGAGCCATCTCAGTCACCCTTAGTTTTCTTTTGTTTTTTTTTTTTTAGAGATGGCCCTGTTCTATAGCCCAGGATAACCCGCAATCTTCTTGCCTCTGTTGCCTGTGTGCAAGGATTACAGGCCACTACACCTGGCTTGTGCAACTCCGTCACTTCCAACATTTTTATTTTGCACAGGGTCCTGCACAGCATGTTCTTGGTAATAGGAACACTAGGTGGCAGCCACAGGCTGGAGTTCTGATCCCAGTTCTCTTGCTTGGGTGCTGGGACACAGTGTGCAAATTTCATTTTGCTTCTTGGAACCTCAAATTTCCCCATCTGTGACTGATTAAATTCATAGGCTTGGCCAGTCTTAAAGGGTCAGCAAGTAAATATTTCAGGCATGTAGGCCGTAGAGTCTCTGCAGAAATTACTCCATTCTGTCATTGAAACATAGGGGCCTAAGTGATGGGAGGGCAAAAGAGCCAGGCTATGTTCCCACAGACGGGCAGACCCTTGGATTAGAATGGAGTTGGGAAAGGAAGGTGGACCACAAGGGGGCGCTGTGGGTCCATGGTAAGACCTAGCTCTGTGGCTATGAAAGGGGTGTGGTACCGGGAGGCTGAGCAGTGAATGGGAGACAAAGCAGCGGCCCATACCCCAGCCCGTAGCTGAAGAACGGCTGGAGTTCAGACCTAGGCAGGACCCCGCCTCTGAGGCCCTGGGAAGAGCCACTCTACGCCAAAGGCAGCCTTGGCCACCCCAAGTCCCGCACTCCGAGCTGCACTGATTTGCGCTCCTCTGACGCAAGGGCTAGCCTCACCTCTTCTGGACTTCAGCACTCTCTGCTCAGGCAGATAATGCATTGACAGGCCCTGCAGCAGGTTAGCCTAAGCTGGGGGACAAAAAGAGGAAGGGCCAGGCCAGCCATCCTGGAACCAGGCCAGCGGTCAGTGACTTCTGCTTTCCTAGGCACTCTTGTGCAACTCCTTGTTGTGACAGAATCCTCCTCTTGGGCACACCTACCTTGGTGAGCTCCTGCTGCAGCTGCTGCCACTGCTCATTGTAAGTCTTCCTCAGGTGCTGCCGCTCCCGGATCAGCACACTCAGCTTGCTCAGGGGCCCTGAGTTCAGATCTTCTGCATGTTGCCGCAGCACCCGGCTCAAATTCTCCGTCTGACTTGTTATCTCTGCCCAGGACTATGACACATTGTGAGATGGGGAAGCAGGAAGAACGTGACAGCGGCCCTCAAGCCTGAACTTGCCACATCTCCAACCCCACCTCTCAGGGTTTTGGGAGAAGCTGGGGGTGAGTGGGAAGCTCACCTGGCTGACATGGCTGTCAGGGCTACTGCTCCAGCTCTGGCCTCCGCTGTCCTGCAGTGACATGTGGTGAAGCAGTCCTGCATATTCCCGGTCACTCTTGACCCTCTGGGCCATCCACTTCCTCATGCCCTCCAGTAATCGAAGCTCAGCTTCCTGCATCTGCTGCACTGCCCCATGGCCCTGGGGGCTGCACAGCTCTGAAGAGAAGCCCATAATGGTGTCCTGGGGACAGAGACAGGGTCATTTAGTGGAGCAAAGCAGCAGCTGGAGATGGAAGGGCAGGAAAAAGAGGCCAAGGGCTAGTAAGGTCAAAGAGGGCTACAGGCAGGACATGGGTGGGGTCCTGCCCAACAGAAAAACCAATGGGCACAGACAGCAGCCTGGGCTGGGGACGGCCCTTGCTGCTTCCTGTGTGCCAGGCCGGGTCCCAGAGCCAGTGGTCCCTTTTCCAGGAACCAGACTGGAGATCCCTACTAGGGTCCGTCATCCACACTATTCCTGGATGTTTCCGGATCCTGCATGAGGGTCCTCAACAGTGCTAAGTTTGCTGCACTTCAGGGTCAGGGAGCGGCTGAAGGAATCCTGCTACTGGGCCCTCCTGCCTTTCCCAAGCTCCTAGCCGCTCCCCAACAGGTTTCAGACTCCCGGAACATCTGTCTGGCCCCTTTCTGGTGCCTACCAACTGCCACCCTCCTGCCCATGCCCCATGTAACCTCCTGGACCTTGAAGGTGGAGTTACCTTTCGTGGGCAGCTGCTCCCGGGGCAGGCGGCAGCGGACCAACTCAGGCCCAGAACCCGCTCAGCCCAGTTCCTGATTACCAGCTTCCTCCGCCGTGGTTTCAGTTGCCCCAGGCCCCGGGGCGGGTCCACTACAGGGAAGGGGCGGGCTGGAGCTCCCAGGCCCCCCCCTGCTCCCCACTCTGCATGCCCTGGGCTACAGCCTACAGAGGCAGCTCAGCCACGGAAACGGAAGGGAGGAGGAGGCCGGCAAAGAATGGTCATGCCTGTTCACCAGGCACTCCCAAGGGCCCTGCGAGGACGTTCCCTGAACACCGGGAAGGAACCCAGAACGGACTGGGAGTGTACTGGAGGTGAGGCCCTAGGCAAGGAGTTGGGCCCAGTGGCACCTAGGGTGCGCAGAGTCTGGGGACAATTGTGAGTCCTGTCAGCATGCTAAGGTGTCAGGGGGGCACAAGAGAGGAAGGAAACTAGTCCTGTCCCTCGTCTGGATTCCCTAAGCACAGCTCAGGCTCCAGCCTCTATTTGAATATAAAATTTCTAAATGAATACCCTAAGCAGAGGCCTGCTTCTCAGGCATGGGTCCCAGCAGCACCTTTTATCCCTGAACCCAGGTAGGGCTTTCAGTCTCAGTGGAAGCCTGGGCCAGCACAGGGTAGGAAACATGCATTTTCCCAAGGGGGACCTGGGTGCCCCCAACCATGTAGTCCTAGTGTGCTATTTCTTTCTCTCCGCCCTCTCCCCCTTTTTAAAGTCTCTATATAGTCCTGACTGCCCTGGAACTCGATATGTAGACCAGGCTGGCTTCAAACTCAGATCTGCCTGCCTCTGCCTCCCAAGCTGTGATTAAAGGTGAGCGCCACCATACCCAGCTCTATTTCTGTGATGAACACCATAACTAAAAGCAACTTGGGGGAGCAACGGGTTTATCAGACTTATGGATTACAGTCCACTATTAAGGGAAGCCAGGGCTTAACCAGTAACCATGGGAGAACACTGCCTACTGGCTTGCCCAGCTTGCTTTCATATATACCCCAGGACCCTTGGCCAGGGGTGGCCACCCCGCAGTGTGCTGGACCTTTCCACATCAGTCATTATCAAGAAAATGCTCCGCAGACTTACCCAGAGGCCAATCTGATGGAGGCAATTTCTCAACTCAAGCTTCTCTTCCCAGATGATGCTAGCTTGTGTCGAGATGACATCCCCCCACCCCCGAAACACACTCTAACAAGCACACAAATTTTCTTGGTTCATTCAGGCTCCCCTTAGACCTCAGCTCTGTAGCTGGTGACCAGGTCACTTCACTTGCCCTACCCTCTAGGCTCATTTCCAGCTGCTGAATTTTCTTTTTCTTTTTTTGATTTTTCGAGACAAGGTTTCTCTGTGTAACAGTCTTGGCTGTCCTGGAACTCACTCTGTAGACCAGGTTGGCCTGGAACTCACTGAGATCCACCTGCCTCTGCCTCCCAAGTACTAGGATTAAAGGCGTGCGCCACCACTGCTCGGCTGCTGCTGAATTCTTACCTAGGAAGCTGGTGCACCTGCTCAGCACAGGAGGCCCCTAGCCCCCTTGGAGACATTTAAGCCTTCTGACTTAGGCCCATCTGCAGTCAAGACACCACTGAGCCAAACTGGCCCCAGTTCCCACCCCTTCCCCCAGTTGAACACAGTAATGGGTCCCGGGAAGAGCAATAGTAGCACGCTGGAGACCAAGCTTGGTTTGCATAGTCTGCACGTTTAATCACTTTAAAACCTCTAACATTATCTTGTGTCCATTAAATAGAACCAACAATGCCAGGCCTGTTTAAATTACAAGGAAAAAAAAATCACTGTGCACCAACCCAGTATCTTACAAAACCAGCCGGGATGGCCACGAGGGGTGGGCAGAAGGGGCACCCCTGGGCAAGTAGGCTGGGTACCAGGAAGAGCTAGGGAAAAGAAAACGGGGGTCCCAGGTGGGAGGGGACTGATTGTCCTAATGGGAGGGGTGCAAAAGGCACATCAGAAGAGAGGGCTTGGGGGGGCATCATAGGCAATGCTTTCTCCACCAGGGCACAGTGTTAGAAAGGGCTTGGTGCCGCCACCTGCCCACCCCTGGCACTGGAGAGCCAGCGACCCATAAGCCCTTGGCACAACCCATTTAAAACACAGATGTCAGTCTACCCCTCCTACTGTGACCCCCTTTCCTAGAGCCCACCTGGCCAGCCTGCCTCTTCAGGACATGGGGCTTAGTTATTCTGTATTCCTCAGCAATATGCTGCAGCCCCCTATACCTCAGGGCTGGGCAGCCATGGGAAGGGCAGGGTGGGCATGGGTGTGAGGAGGTGAATGGTCCAGCTGCTACCCCCATTAAAAATANTCAGCATCTAAAGTGAAATAATCACAAAGTGAAAATATATCCTCAAACAGCTCCTGAGATCTCCCCACAGGGGAAAGCAGCATCGGGTGGGAGGCGGGAGGAGCCGGCTGGGCCACCGTCCCTTCCCACCACCCACCCAGGGGCTCCGGTACTGTGAGTGCCAACAGCCCAGCAGCCCCGGGCTCAGAAAACAGGGCCCTGGCAGGGGGCGGGGGAGGGTGCCATTGAGAAGATGGTCAGGACACCAGCACAAGGCCCCCAGAGCTTTAGCTTGGCCCATGCCAGCCTAGCTCAGCCTGGCTACCAGCTGAAGTGGAGGCCTGGAGTGCAGAGGCAGGCTGAGAGCATGTAAGTACGTGCACGCTGGAAAGTGCCTGCTTCACCTTGGTCCCTTCCTACAACTGCAGCTTCTGCGGAGGCTCATCCACGAGCCAGAGAGGGTCAGGGGATGCAAAAGCCCTTGGAGAGGTGGCTGCCTTCTTCAAGTACCTCCTGGCCAGCCTCCCTGTTGCCTGGATGGGGACCATTATTGCTTTCGGAGGGGCAGGAAAGGGGCAGGGCTGCAGCCTGGTCAAGGGCCCAGGGAAAGGCCGCCCCTCTTCACTCCGCAGGAACTCCAGCTGGGCCTTGGAAGCTGCCCTAAAGATTTTACTCCTTTCTCCACGTGGAGGGGTGGAGGGGGTGAGGCTCCTGGGGCCCCACCTCAGGCAAACAGGTAGGCCCAAGGATGGGGTAGGAAGCAGTGTCTGCCCCTCTTGCCTCCCAACTAGGGTCCAAACCCAGTCCCAAGATAAAAAAATACTTTGGTGAATTAAAAAGTGCCCGAGGAAGGGATCAATTTGACAGGGTGGGCAGTGGGCTCGTCAAAGGGCGCTCTGGTCTTTGATAAAGGCGGTCCTCTCGCCCCGGCCCTCATCCTCTTCTGAGTCAGATGGGCACTCCTCCTGCCAGGCCTCGGGGGGCAGCCCCTTGTAGGAAACGAGGCCACGGTCCATGGTGTACACCTTTACTCCCCGGAAGCTGAAGCCGGAGCGCAGCTGCAAGACCAGGAAGACAGTGCCAAAGACCAGCACGATGAAAAGGCAGCTGAGGCCGGCCACCACCTCAGGCAGATGAGAGGGCAGCAGCCCAGTCTGCAGCCGGGGCTCCACCTCCACCTCTGGGTGTAGTGCAGGAGGCTGCTGCTGAGGCCGAGATTCTCGACTGCTCTGGCTTTGCCTGGAGCAAGTTTGCTCCACAGGGTCCAGGGAGGCATGGCTGGGGCAGCTGAGGCAGTCTGTGGGAGCTGGGCCCTGGCATGTGGCACATGAGGCGTGACAGGGGGTGCAGACGCTGGCACGGATGATCTCCACATCATTCTCAGTGCTGTAGTGTGTATCAAGGACTTGGGGTGTGAAGCCTGCTGGGCAGTGCTGGACACAGCTTTTCTGGTGCAGCGAGAAGCCTTCCTCGCACACTGCAGGCACAAGAGAGGAGGGAGGGTAAGTATTAGTCAAGTGGATTGTGGCCCCTAGCCACTGAGCTCTCCACCCAAGGTCCATGGTGGCTCTACAGACCTACAGTCCCCAGGAGCCTTTTTCTTTAGCTGCCTGAAGGTCACTGTCCCCTCTGACTCCACTGTCCCAATCCCATCGCCCCCAAATTTCCCAGCCTCAACCACACCCACTACTGACCCACGCAGGCCTGGCTGGGGGTGAGGGTTTTGCAGCCGCTGCTTTCAGGAGGTGGAGAGAGTCCCTCAGAGGCTGTGCCATACAGTACCAGAGTGAACTTGGTCAGCGTCCCTATTCCAGAGTTGATAAGAGAAAAGGGTCAAGGCCTGGACACCATGTCACCATCCTAGAGCCCACCGCTCTTCTTCCCCTCCCCCACTCTCCAAGCGTCTCCAGTACCGTAGTTGTTGGCTTCGCTGGTGTTTTCGATCTCTAGGACCCACTCGCCAGAGGGGTCCTCATCCCAGGAATGAGTTGTCATGAAAGCCCAGTCATTAAACCCATCAGCGGAGTAGTCGTGGGGTCTGGAGGAAGAGAGTTCCATGTAGCCATCTGAGGTCCAGAGGGGACACCTAGCCCATGACATATGGGACATACGCCATCCTCCCCATGTGGCAACCTCATAGACTGGAAATGCTTTTCAGGAAGGCTGTTTCCCAGATGTTCTTAGCCAGAGGACTATTTCACACAACTGGCACGATAAATGGGTCTAAGGCAAGGATTCCTGTGATGAGGTAGTCCCAAAGGACATGGCTGTCCCTCCCCGAGTGTCACGGACATTAGCTAGAGTCTGGAGATAAAGTGACAGAATGTATTAGGAAATGAGAGTGAAGGGGACATGGGGAGCACCTGGCAGCCAGTAAGGTGGAACGGGTGCCCAAGGGGCTGATAAGGTGGATGGCCAGGTCACCACGGCGATTGTAAGACAGGGTGAGCCGTGCCTGAGCATGTTCCAGCCGGGTGATGTGGTTGGGCTCGCCTAGGCACGCTGTCACAGACTTGCGCACCTCTAGCCGTTTGCCGATGTCCCTGTGCAGAAAGCACCATGTGAGTCACAGGCCAGGAGTGACCAGCGGGCACCCCAGCAGCTCTCAGGTCCCATTTGCCCCTCCCACTCAGGGGCCAGTCTTTACTTGGGCTCCACCAGGATGTCGATGATGCACTTCCGCTGGGGGGCCACTGTTGTCCAGTTCTGGGCCAGGGCCACCATGGCACCTGCATCCAACAGCCCGTAGCCATACGAATGGCTCACTGTGGAGGCAGGGAAGGGTCAATAGGGAGGCAGGAGAGCCCCCATCCTACCTCAGAGCCCAAATCTCTGGGTCACCATGCCCTACCTTTGCGGCCCACACCATTGGTAGCCCAGTCATTAGCATTGAGGTGGGCTGGCTTTGCGGTCTGTACCACCAGGTGCTGCATGTCCCGCCAGGTGAGATTCTTACTGAAAAGGAGGAAAGGCTAGGGATCAGGCTTCTTGGAACATGGCTGGAAAAAACAGCTTCTTTACAGAGAGCGAGGCTGGGGACAGGCTGTTGCTTGCCCACTTACTTGGCTTCCAGGGTGAGAGCGATGATGCCAGCTGCCAAGGGGGCAGAAGCCGAGGTGCCTGTGTGAGATTCTGTGCACTTCTGCCTCAAGTCAGTTGTCACCTGCCAGGGGACAATGGTATTGAGACCTTGATGGATGTTGGGGGGAGTGCCTGTCCTTCTGCCTATAGGCCCTGGGTACCCCAGATGGCATGGTGAATAAGTCTAGACACTTGGGTCTCAGCTTCTACCTTGCTAACACGTGTAGCCCCTTCTAAGGCCAAGTTTCTCAAGGAATAAGGTGGGTCATTAGAGGCTGGAGTACAAGGCATGTTTTCAGGGAGACTGTACTTCTCAGAGGTTCATAGATGGCTTTGCAGCCCTCAGGAGTCTAGGAGGAATCCCCAGCTCACAGTGCACATTCCACAAGGCCTAAGCCTCTCTCATCCAGCCACTCGGGGATGAGAGCAGATGAGGTCTAATGGGGCCCTGGGCAGAGAACAAGAAGCCTCCCTTCCCAGCCCCCAGCCCCCAGCCCTGGGTAAGACTCACAATCTGCTTCTCATTCTGATTGCCACTGCTGTAGGTGGTGGCCAGCGTGGAGGAGCAGGCCTCACTGTACCAGGGCACATTGCCGAACTGTGTGGCACTGCTGATGGACAGCGTGTAGATGCTGTTGGTGTAGCCGTCACAGTTGCAGCTGTCATGTTCCCGGCCCCCGTTCCCTGAGGCCCAGACAAAGATGGAGCCCAGCCCCCCGCGACCCTGTGAACAAAGTGGGCTGAGGTTACTCAAGATGCACCATGAGTTGGGGGTGGATAGGGGTATGGAGGTACAGCGGGAAGATGCTATAGCAGCCTGGGAAGACGGGAGCCTCCATCCCTGGGGACTCTGAGCTCACTTCTTGGATCCACCCAAAGATCCCTGTAGATCAGTATATATGCATACTTAGATCAAATCAGACTAGGTTTACCACCAAAATGCTCTGAGTGGCAATCCCTGCAGGATGGGGTAATGGATGGTTCTTGTTTCTTTTTATTTTCTGTCTCTTAAACTCAAAAAATTACTGTATGTGTATGGTCATGCCTGCCACGTGGTGGTCAGAGAACAACTGTGTGGATTTGGTTCTCTCCTTCCACATGTATATGGGTACTGGGGCTTGGACTCAGGTCATCAAACTGTGTGCAGATGCTTTACCTGCCAAGCCATCTCTCTTGGACCCCTGTCACTTATTATCTCTGGCGGTGCTGAGACCAAACCCATGGTCTCAGGTTGGGGACGAAGCTCCTTGGCAGAGGACCTGCCTAACACATGTAATGCCTAGGATCAACATAAAACTGCAAATCTTTGCCCCAATTAAAGAAAAAATCAGGGCTAGAGAAACAGCACAACAGTTAAGGGCACCTGTTGCTCTTGCAGGAGACCTGGGTCTGATTCTCAGCACTCATATGGTCTCTCACAACCATCCATAATCCCAGTTCCAGGGAATCCAAAAGGCATGCATGTGGTGCACATACATGCAAACCATTAAAAATTTATACACATATCATAAAAATAAATAAAATTAAAAAAAATCAGGACCTTATTCAAAGGTACATTGTTAGTCTCCAACTCCTTAATGTTTTAATAACATTTAGTTTAAAAAATTTTTTTAATGTGCATTGATGTCTTGCCTGCATAAGTATCTGTGCCAGGGTGCCAGATCCCCTGGAACTGGAGTTACAACCAGTTGTGAGCCACCATATAGGTGCTGGGAATTGAACCCTGGTCCTCTGGAAGAGCAGCCAGTACTCTTTTAACAGCATGCAGAGCCATCTCTCCAGCCCATGAAATTTATTTTTATTTGTATGAGTGTTTTACCTGCATGTATGTACATGTACTAGTGTGTGTCTGGTGCCCTCAGAGGACAGAAGAGGGCACTGGATCCCTGGAACTGCAGTTACAGACAGTTATGAACCACCATGTGGGTTCCTGAGAACCACACCCAGGTTAGTGTTCTTAACCACTGGACCAGCTCTCTGGCCTCTGTGATGTTTCATCTGACCACTTGTGTCACTATTAAAATGAAACACAAGAGCAGGCATGGTGGTGCACACTTGAAATCCCAACAGCCAGGAAGCTGAAGCAGTGGAATCACGAGTTCGAGGCTAGCTTGGGTTACACAGTTACACGGCAAGTTCTGGGCCAATCTAAACCACATAGGAAGACCTTGTCTCAAAAACAAGGGCCAAGAGGTGGTGGTTCACGCCTTCAACCCCAGTACTCGGAGGCAGAGGCAGGCGGATCTTTGTGAGTTTGATGCCAGCCTGGGCTACAGAGTGAGTTCTAGGACAGCCAAGGCTGTTACACAGTGAGACCCTGTCTTGGAAAACCAAAAAAGAAAAAGAAAAAAAAAGGAACGAACGAATGAACGAAAGAAAAGAAGGAAAAAAAAGAATATCTAAAATAGAGAAATAAGGAAGAGAGCAAACGGAAAAGACAGAACTCAGTCAGACCGATTTCCAGGGCTGGCACCAGACCCCCACTTCACCTGGCTAACTCCCCGAAAGAAGGCCTCCTCAGCGAGACGGGCTGGCCCATCCACGGTCTTGCCGTCGTCCTCAGGGCCCCAGCTGGCGCTGTAGATGTGGATGTGGTTGGGGTTCAAGCCCAGCGATCGAGCCTCTACCGCATCAGTCACCTCGCCATCCAGCATGCGCACCCCTGGCCGCAGAGTGGATGGGAAAAGGGGTGCTGTGTGGGTCCAGCTGCCAGGGGCACCCATAGGCACAGGCCCAGCCTGAACCCCAGGGAGAGTAAGAGAGAGGAGAGGCCAGTGCTAGGAAACCCAAAGCCCCCATCTACTGTCTACCATTGCCTTTCACAAACAGGCCCCAAAGAAAAGGAAAGAGGCTATGACCTCCTCAAGCCTACACATTCTTCACTACAAAGAGTCCTGGGCCTCAGAGGAGCAAGGGACCAAAGGCTGTGCTATGGTAAGGGGAGACTTCGGTTAAGAGGCCCCCACCCTGACACCTAGTACAGCTTTGGTGCAGGGAGGAGGGTCTTGGTCCTGCCTCAACTGAATGTACCAGGCTCTGCTGACTCCCTCCCTATGAGAGACCTTGCCTTGAACGAGGTGGGAATGGGGAATGGGTTGGGGGGGAAGGCTGGGGGGCGGGAGGAAGGAGGAGAGGGAGATTTGTGGTTGGTATATAAAATGAATAGAAAATCTTTTAATAAAAAAAGAGGCCTCCACCCCACTCTGCCATGCCACCAGCACTGGGATTCCAGCTTTTCCATTTGTTAAGGACCTTCCTAGCATGCTGTCAGAAGATCCATTGTGGAAGGTGGTGGGTAGGCAGAGAAAACTTCCAAGAGAGGTCCCCCCACCTTCAGTGTGGACCCAGGGCCAAGGCTCATACCCACCTCCAATTCGGGCGTTGTAAGCTACACCTACACCACAGACACCATTGTTGGCCACTGCTGCCACTTCACCTGCACACCGGGTGCCGTGCCTACCAGGATCAAGAGCACAGCATTAGTTGGTGTGGACAGAGTGCAGCAGACATAGCTGAGGAGTGGGAAGATCAGAAAGGACCCTGAGCCACATCCATCACCCATGTGAGCACAGNATTTCCCCTGTGGGGCCTGCAGTTCGCTTTGCTCTGATCAAAACGTCCCTTGGATCCGGGTGTATAGATCTCTGAGTTTGAGGCCAGCCTGGTCTACAGAGCAAGTTCCAGGACATCCAAGGCTACATATGGAAACTATGTCTCAAAAGACCAAAACCAAAACTCCCTTGGGGGATCAGGACTATAAACAAGACTCAGTTGTGGGTTTTTTGTTACTTTTGTTTTTTTTAGAGACAGGGTTTCTCTGTGTGGGCTGTCCTGGAACTCACTCTGTAGTCCTGGAACTCAGGGAGATGTACCTACCTCTGCCTCCCCAGTGCTGGGATTAAAAGGCATTCGCCACCACCGCCTGTCTTCTTGTTTGAGATAGGGTCTCGCTATGTAACCCTGGCTGGCCTGGAACTCATTATGTAGACCAGGCCTCAAACTCATGGAGATCTGCTAATATCTCCCTCCTAAGTGCTGGTTAGATTAAAGGAGTATGCCACCATGCTCAGAAAGACTTCAGTTTCTAGGTGGGACATGTGACATCAGACTTAACATTCCTCACCTGTTGTCATTCATCTGTGTATACCGAGGCTGTGGGTCAGGGTCCTGGTCATTGACATCAAAACTGGCTCCAGGATCCTGTAAGAACATGGCCGTCATCAGGAGCTGCCTAACCACACTGAGATAACAGAACAGTTCCTAGAGGCCCCTCCCCAGGCATCACTAGCACCTGCCTCCGTTCCTTACATAATTGCCTGCCAAGTCAGGATGGTTCTTCTCAATGCCGTCGTCCAGGATGGAGACCACAATGCCGTGGCCTGTGAAGCCCTGGGCCCAGGCTTCCTTCACGTTCAGGTCTCGCTGAGTGACACCAGACTGCAGAGACAGCCAGTCCATCAACAGAGAACACAGTCCACCCCCAAACCGCCATCTCCACCCATCCCAGCTCTTAAAACGCCACTACTGAATTCCACTGGGAATGTGGATTCTGGGAAGGCAGGATGGGCTAGAGCAGTAGTTCTCAATCTGTGGGTCATGACCCCCTGACAACCCTCTATCTCCAAAAATATTTACATTACGATTCCTAACAGTAGCAAAATTATAGTTATGAGGTAGCAACGAAAATAATTTATGGTTGGGGGTCACCACAACATGAGGAACTGTATTAAAGGGTTGCAGCATCAGGAAGGTTGAGAACCACTGGGTTAAAGGCAGAAAAGAGGGAGGAAGAACCAGAAGCCTCAGAGTGTGGCTCATCCACTCACAGCACCTCACAGCNGTGGGGAAGAGGACCAGTGCCCAAGGAGGTGGCATACCAGGTACCACTGCTGGGGGAACTTGGGGTCTGTAGGCTCCTGATACACGTCCCTCTTGGGCCTTCGTTTTGCTACCTGCTGCTCCAGCCACTTTACCTAGGAATGATATAGATGATACAGGTGTGTATGGGGGTGCACAGTGTTGGCGGGGTGGGGGGAGGGGGCTTAGAACAGAAGAGGGAGGCAGCCAGAAGGGCCAGGGCCATATTTACTTGAGGCTCCCTCTGTAGCCGGCTGTGCCGCAGGCGGTGAGGCGACAGGGACCGCTTTGTCACTGCTCTATGCCTGAAGTGGTAATAGTCACCGAAGATCTGCAATAAAGAGTGAGGCAGAGATGGGCCTTCCATCTGCCAGTCCCTGGGGGAGGCAGAGAAGGGGGCGGACAAGGCTGCTGGGGAGGCTCACAAAGACAAGTGGTGGGGGGCGTCTGCTCTCTGCTTAAGGCCCACGAGAACATGCAGGGGATAGAGGAGCACCCTTACTGAGATGCGCTGGGTTTTCTAAGCAACCTAGGATGAAAGCCCACTAACAGGACAATGCCACAGATCCCAGCCCAGCCACTCAGAACCTACCTCTTGCCGAGATGCCCTGGAAGACAAACTGCTGTATGGTGCAAAAGCCCCTGCCCTCGCCCTCCCCACCATGGGGCGGTGTCCTGAAGTTACACCAATAGGCCAGGTAAGAAACCTACCTGGCCCAGGTTGTGGAACCCATGCTTCCGTGCCACGCTGTCAGCCACAGCCGGGCCTCCAGAGATGTGCACAGCCCAAGTGTTGGTGAAGACCTTCTGGCCACGAGCGTCAGCTGCCAGCAGGACCAAGGCTCCTGCTGCTGCTACCACCCATAGCAACCAGGGCCTCAGCTCCATGGGGGGGCAGATGACTGGGACCCCAGAGCTCCCGTCTCCCTGGCCTGGTCACAGGGCCTTGGCTGCCACGTGCCTGCTCACTGCCGGGGGCCCGGAGCTGACTGGTGGGGGCATGAGGCCGAGATGGGCAGGGCTGGGGGAGCAGGATGAGGGCCGGCTCTGAGGGAGCAAGAGGAAGAAAGGAGGAAGAGTCAGTCCAGTCTCATCACACACCAATGCTGCCCTTCCTGTCTTCAAGGCTTAGTCAGGGCCTAGGAGGAGTTTCAGGGGAGATGCATACAACAAACACCTGAGGGGCTGGGAAGATGGCNCGGTAAGGACAGTTACTACTGCCCAAGCATGAGGACCCGAGTTTGGAGTCCCAGGACCCACATGAAAGAGTAGACTTGGCAGCCTGTGCCTTTAACTCCAGCACTGGGGGCAGGGCAGAGACACAAGAATCCCTGGGGTTTGCTGGCTAGCCAAACTACCCAAATTTACAAGCTTCAGGCTTGAGAAGAGACCCTCCTGTCACAAAACAAAAACCAAACCAAAGAAAACAACAACAAAAAACCCCAAAACCAGAAACAGTGGTCAGGGATGGAGAGACGGCTCATCCACCACTCATGGAGAGTGGTGAAGAACACACACAGTTCCTGTGGAGAAGCAGCGGTCTGGTCCTAGCACCTGTACTGGATGGTTCACAACTGCTTATAACTCCAGCTCCAAGGGATACAACACCCCCCCAGCCTCACCAGACATTCGCACACACGCGCACACACACTCACACACATACATAGACACACACACATACATAGACACACACACACACACTCACTCACTCACTCACTCCACAAACCCCCCATGCTGTCTCTGGAAGAATCCAGCTCCTACCCCTAAAGGTCAGCCAAACAGGCACATGGACCCCACCATCTCCTTTCACAAGCCTTTCTCCATTAAGAATACAAGCAGGGCTTGAGTCATTCAAGACAAAAACCAAACAATAAGCAAAGAAAGAAAGAAACATTATAAAATGGCATGTACACATGATTCCATTCTGTTTTCTTAAAACTATACATGTATATTTATACATAACCAAAACAAAATCTGGAAGGACACACACTAAGATGTTAACAATGGCTCCTTGGAGGTGGTGAGAATTATGAGTAGCAATTTTTTTCTTTGTGCTATGTATGTTCTCATAATACCTAGGTATATTTTATAAAAGAATAACATGCTAGCTCTTAAAAAATCAACAGAGTCTACCCATCTCATTAGGGTATCCTGGTTCAGCAGAAACNGTTAGCTGTAGGGAGTTATTTGAAAAGACTCACAGTGACTTAAGTTGGGAGGGAGGCTAGGAAACCACGCTCTGAGCACAAGGGATTCCTGAGGCTTCCCCTCCCTCCAGGACTGAGATGACAGCCATCTTTAGAGGCAGGGCCCAGAGCTGCCCCCTCCCTTGTTCCAGACCCACCACCTTGCGTAATCTGAGCCCGGCAGCCAGGGCAAATGCTGACTGCTGAGCCAGGAGCACCAAGGTGAGGCTGAATCAATAGACCTGAGCGTTGTTTTTCTTCCTTCAGCAAACAGACGGCAAGACCCCTCTACTAGGGGCCACATAACCGTCCGCATAAAGGGCCCCTGACTAGCCACAAGCCAAGCTCCTGGGGTAGGTGGAAGCTAGGATAGGTTCCAGTAGGCTGCTGGGGTACCCTGTCTCAGTGCCAAGCTTTTGTGTCTGCCCAAGGATCCTGATGGTGGCCCCTGCCATTCCCNTGTCCCAGCCCCAGAGGTGGCCATTCAGCCAGATGGTGAAATGAAGATGCCTCAGCACACACTGCCCCNAGGAACTGGACNCATGTGCTTGCTGCTGGAAACTCCTGGATCCTCCCTAACTGCTGCGTCTCGCCCTANAGGCTGAGGGGACTCCACACACAATTCCTGGAGTATTTTCAGTTTACACCAAAATAACCTGACAGCTGATGGCAGGAAACATCCACAGTGCAGAANCCATGCCCNAAGGGCAGAGTCCAAAGGGCTTCAAAGACATGCCTGGGAGTTACAGCTCCATGTCCCCTCGGAGACTAATCAGGTGCTCCACTGCCAAGGAGGGAAGGAACTCCAAGCCCCCGTTTAAGAAGATGTGGGGCTTAGAGGCAAAATCGTATGGAAACAGGGCCTGTTCTCTTGCCNCATCTGAAACCTTTTGGGTTTAGACATCAGGCAGACTCCCTGCCCAGAGTTGTAAGACCTGCCTGCAGCTTCCAAATTATGGCTGGGTCTGTCTGGGTCTAGCCCAGGTTCCAGCAAACTGTAGATGGAGCCACAACTGCCTGGCGTTAAAGGTGATTAACCAACTATTTAATTACCTTGCAGCACTCCAAAAGCAAGCAATTCAGCTTCAGGCACAACTGAACAGGACAGGATCCCCCATCCCCAAGAAAGGTGATCTGCCTCCCTCCACCAAGTGTCCTCACCTATGGCAAGGGTAGGATATGGATTCCAGACATCAGACAGCCCTGCCTCATCAACTGACATAGAGGGAGGCCCACCCCCCCAAACACACACACGACCAATAGCTGAGAACAATGAATGAACAGGCTTCTCCCCACCCCCATCCCAGACTCTGACTCACCCTCTGAGTCCCAGTTGTCTCAAACCAGGAGGCTGGATATATTTCTAGCCTCTCTGGGTCAGTCTTGCCCAGCACTCAGCTCTGGGCCTGGCTACCGACTGAGCTATGGTGCTGTTCCTAGCTGTTTTCCTGGGCAAAGTCTTTTTCTNTCTCCCTAGAACCTGTCAACAGAGACAACCACCCCAGGTATCAGAACTTCACCTACCACCAGGTGTGGCTGCTGTTTCCTGGGACCTGGAGACCTGGCTGAGACAGCCCCAGAGCCAGTCACTGAAGACTGCTGGGAAACCCAATCAGGTCTCTCTTCCCAGCAGAGGACTCAAGGTCCGTCCTGTTACCGGCACACAGACACTCCGTGAAATTTTAACTCCCAGTCCCGGCTCAACTACTGTTCCCTGCGTGATCTTACACAAGTCATTTCCTCTTTCTGGGCCTCAGTTTCC
>LZPO01107074.1:676157-694628 GCA_001675575.1 Neotoma lepida
AACCAACGAATCCTCTTTTTTAAAATGTAAATTTTGGACAGAAGCCCGATATAGGGACAAACAAACACTGAATCTGCCTGACCACGCTNCTTTGCTGTGTCCACACCTGGCCAGCAGCCACAGGCCCTCCCTGGGCCACATCACCTGCGTTGCCTTGGTACTTCCCAAGTCAGAGAGAATCCCAGCGCTCCAGAGAGATGAAAGTCGGCTTCCCCCAGGCGCAAGGACCAGGGGCGGTGGGAAAGTAGGCACTGACCAGACTAGTGTCTGCCGTCAGACCTGTCTGGCAAGCAGGCCGCCCCTCGATCAGCCACCCGATGGGGGCAGCAGGGGCCTCGGCCAGGCCTCGGCAGGAGGCAACCCAGACCTCCCCAAGCCGGCCTGCGCGCGCCCGCGGATCCCGCCCCCGACTGCTCCGGCCGCACAGGTGTGCGGGTCGGCCGAGGACCCCGCGTCCTACCAGAAGCGCGTCCCGTGGGGCACAGGCCCGAGCCGCCGGGGCCCCGGAGGACGGCGAGCAGGCGTGAGCACCCAGCGCCCGCGGAATGCTCTGCCCAGCCCGCCCCAGCAGGGGCCCCGCCGGCGTTTCCTGAGGTCAGAGGGCTCGCCCTGGCCCCAGCGGAAAAGTACCGGCGCGGGCCCAAGCCCCGCGCTCAGGTGGGCAGCGCTGCTCCCGTCCTCCCACCGCGGCGGCCGGGAACCCACGGCCGGAGCCCGGCGGCCGGCGAGGCCCGGGGCTGCGCCGCCCGGTTCCACGCTCCCCCGCCCGCTCCGGGCCCGGCTCCCCGGCGCGCCGCCTTCCCGGCCCCGGGCCGCGCGCCCTCGCCGCTTACCCTGGGGAGCCGGGCGGGGAAACTTTTCCGGCCGAGCGCCGCGGCTGCTCGGGCACCCCTCGGCCGAGCGCAGAGCCCGGCGGCGGGGGCCTGGCTCGGGCGGTCCCCGCGCCCGGCAGCGGCGTCACGGCGCGCAGGCGGGGAGGCGCGGCGGCGCGGCCTCGGCCCGGCCGGCGACCAGGGCAAGGCTCGGCCTGGGCTCGGGCGCGGGCGGGGGCAGCGGCCCGGCCGCGGCGGCGCGGCTTGTTTACTCGGGCCGCTGTCACGGCGGCGGCGGCGGCGGCGACGGCCCCGGCTCCTCCTCCTCCTCCGCGCCGCGCCCCTCCCCCTCGCGGCGCCACCTCCGCGCTCGGCGGCCGCAGCCGGCCCGGCCCGCTCGCCGCCGGTGGCGGGCGGGCGGGCGTTCCGAGCGCTCCACGCGGCGGGCCCCGCGGCCTTAGGGCGCCCTGGCTACGGCTGCCGGCGGGGCGGGTAGGAGCGCGGTCCCTGCGCGTCACCCCCAGGCCCCTCCGTCTGCGCCGGGCTCGGCGCTCGGCCTCGCCAACTCCCGGGCAGGCGGTCTCGGAGACCCAGACTGGGAGCCCGCGGGCGGGATGGCGAGGGAAGGGCCGGGAGTCGTGAGGAGCCCAGGCTGGCCCTGCCTTCCCCGCGGTCCCAGCTCCAGAGCCCTGAGTTTGGGGATAGTCCCGGGAAGGAAGCGCCCTGGGATGGCGGACCTGGGGCAACTCCACTCCCAGGTCGGACCTCACAGCGGCAGAGCAGCCCTCGCGCCTCCTGCTAGAGGAGTCACAGTTTTATTTGCTTCTGTAGAGACAGGTGGATAAACAGAAATAACCCACCTCCTTTTATGTTTGCCTCTTTTTTTTTTCCTACAACAACGGAGAGCCAGGCACCGGGCCAATCAGTTCACATTATCGTCTTCTTATGTACATTCTTTAATCCACATAATCTGTTCAGGCTGATTTATTAATCCCACTTTACAGATAAGGAAACTGAGGCACGCAAAGTTTAAATAATTTTCCTTAAGTCACACAACTTAGCAGGCCTCAGATTTGGCAGGCTTTACTCCAAGCTACTTACAATAATACCAGCCAGAGAGCCCTTCCCTCCCTGGGTTCCTGCCCTAGAAAACGGCTGTGCTACTTGGCTGAGGCCGACATTCTGCTTGAGCTGAGAAAGAAGAGGGGAAACCGGCCAAGAACTTCCCAGGCTGGGTTGTTCCAAGGTCGTCAGCAGCCTCTGCCCATCCCTTCTTGCTCTCTGTGAGATAACCTGGCTACATAATCTTATTCCATCCCTCTCCTTGTGTGTCTTTAACACGGGTTTCTGTACAGTCATAGAAACAGAGGCCACGGAGGGTTACTAGGAGCTAGGCGCTATCCTAAGCCGCCTTCATGTGTTAACTCTTCTTCCGAACCACAAACCCCCGTGAAGTTCACATAGCGGTTATTTAGGTACCTTTTCTGTATCTTGGCTGTTTCTTCTGAGGATGGAATTTAGGTCCAGGGAGGTTAAATGTACTAAGGAGCCAGGAGTGGTAGCACTTGCCTGTAATCCCCAAACTGGGGAGGCTGAGGCAAGAGAATGACCACAAGTGTAAGGCCAACCAAGACTACATATCAAGACTTTGTCTCAAAAATCCCAAAAATATTTATATACATATATACAAAATATGTATATACATATATATGTATACACACACATATTATATACCTAAAGTCATTCGTATGGAAAGTCACACAGCAAAGTTGGGCTCAAATCCCTGTGGCACTATTTTGCATTAATGGCGAGGGGAACCTTAAATTCTCAGAGCCTCAATTTACCCCTCGGTAAATGGACATGTGTATGCAGTTAATGGAGTCTGTTATAATTTGAGCACCCTTAAAAACACTGCAGACATGGGGTCCTCAAGGTCAGGAGATAAGTCTGTCAGTCATTCCCGCTCCTCCCAGACTGTGAGTACTTTCTCTAGAAGAGCTGGGACCTGTAGGGACAACTATGGGGCAGCCCCTACCAGCACACACCAAGTACAGTTGGGAGAACAATGTTCCTGTGGTAAGACTGAGGCAGGAAGTGAGTCAGAGTTCTTCCTCAGGCTGTGAGCAACAGCACCCATTTAGGGGAAACAGGGACAGGGTTGGCCCTATCTAGCAAGGGAGTCCCCCCCAGTGCCTCTCCCAATTGTCCTGTGACCTAAAAGGAAGGTCGCCCCAGAATGAAAGCCTCTGTGGTTCCACCCATCCTTGGAGGCTGGCCCAGAGGAGTCTCAGTGGATCTGTGGAAGGGAAGAACTAGCCAACCCTGAAGGCTGTACCCAGGCACGACTGTTTTCTCTTGCCAGCCTTCCCCGCTAGTGCTGCTCTGAGCAGGAGACAGAATCTGTACAGGCACCTCACTGAGGAGAAGGGATGTGTGGAGGGACCAAGCAGGTGAGCAGCTGCCTGGCTTAACCTGCAGCTGCTTCCACTCTGTTCTGCTCTCATTTGGAAGTTCACATAGATTGCATTTGCAACAATTCTGCCTACAAGAATCTGGAAGTGTGTCTCGGACTAGTTAGAGGGAGATGCCTTACCTCTCTGAAACAAGTCCTGTAGGCAGGTACTATACTCCTTAGCATCCTCTACCCACTGACCTGAGGCCTAAGCATCCAGGAAGCTAAGCTCCCTCTCACGCTCAACTCCTGTCCAGTCCCCTATGGAGACGCTTATCTGTTTTACAGAATCCTTCGGACTTGGACTGGAGTCTAGAGATGGGAGAAGTGGGGCCATGGGGGGGGGCGGTAAAAGGAAGGGTCAGATCTCTCTTTATCCTTCGATTTGGAGCTGATCCATAACTAATCATAGAGAACTAAAATCCACTCAGTCCCTTTGTCCCCTTGCGGAGCTGTGGGAGTCTTTGTCTGTCAAACCTCCCCCACCCGGAGGCACCCAGAAGTCTTCAGTAGCAGTCATGGTTTAAGTCAGCATATACGCGGCATGTGTGTATAAAGGATGCGTCCTTCCCCAAGGGATGGGAGAGGGTTCTGCTTGCTGGCTCCCTCCTTCCCTCTCTCTCTCTTTCCCCCTCTCTCTCCCCCTCTTTCTTTTTTCCCTCCCTTCCTTCCTTCCTTCCTTCCTTCCTTCCTTCCTTCCTTCCTTCCTTCCTTCCTTCCCTGAATCTTCAGTAGGGTCTCCATAGCTCCTATAATACAACAATGAAAGCTTCAGGTCATACAAAACAGAGTAAAGTGTGCCCATACTTCACCATCTAGCTCCAGGGAACCCAGGCTCCATCCTGACTGCTTCTGCTTCCCTGTTGGCTGCTGGTGCTCCAGTGAGGCTCCTGTCACGCCAGGCAGTAACTTTCCAGTTCTGGCTAAACCACTTTGGGAAAAAACCCTTTATATGACAGGCCGACTGGTGTCTGTAGGTGGGGGGAGGAGCTTCGAGCTAGAAGTGATCTGGTGGTGACATATTTGGTCACGTTGGAACTGGATCCCAACATGAGCAGCCTTCTCATTTTCTCATTTATTGGGGTGGGTCTGCACTTACCTTCTACCGCTGGCTCCTCTGCATCCCGGTCACTGGATGGTTTAATGGCTTCCTTTGGCCAGCTGAATGTCTTCAGCCTCACCTTCTGTGCCCAATGAGTGCTACCCACAATTAGGCACCTAATAAATGCTTTGGGTGCAGCCCTGTTTGCCAGGCATTTGCTGAATACCTGCTGGGTGTCTTGCCTTGGTTCCCTTAGGGCTTGTCCTCAGGAAGCCCAAGTTGCCTCTGACCTGAGACTCGGCAGGGTCCTTAACTTTACCTTTGTGACCTCGCTACTCCAACCAGTCCACTGCTCCTCCTTCACCTTAACAGCTGATCACCATCCCTTGATGTTGAGCTTCCTCATTGGTTTGTTGTCCCGTACAGGGACGTCCCTTACGATAGTTCTCCATCATTGACGCCTTGGGTCAGATTAGTCTCCATGGTGTGCACTGACGGCACTGTAGGACACTGACCACCTTTCTGGTCAACACCAGATGCAACTCCCACGGTAATAATGCCCCCAAGTTCCTAGACTTTGTCAATTTCCTTCCAGTGACAAAATCACTCCCCCAGGGAAACTTCTGATCCACAGTAAGGCATGAACCGGTCACAAGGTGGAGGTGGCTGTGACAGTCTGGAGGCAGTAGGAGTTGTAGCTGGGAGCCGTGTGCCCAGACGGCTCTCAAGTGCCAAGCCACTTTGTATGGCAGTATGACAATGGGGTTATTTAGTGTTCAGAGCAAACAATGTTACACATCTTCATGACATCCGAGGACATCCCTTTCAGAGTGTTAGTGACAAGGTGAATCAGGCTCACTGACTGAAGTGGGGAAATGGGTGAGACACCTTAGCATTAGACATGTATTCAGAAAGCAGGTCTATGATTGCTGGGGGAAGTGGGTAGGGAGGGGCAGGAGGAAGCCCCAGAGATGATGGACTTGCTCCTTATCTTGATTGTGGTGATATTGTCATGGGTGTGTACGTGTGTCAAAACATATTAAGTTGTATACTTTAAATATATGCAGTTTATAGTATGTCAATTATACTTCAATAAAGCTGATTTGGTTGTTTACAGTTTTAGTGTTTCACAGACATTACTCTGAAAATCCACTTAGGGAGTAGCTCATCTTTTGGCTATACTATAAATGAGAGTTACTGTAGTACTGAAAATAACAAATGCCTGGTGTGATAGTCACATTTATAACCCCAGCCCTCAGAGAGGCTGAGGACTGTTTGGGTTTGAGACCAGCCTGGACTACACAGTAAGACCCTTCTAACATAAAATAAAACTTGTTCATGGCGATGCAGGTCTGTAATCCCAGCACTTGGGAGGTGGAGGCAGGGGGATCAGGAGTAGAGGCCAGCCTCAGCTACAATCAAGTTGGAGATCAGCCTGGACTACATGAGACCCTGTCTCCAAAAAGGGGCTGGGGAGAGTGGCAAGTTCAGGGCTGACAAGAAAGAGGAGACAATGGTGTGGAGACCAGCTGGCTGGGGTGTCATAGAGAAGCTGTCTGTCCCCTGGCTCAGGACAGCTCAGTCCTGTCACGTGACATCAAACAGACATGTCTGGAACAGCATTATCAAGGGCTTGAGAAATAAAACAATAAGTGCAGTGTGGGTAGCCAGGAAAGAAACAGATAATTCTGGAAATGACAGGTTCTTCCACTAACTTTAATCCTTAAACCAAATACTGCAAGGGGAAAAGTCAGCTAATACCTGGGTAAGGCTGGCGCTTTCTCCAAGGGCAGGTATACCTGGGGAGCAGAGCCTGGAGCTNCGTGCCAGCCTGCCCCTCACAGGCTGCTGCCCACTTGAGGGGCTACACTCAGCACACATGCCTGAGAGGCCCAGGAGGGAGGCCTGTGAGTGGCAGACCTCTGCTAGGGGACCAGATTCCTTTGAACCACTGGAGACTCCAAGGTCCTCAGGAGCCCTGAGCAGAGGAAGGGGTTCGTTCACTCATCTCTCAGGTTAGTTAGGTTAGTTGCTGTGATAAAACCCTGACTAAAAGCTACCTGGGGGAGAAAACAGTTTACTTCACCTTAGGCTTTGCAGTATGTCACTGAGGGAAGTATGACAGGAACTCAGACAGTGGGACCTGGAGGTACAAGAAATGAGACAGAGATGAGAGACAAGTGCTGCTTGCCCACTGGTTTCCTGAGCTACCTTCCTTGTACAAGCCAAGGACCACATGCTCAGGGTGGCATCCCATGCCCCGGTGGTGGGCAGGGCCTTCCTATGTCAGTTAGCAATTAGGAAAATGCCCACTGACATGTCCAGAGGCTGATCTGATGGAGGCAATTCCTCATTTGAGGGTCCCTCTTCTCAGGTGTGTCAAGTGACAACTGAAGCTAACCATGACATTGATGGAGCACCTTCAGATGGTGGACTTCTTCTAATGTCCCCATTGTGAGGGAGACTGACAATAGGCAGGTCCAGATCATCAAGGAACATTTGGAAGATAACGAAGGGGCTGGGGATACAGTTCAAGAGCACTTGCTGCCATGTACAAGCCCTTGGTTTGATCTTTAGGACTTGCAAGGCATCATGGTACACACCCGTAATCCCAGCACTCAGGAGACTGAGGATTCTAAGTTCAAAGTTAGCCTGAGTTTTAGAGTGTGATCCTGTCTCAAAATCATCATCATCATCATCATCATCATCATCATCATCATCATCATCATCACCACCATCGTGTGGTCCTCCTTGGGAAGGAGCCCCTGACGCTGGGGTGTCAGGGAAGGCCAATGAATACAAATGATCTTTCAGCCGGTCTCAGAAAAAGAAGCAAAGGTGTGAGGTTCTAGAGGAAGGATGAGGTTGGAGAAGCCTCAAGAACAGGGGTTGGGAAATAGACACGTGGGAGAGAGAGGGTAGCAGTGGGAAGAAATGAGAATGGCGACAAGGACAAGCTCACAGAGCACGTGACAGGCAGAGCCTAGATGCCAAATTTAGTGCTCTGAGTAAGGGACAATTTATTGAGTTTTATTGATTTGTCCCATATATTTATTTTTACAGTCTTACTATGTAGACAAAGTTTGTCTGGAACTCACTAAGTAGCCCAGGCTGGCCTTAAACACACTCATTTTGCCCCCCCCTTTAAAATAAAAGGTCTATCTGAAGCTGGGCATGGTGGCACATGCCTTTAATTGCAGCACATGGTAGGCAGAGGCAGGCAAAGCTCTGCTGGGTTTGAGACCAGCCTGGTCTGCAAAGTGACTTCCAGGACAGCCATGGTTATGTAGAGAGACCACCCCCAACCAAACACGTCCATCTGTCTACTGTGGAAAGGCAAGAAGAGGGACCCACAACATCCCTATGTACTATATGTGACCCTCCTGACATGACATGGGAACTCTCACTGAGTGACTCACCAGTCAGTACGCAGGTGTGTGGGCACTGAGCTGGCCTGAGAAGGGGGAGACAGATGGAGAGGTTCTCTACACCCCTACTAGAAAGTGAGGTCTGCAGGAGCTGGTGAGAGCAGCCCAGTCAAGTGGGTGGATCAGGTGCTTCTCCTAAACTGCTTCCCTGTGGGCATCTTCCGAAGGAGACAAAGAGATCCTTTGAATTACCAGCCAGAGCTCACAGCCTTCATTGGCTCACGTAGGGCATCATCCTCATGCCCTAGAACTATTGCCTCATTCGCTGCTGGCTGCACACACACACACAGCTATTATTGCCCCCATTTCATAGGCTCTGAAACTGAGGTCTAGAGACGATTGGAAGAGGACTCTGGATTTGGACGGGGGAGTGTGAATGGGGACAGCCCACCCACTTACACCACTCTGCCTTCTGTCTCTGCATGAGGGAGCTCTGGCTGACTCCAACTCAGTTCACTTGGGGTCACTCTGTGGGTGGCGCACTGTGGTTCACACTCGACTTTCTTGGATCGGTCTTGCTCACCTGTGTTGCCACAGTAGGCACACGCTGATTTTTCCGTAACGTTCACTAGTGAATCACTGAATGCCCATCCCCCTGAACTTGGCAGGAGATGGTATAGAGTGCCTGAGTATTTCTCCCAGGGGTTCAGCTTCCTCATTTTTCCCTGCATGGTATTAACAGTACCGGCTTATCATGTTAACTAAGTGCTCAGCACAGGGCCAGCAGCCACCAAGGTGGCTGTGACTGTGTTGTGTCCTCAGCGTGCTCAGGAGGTGCCGGCTGTGGACTTTCCCACCTTGGCTGGCACCCAGGCTTTCCTCATAGTTCTGGGAGCTCACGGTCTTCCTATGAAGGAGAGGCCAGTACCCTCACGTGGCTGTCCATGTTCGGCACTGCCGTCAGCAATCCTGGCTCCTGGGTAGCCCATTGGTGCCTCTTTATCCTTTTGGCAAGCCACTTTTACCTTCCACTTCTTCCCTCTGTGGTTAGAGATCAACAGTTGTCCGAGGCAGTTACCTCTCAACTTGTTCCACACGTGGAACTTGTGGGCGGGGCTGCTGGGACACATGGATCAGGCTGATTGAGACCAGTGCCGCCTTCCTAGCAGCTGTCATTCCAGTTACACCATTGGGCAAGAGTCTCTGAGGGGTCCCTGGTGGCCTAGCCTCATAAAGACAGCTCTGCTGCCTCCTGCATTGTGCTTGCTGAGGGCTCTCCTCACAGGGCTGGGGTAACCCCACCTTCCTGACCCAGTTCTCTTTTCTCTTTCCAACGCAGGCTTTCTCTAACTTGAACTCTGTACAGTCTTCATACAGTGGTTCTCAACCTTCCTAATGCTGTGANCTTTTAATACTGGGTGACCCCCAACCATAACATGATTTTCGTTGCTACTTCATAACTGTAATTTTGCTATTGCTATGAATCACAATGTAAATATCTGTGTTTTCCAATTATCTTACCCCCAAAGGGGTCACAGCCCACAGGTCTAGAACCACTGCCTTAACAGGAAATAGACCATGGAGTTTCCCTAGTGCCAACATACATGAGGTTTTATTTTTGTTTTATGTAGCCTAGGCCAACCTCCAACTTTCTATGTAACTGACTACAGGTGATCTTGAACTCCTGATTCTCTTGCTTCCCCTCCTGACTGCTGGGATTACAGGCCACAACCAGCTAAACATTGGCTATTTCTTTCTTGTTGTTTTTAGAGACAGAGTTTCTCTGTGTAGCCCTGTCTGTCCTGGAACTCACTCTGTAGACCAGGCTGGCCTCGAACTCGGAGATCCACCTGCCTCTGCCTCCTGAGTGCTAGGTTTCACATTGGCTCTTTTGATGCTAAGTGTACCTTACTTCTTGCTCTTACGTGACTGTCAGTGCAGGACGAAGAGATGAGTAATGACACAAAGCTCAGAGCACACAGGGAAACGGGCACAGAGCAATCAATCCTACTGCTACCTCCGCCCTCTGTGCCCTGCTACCTCCGCCCTCTGTGCCCTGCTACCTCCGCCCTCTGTGCCATCCTCTACACAGCTCAGCACCAGTTTTTATTGTGTCTTACTTATCCCTGCAATTTCTCTTTTTGTTTGCTTCTTTCTTCTTCCTTCTCTTTNTTGTCAGGGTTCCCTTTGTAGTCCAGTCTACTAGGTAGCTAGAGTTTGCTTTGAACTCTTGNTCTCCCTGCCTCAGCCTCCCTAGTGCTGGGATTATAAGCCTGTATCACCATGCGTGGATCTCCATTGTTTCATTTTGAAAACACACAGACACACATCTATTTTTATACCTTTTCTCATTACATTTTTCTTTAGTTAGCAATATATCTACATTAGAGAGATGCACGTGACACATAGACACAGAGTTGGGCATTGCTCCGAGGCAGGGCCCTNGCTGATCCTGTGTGTGGCCCTAGGTCTGAGGCCCAGCATCACCAACATGAATGAATGAATGGAAGAATGAATGAAAACTGCAAACCCAGCAAAATGCTCAGTAACTATGAGTTGAATGGAACCAGATGATGTTATCTGGCTGACACCAAATTGCTACTAGTGGAGAGATGACCAATTAGAGCCGATCTTGTCTGAGACATGCCTCGGGATGCTGCCATGTGCTGGGGATGACTCAGTTCTCCCCCACTTCTCTCTGTCTGAGTTTCTGCGCACTTCACAGTGGGCTGTTACATCATTTGGACCTCACTTGGCTTCAACGCATCNTTTACACGTTAAATCCGCCTCTGTTCTCTCCTTGTTCGCCAGCAGCAATTAAAAAGGACTACTCCACGCCAACACAATCACAGACACAAATGCAAACTCAGGCAGTGAGATTCCATGTCAACAGTAAATTGTAAGGTGGCCATGCTGACAGGACTGATTGTGAACATAATTGCAGTGGCTTGCTTACCATTCAGGCACCAAGCCTCATACACATGGCCCTTTCTTTTCTTTTAAAGACAAAGTCTCATANATTCTAGGCCTGCTTTGAACTTCCTGTGCAGATGAGGACGACTTTAAATGTTTAATTCTCCTGCCTCTACTTCCTAAGCACTAGGCTGTACATTACCATGCCTGGTTTAAGTGGTGCTGAGGATCAAACCCAGGATTTCATGCATGCTAGGCAAACACACTACCAACTGAGCTACATCCTCAGCCCCCACACAGGGTCTTATTTATTTCTCTCCAAAGCCCAGTGAAATAAATACAACCCATTTTACAGATTAGAAAACTCAATCTTGATCTGGACCTGATGTCATAGGCCTGAAATCTCAACTACATGGGAAGGTAAGCTAAAAAGTTTGCAGATTCTTGGTTGGGCAACTTAATGAGACCTTATCTCAAAGTTAAAAGGGGGCTGAGGACATACTATAGCTCAGGGGCAGAGCTGGCCTAGCAGGGACACAGCTCTATGTCCAACCCCCAGATCCACANATAAACCACCTTTCTCCTGGCAACCAAATGATGGAGAACTCTGCTCTGTCTTAGGGGCACTGAGGTACCTGTTTAGGAAATGATGCCACAATTTGAAGCTGTTAGTCTAACTCTGGGGACCACTAGGGCTGGTGGGTGGGTGGTAGGGCCAGGGGACCCAACTATGGTCTTTGCCATCAGCAATGGGAGGCTCCCTCTGGCCAGACCTGGAATGAACGGGGCCTGAAACAGTGGATGGAAGGGAAGCAAGGTGGTCATGTCCCTGTTGGAACCTGGACTCCTGACGTACTTTCTCCCTGCCATCCTGGATCAGAGTACTTCACCATCAAGGGTGGCCATGTGGCACCTTCAAGGGTGGCCATGTGACCTGGACTCCTCTCACCCGAATCAAAGTGAGCACAAATGCCATTTGGAAGATAATGGCCTATGTCCATGACTGTAACAATGACTCTGTGTCGGGTGCTGGCAAACGACTAAGGGTTCTGTATGATCTTGCAGAGTCCCTGGCAGGCCAGCCTGGGCTTGGGGTTGGCAATGCTGAAGATGGGAGTGTGTCGGGCTGGGCGTATGTAGTTTAGTGGCAGAGCACTTGCCTAGTCCTTAGCACGTACACACGCACATGTGCACACACACACACACACACACACACACACACACACACACACACGTGCACATACCCACACAGAAAAACACGATCATGACTATTGTTCCCTGGCAGTACTTACCCCTTCCCCTCCTGCCTCACTTCCTCCCCCACCTCCTCTGTTCCTACTGCCCTTTGCTTATTCCTTGTTCTGGGCCTGTTGGCACCTGAAGCTGGAACTCCATCTCCAGAAGAGACACAGGGAGCCAAGCAGGCCTGGAGTCGGGGCCTCCAGCCAAACTCATGTCCCAAGTCACAGGCAGACCCGAGTGTTATTGGATTTCCTGGCATCAAGCAGATCCCTGGTTCCAGTCTCAAGATGGATGACCTAGTGGTAGTTTAAGATAGGGCCTGGTTGCCACCTTCCTGAGCAACAGCCCAGGGTGGGTAGTTGTCCAGGAAGGTCCCCAAACACATCAGGCTGAGTCCCAGACCCCTGCACTGCCTCTCTAGGCAAGAGACTCCAGAAAAGGACCACAGAGCTCAAGGACACAACAGAGCAGGGCAGTGCCACCCTCCCCATTCCAGGTCCAGGTCTGAGGATGCCAACCCACTCCCACTGTCTGACGAGGCCAGGTAGCACTCTCNGCTCCAGCCTGTGCCCCACACAACAGTCTGTCTTTGCTCTTCCTAGGCTAACATAGTTGGCTGTAGAAGCTAAGCTCTCGGTAGCTCAAGGAACATGTCAACCACTAGCAAAGCTCAGGTAAGTGGCTCCACCTTGCAGTTCCGAGTACAGCTGTCACTTGACTTGCTTTGAGCAGGTGTGTGCATGGGGAAGGGGTTCCTATTCTTTCGTCGGGGTTTGGTCTCTGCTAGAATCTAAACTTTTCCTACTAAAAACATTTACTTGTCACATTACACACACACAAAAAAGCATCTTTGGTACAGACACCACTGTCTTCACTCCTGTGCCCACCTTACCTTATTTCCACAGTACTGGGCCACACTGGCGACCCTGATGTTTCTCTGTCTGTCCAACCACCTTCCCACCACAGGGCCTTTGCACTGGCCCTACTTTTGCCATGCCTCTCTTCTCTCATACCCGGGTGCCTATAGCTCTCCTATCTTTCGGAACATTTCTCTCTGTCACCATTTTTAACTACTGTATGTTAAAAAGCATGCATAGTGCCTGGGCTGCCTCCATCACCTCACCTTTCCCCATGGCATTTCCATCACTGGACACACTAGACTCTAGTCTCATTTGTTTGTTTATCGTCTTTCTTTCNCCACTAGAATATCAGGTCCAGGCAGGCAGAGGTTTCTCGGTTTTGTTTACTGCTGTATCTCTAATGACTAGAAATGTGCCGATCACCCAGTAGACAATGCATCAATATTTGCTGAATGAATAATTTCACAGCAGGAAATTTCACTGTAGAAAACTTGTTTCTACATAAAAACACAAAGAAGTAGAAAGTGCCTAGAAGGTAGGCATGGTGGCATATGCCTGTAATCCCAACACTCAGGAGGGAGAGACAGGAAGATCAGTAGTTCAAGATCACCCTCAGCTACATAGTAAGTGTGAGGCCAAGCTGGCCTCTGAGACTCCCTCAAAACAACTACAAAACAAGGCTGACTGCTGTGGCCCCTACCTTCCACCCCCACCCCCACTTGGGAAGCAGAGGCAGGCAGAGCACTGAGTTAGAGGCTAGTCTGGTTTACATAAGGGGTCCAGGCCAGCCAGGGAGACCTTGTCTCAAACAGACAAACAAAAACCAAACCAAAGGGGCTGGAGAGATGGCTCAGNGGTTAAGAGCACTGGCTGCTCTTCCAGAGGACCTGGGTTCAATTCCCAGCACCCACATGGCAGCTCACAACTGTCTGTAACGCCAGTTCCAGGGGATCTGACACCCTCACACAGACATATGTGCAGGCAAGACACCAATGCACATAAACAAACAAACAAAACCCCCAAAGATGCCTAGATCTCCATCCTTCCAGATGAGCTCGCTGGAGACATCTAAGTGGAAGCCAAATGGCCTTTAGGTGAAGGATTATGGGAAGATGTGTCAGAGGGAGGTAGTATTAGGAACATTAAAGTTCCCTGCTCAGTATTGGGAGGCAGAGCCAGACAGATCTCTATGAGTTCGAGGCCAGCCTGGTCTACAGATCGAGTTCCAGGACAGCCAGGGCAACACAGAGAAACCCTGTCTCTAAATACACACACACACACACACACACACACACACTATGTATATATTCCCTGCTCAGGAAACTTCCAGCATTTTGTAGACTATCTCTCCCTTTCCTGAGTTCCTCTCTGGCATTTTGAGACCATAGATGACTCCTCTAATATGAGGCTTTCCCTCTGTCCTCTGCCCTGGGTGAGGAGCCCTACGACCCAGAAGGCTTGGGAAACAGGGTGGAGTGGAACCACCCATCAGAGCCAAACAAGACTGTCTCACGAGGAAACAGTAGAGGCCTTCTCAGGGCTTAGCAAACAGAGACACGGGTGGGGTGGAGGCAGCCTCTATGTCCACCAACCGGGGTTTATTTGAGGAATGCAGTCCCGATGGACATGGGGAGCCTCAGGTGGGTCCTCCTCCACCTACGACATATCCTAAAATTCCACCATTAGAGCCTCTTAGGTTTCTGAAATTTTGTTTGAGACAAGAGTTTTGCTGTGTAACTTTTTAAAGTCACTGCATGGTCCAGGCTGGTCTCAGACTAAAGGCAGCCTCTCTGCTGCAGCGTCTCAAGTACTGGGATTACAGGTGAGCCACCACACCTAGCTAGTGTTCTGCTTTTAGTGTGTCCGTGTGTGTGTGTGGGTGTGTGTGTGTGTGCATGCATGCACATCCAGGTGTGGGTGGAGGCCAGAGGCTAACCTGAGGTATCACTGCTTGTTTTACTAAGACAANATCTCTCCCTAGAACCTGAGGCTCCTGTTTAGGCAAAATGGCTTAGAGCCCCAGGGATCTGCCCTCTGGCTCCTGAGTTCTGGGATTACGGGCATGTCACACCACCTTTATTTCCTGGTGCTGGATTGTGAACTCAGACCCTGCAAGCACTTTAAGGACTGAGCCATCTCCCCAGTCCTAGTTTTCTGCTTTTAAAATGTCCTCATGGGGCTAATGGTGGCTTGGGAACAGAGTGCTTGTCTAGCAGAAGAAAGGCTTCAAGTCCAGTCCCCAGCACCTTCAAACAAACAAGAAANTAAAAACCAGAATATGCTCCAGGGAGGGCCATGTGTTCTGCCACAGCAACCACATAAACCAGGTCTGAATTTGCATGTCATCCTGACAGTGGGTATAGGCTGAGGTAATGGGAAGTGGGGGACACTGCTAGGACAGGAAGTGACCTCAGAGTCCTGCTCTCCATGACAGGAGTCTTCAGAATTGAGGCCTCCAGACAATGGTTGTGACCTCACAAATAACCCCNANNGTGGGCCCTAGCCCTTATCTGGGGCAGGAAGTGGCTACAGGAAGCCTGAACCAATGAGAAACCCCCNGCGTGCAGCTTTTTCCTCAGGCTCATCTTCACAGAAACAGGTTACTGGGACATCTCACCTATGAGGAACATTAGGGGAACTTCTTGAGGGTTCACTGAAACAGGCCATCTGAGCATCCTAGCTAAGCAAATTCGCAGCCCACAGTCATCACTTCCTCATCCTAGCCTGTGGCAGGCATTGTCAGTCCATCAAGAGGGACAGAATCCTTTGTCCAAAGTGTTCCAGACAGCCACTGCTGCTCTACCAGGATTTACCTATGAGCCCTGGGTGTGGTGACGCATGCCTAGAATCCCAGTGCTTGGGAGGCTGAGGGGAGAGGATTGCTGTGACTCCAAGGTCAGCTTGAGTTACATAGGGNATTCNAGGCCAGTCTGAGATACACAGCAAGACCCTGTTCCTTTTGTAGCCTGGGAGCTGTGGCCCAGGCCTGAGGTTTTGTGTCAGGATTGTGGGNCCAAGAGAAAGNGTCAACGTGTGACATGCCAAGCAGAGGATGCCATGCCAGCCCTCCATGTCAACAAGCAGGGTGTGAAGAAGTCCCAGGGTGCTTGAGTGACCTTATAAAATTTGGACTTTCTCAGTTCCATGAGTCAGTTGGGCAGCACTGGACAGATGTTAGGAGGCCCAGAGCCCAGATGGGCAGCTGACTCCTCACGTCTATTTGAACCTCTAGTCTCAAGGCCTGTGTCCTAGGCTGATCCCACAGTACCAAGAATAGTGTCTCTGCTGGGTGCATGACATGGGTGACACGTGTATATTGTCTCTTGGATTAACCATCCAGGCACAGACGACAGAGTCAACACAGCAGAACAAGTTTACCTTAGGGTGGTCCCCACTGTGGACAGGTCATCTCTACCTCAGATTCCTGATCCGTTGCTGAGGAATCTGACCCAGAAATAACTTTGTGAAGCCTCAGTTTCTTCATCCATTAAATGGGGATGATAACCTCCCCCTGAAGCGATGTCACAAGAATGGGGTGAGCTACTTCTATAAAACATTTGGCATGATGCCTGGCACACACCAGGTGTTCACACAGGACAGTTGGCAAAATGACCTGACTGGGAGACTTCTCCAGCTTGTAAGAAGCCAGTCTGTGACCCATGCCTTCCTGTGGGACCTGCTACCTCATACCTGTTGAGTAGACACCGGAGCCGGAAAGCACTGGCCAAACTTAGAGGGTGAGAAAATTTTTCTCTATGTGGGAAATGGTGGAGGGTGTTGTTTTCCCTGTGGCCTCCCCTGGTGTGTGTGTGTGTGTGTGTGTGTGTGTTCACTAGTGTGTGGCTGAGGCCCCTCTCTTTCCTATCTTCCCAGAGAGGATTCTTAGTATTTTCTGGGACCAGGATGGGTAGTCTCAAAATGTCCCCAATTGGAAACAGGGCAGAACTGCCCATTCTGCCCCGACCTGTACCCCTGGCCANTCACTGGTCCTCAGTTCCACATGCCCACTCATGTCACCAGAGAGGAATAGGAAGCTCTGGGGGGGAGGATGCTTTGTTGTTGTTTATATCGATTTACTTATTTTTATTTTGAGACAGGGTCTCACTAAGTTGCCCAGGCTGGACCGTGAGCTTGTATTTCTCCTGCTCCAGCCTCTCAAGTATCTTTGAGTTTAGGCCTGTATTCCCTACCAGGCCTAGTCATCTGCTGTTTGTTTCTCTCGAGTTGTTCTCCGTGTGTGGATCTGAGACTCCTTCCTGCAGTGCATTTTATCACCAGCTGCTGCTTTTCATCCTACATTATGGAGCAGTAGCCNAGGAGAGAGCAATTATCCGNCACGTGTGAGGTGCTGGGTACTGTTCCCAACCCTGAAAAACAAACAGGAACCTGGGGCTTCTTGTTGCTTTGGTGAAGGGCTTGAGGCTGGATCTTATTTTCNTTTGTCAAACTTTTTCTTAGTAAACCATGATTTGCATTTAAAAAAAAAAGTCAGACTAGCAGGCCAGCCTGGTCTAATGTCAACTTCCAGCAGGGCTACATAGTGAGACCCTGACTCACACACACACAAACACAAAAATCCAATAGCGCAATAAACACTACCCGTATGCCACCCACCCATCTTCCATCCCACCAACATGGACCCAGAGCCATGAACATGCAAGGCAAGGGCTCCAAATCCCCAGCCCTGCTACCACTGTCCTGAAACCAGGTGACAAGGCCTCAGGCTTGGATTGCAGCTGTGAACTCACAGGCATCCTTCACCTATCTAAACAGACATCAGCCTAGGGCGGGGCAGGTCCATTGCTCAGGGCCGAGTCAGCTTCCTTGTTCCTCGGTCTGGAAAACCTTCTCTCAGTCACCAGAGAGAATCCAGACCTCTGNCTCCTAGTATCAAAGGTAGCTGAGGAACTGGGCCAGATGGAAGGANGGTGACCAGCAAAGGTGACATTTTCCCCACATCTTTTGTCTGCTTCACTTTGTCACTGCTGAGTCAGAGTCCTTTGGAGGACTAGGAGGATGTGGCTCTCTGAACAGTCCCTGAGGCCTGGGAAGGCCTGGGAAGGTGTGGAGAGAAGGCAAGAAAACATGAGAAGAAAGTACAACAGAGACACCTGTGTCCCCACCTGCACGGTCCCCTCCCTCTCAGACCTTGGTCATCATGCTGTGGCCAGAGATGTGCCACTGTCGGGGACTCTCCCAATCACGCTGTTCTGAAGTAGCTTCAGTGAGGCAGATCTGCCCCGACAGAGTGCTAGTGACTGACCTGAGGCCAGCAGTTCCCTCACATGGTCTTGATTGCAGAGACGGGAAGGCCTCTTGACATGTGGGCGGGGACAGTTCTTTGGGTGTGGCTGTTCCTATCTCTATTTAGCAGATAAAGACACCTCCTCCAGTCTAATAAATTTAAAAGACTTCTTGGGGGGGGGGGCAGGAGAGGAGAGGATGCCTATAATGCCAGCACTTGAGAGACAGGGGCTGGAGAAGGACCAAGCTTCATAGGATGAAGCTGGCCAGAGCTACATAGGATGGCCCCTGGAAATCAGCACAAGGGTCCCTGTCCTGGTGAGGATGGGGGCAGGACTCATGTCCACACCTTCTAGGACCCAGTTGCAGCAGACTCCTGGTGAAATACTAATCTAGTCCAGTATCCACTACTCAAGAATGGCCACAGAAGTGCATCCTGCCCNGGGCACTGTTCTTATTTCTGCCCCTTCATGAGGTGCAGCCTGTTTTCTCTCCCCTTGCAGTGGAGCTGGCCCAGCGGCTGCTTGTCAAATATGGT
>LZPO01107074.1:695863-737779 GCA_001675575.1 Neotoma lepida
GTACTCCAGTCCCCTGCTGACCAGAGGTGCTGCAAATCTCTTCTTGGGATGTGTCTTTTTAACCTTACTTAAGTCATTTTTTGTTACCGGGTGGTGGTGCACACCTTTAGTCCCAGCACTCAGGAGGCAGAGGCAGGTGGATCTCTGTGAGTTCAAGGCCAGCCTGGTCTACAAAGTGAGTTCCAGGACAGCCAAGACTGTTACACAGAGAAACCCTGTCTCGAAAGCCCCCACCACTACCCAAAAAAATCATTTTTTGTTATTGTTGAAGAATTAAATAATTTTGTTGCTGATTCTGTTGCTGTTTGAGACTACTTAGCCTAGACTGGCCTAGAACTTACTGTGTGGCCCATGAGGGCTATTATAGGTATATATACCACCATGCCAGGCTAAAAGTTAAATGTTCATGTTCCTTTAAAAACAAACAAACAAACATTGACTTTATTTATGTGTATGGGTTTTGCCTACATGTATGTCTATACACCACATGCCTGCCTGGCATCCTGGGAGGCCAGAAGAGGGTGTGGAGTCCCCTGGAATCATCATGTGAGTGCTGGGAACCCAACCTGAGCATTGCCTGTAGCCCTGTCCATGTTTCTTTGTGCTTGTTTTTACTTTTGTTTTTTCCAGATAATGTAGCCGGAGGCTTTTCTGCCTCCTACCTGGTCCGCAGTCACTCATAGAGTAATTACTCAGAGGCTTATATTAATTATAAATGTTTGGCTGGTGGCTCAGGCTTATTGCTAACTAGCTCTTACAGCTTAAATTAACCCATTTCTATTAATCTATGTATTGTCACGTGGTGTTATGGATGTGCTGGCATCTTGCTCCTTAGGTGGCTGGCTAGCTTCTGCCCCTGACTCTGCCCTCTTCTCCCTATATTGCTGCTTGGACTTCCTACCTGGCTCCATCCTGCCCTGCCATAGGCCAAAGCAGCTTCATTTATTAACCAATGGCAGCAACACATATCCACCGCGTACAGAAAGACATCTCACATCANGACAAGATTTCAAGTATCCCAGGCTGGCCTTTAACTCAGTAGCAGAGGCTGGCCCTGAACTTTTGATTCTCCTGCCTCTACCTCCCAAATGCTGGGATTTCAGATGTTCACCACTCTGTTCATGTTTCACTGAGCACGGAGCCCAGGGCTTCCCGTCTGTTATACAAGGATTCTATCTGCTGAACCCAACATTTAAACTGGTTTTTTGTTTGTTTGTTTTTTGGCTTTTCAAGACAAGGTTTCTCTGTGTAGCCCTGGTTGTCCTGGAACTCACTCTGTACACCAGCCTGGCCTCAAAGTCAGGGACCTGTCTGCCACTGCCTCCCTTGGGCTTAAAGGCATGTGACACCACCCCTGGCTTTTTTTTTTTAAGACAGAGTCTTGTGTACCCCAGACTAGCCTTGAACCCCCTACATAGCCAAGGATGACCTTGAACTCCTAATCCTCTTGTACCTACCTCCCACATGCTGTGATTTTTTTCTTTTCTGTTTTGGGGCATGCTTGGGATTGAACCCAGAACCTTGAACATGAAAAACAGGTGCCTTCCTACTGAGCAACACCCCCCTGGGCTACCTTGCTAAGCTCTACCCACAGCCTATGCCTGAGACAATCTTCAACCATCAAAAGGGCCTGAAGGAGGTGCTGGTCATGTGGTCAGCTGAGTGCACAGCTGGATTTACTCTACAAAATCTTATCAAGCTGCATACTTACAAGCGCCGCCTTTCTTTGTGCGTGCAGTAAGTTTCAAGTGCACTTTAAAAAGATTATTTCTTACCAGGAGATCATAAAAATATTCTCCTGTATTTTCTTCTNTGAGTTAAAGTTTTGTTATTCACATGTGAGCCCCGAACCCACCTGGAGTTGGGAAGGAGCTAATTTTACTCTTCCCATATGGACCACCACTTGCCCCAACTCCATTACAGACGTCTGTCTTCTCCAGTAGCTGGAGTTGCCTCTGTCAGATGGTGAGTTCTGCTGGCTCCGTGCCTGTGCCCCCCCGCCCCCATTGCCTCTCTTCAGAGCCGGATGCCAAAGCCTTTCTGTTTTATTTCTTTAAAAAGATTAAATATCTAATGGGGCACACTGGCATCTGCCTGTCTGCTACTTGGTGAGCAGGAGGGTGTCTGGACTGCTTTCTTGAGGGAGTCTTAGAAGAAAACAGAAGTCTCCCAGTGGGTCCTACCAGGCACTAAAAACTTGGTTGTTGCTGTTTGGTCATCATTTCCTGAAGTCTTNCTTACTGTTATTTTACTTTACATTTATTCATTTTTAATGTTATTTATAAGACGGGCAGTGGTGGCGCACGCCTTTAGTCCTAGTTCTCAGGAGGCAGAGGCAGGCGGATCTCCGAGTTAGAGGCCAGCCTGGTCTACAGAGAGAGTTCCAGAACAGCCAGGGAAACACAGAGAAACCTTGTCTTGAAAAACCATTAAAGAAAAGAAAAAGAAAAAAATTGTTATTTTATATGATTGTGTGTATGCATGATGTGGGGCCTGTGTGCTCCAGAGGCCTAGGTCAGAGGGCGGAAGTCAAAGGTCAGAGGTCATCTCTCTGGAGCTGGTGTTCTCCTTCTGCCTTTACATGAGATCTGGGGATCCAACTGAGGTCACCAGGCTCGCAGATACCGCTTTTGTCACCCCCCCCTCCACCACCCTCCCCTTAGCCATCTCACTGGCCTTGTTTTAAATTAAACTTTAAAACAGATTTGTGTGTATGTGTCTGTGTCTGAGTATTTTGCCTGCCCCTATGTATGTTCCCCATGTGTGTGCNTGTTGTCCTTGGAANTCAGAGAGTATTGGATCAGCTGGAACTGGAGTTACGGATGGTAGTGAGCCAACATGTGGGTGCTGGGAACCAAATCCCAGTTCTCACAAGAGCAAAAGTGCTCTTAGCCACGGAATCATCCATCGAACCCCGTTTGGTTGTTTTCTGAGACAGGGTTTCATGTAGCCCAGGATGGCCTTGAACTTCTGATCCTTTGGCCTTTGTGTCTCTAGTGTTGGGACTCCATTTTTCATTAATCATTAGCTAACCAGCGTGTGCCTTGTGTGCACGCATGCATGAGGGTGCCATGGTGCTTGTGTGAGGTAAGAGAACCACTTCTAGGAATCACCCCTCTCCTTCCACTTCGTGGGTTCTGAGGCTCGAACTTGGGTTGTCAGGCTTGGTGGCAGGCGCCTCTGCTGAGCCCCCTCCCTAGTGGGAGTGCCTGGATTTCTTGGATTTCAAGCCTGTGCCGCTACATCCAGCTTCANTGGAAGACACTAAGAGGAGAGAGGGTGGGAAGGGTGCCGTGACCTACAGTAGACTGGCCAGATGAGGCCAGGACCAAAAGGTTGGCTTTCCAACCAAAAGGTGACTGCTGTAGTGTCCAGCTGAACAGTGAGCAGCCTTGAATGCAAATGGTAGGTAGATGTGATTATANATAGATGGGCAGACTTGATGAAGGGTTGAACATGGGGTGAAGCCAAATTCAGAATCAAAGATGATTTCTTGGTTCGGACCTAAATGAGAGGATGGTAGGGTGATTAGTTGAACAGGAAAGCTGTGGGGGATGATAGGGGGATGGGGATATCACTTTAAAAAGTCTACTACGGGGACTGGAGAGAAAGCTTAGTGGTTAAGAGCACTGGCTGTTCTTCCAGGGGTCTGGGACTTGATTCCCAGCTCTTAGGCAGCAATTAACAATCATCTGTAATCCCAGTTCCAGGTGATCTGATGCCCTCTTCTGGCCTCCTTGGGTGTGTGTTCATATGGTGCATAGACATACATGCAGGCAAAACACCCATACACATAAAAATGAGAAGTAAAACATCAAGCCGGGTGGTGGTGGCGCACACCTTTAATCCCAGCATTTGAGAGGCAGTGGCAGGCTGATCTCTGAGTTCGAGGCCAGCCTGGTCTACAGAGTGAGTTCTAGGACAGCCAGAGCTATACAAACAAAAAACAAAAAAANCCAAAAAATTAGTCTTTAAGTGCCCATTGCTGTGTAGGCTGGCTTGTTCTCTTGCACTAGGTCCAAGAATGCTGGCTCACTTGCCAGCAGTAAAGCCCGGGTCAGTGACTTCACCTCCTGAATAATTACACCCTCCTGTCTCTTTCTCTGCCAAGGCCTCCTCCAGTTACNGAGGGTCACATGGGTCACGCAGGAACTCAGTAAATGCCAGTTCCTGTTTCATGAGTAGTCATGATACAGCTAACATCAGGCACACCGCTTCCTTTTCTTCTCAGGAACTTGGTCAGTTCTCTCATGCAGCCCAAGTTGGTCTTGAACTCACTCTGTAGCTAAGGCTGGCCTATGACTTATGATCTGCTTGCCTCTGCTCTCCAAGTGCTGGAGTTACTGGCATGAGTCACCACAACCCATGATCTGTTTTGTTGAGTGACTTCACCCTGTGCACAGGTCAGGCAAAACTCATCAAGAGGAGAGGGGAGGTGGGGAGAGGACACTGTAACCTTGTGTCTGAAATCAGCCTTAACAGACAAATTTAGGTGTGAATCTTAGGAGGGGCAGCCTCCACTNTTCAGAACAGAACAGCAGGGCCTGTTTTGAAATAGCAGAGCGAATGAGGAAGATGTGAACAAGGAAACAGAACAGGCGAAAAATGACTAAGCCGGGTGTGGATGTGGTGCATGCCTNCCAGTACAGCACTTAGGAAGCTGAGGCAGGAGGATCACCATGAACTTGAGGACAGCCAAGGCTACAAAGTGAGACTAAGTGGGGAGGGGGATGGAAGAGAGGGGTAAAGGAGGAAATACAGGGAGGGACAACTAACACCAAGGGTCATTTGAGGGTCATATGGAAACCTACTATTGTAGAAGCTTCCTAAAACATATACATGTGTGAAAGAAATGGGGTCACCAAACAACAGGGGAGACAATGCCTCAACTAGACATCATTTGCCACCAACTGAAATCTCCTGTGTGGGGAATGGGTTATATCTTGTTGAGTCATTGGCCAAAGGGGCTCCATAGGAACCCCAAACATCTCAGGCTATTGCCAAGGCTATTGGTTGCATTCCACAAATTGATGGTAAGGCCTTATTGCTAAAGACAACACTTACACATCTCAATGGACATGGAGAAGTTGAGCTGCTGCCTGATTAGAGCCTTCACCCCACTGACTAGTGTTCATGGTACTGGAAGGTATCCTACATGCTATCAGAGGAGAAAGATAACCACCAACCCAGCTACAAACCCTTCGATCCACAATAGTGACCTGCCTTTAAGATACACTGGTGCAATAGTGGCACAAAAGCTGTGGAGTAACCAACCCCCATCTGATTGAATTTAAGGTCACTGCCTGAGATGGAACCCATGTCTGACACTGCTCAGGTGGCCAAGAACCTGATAAGCTATGGGCCTAAGGGAAAACCAAAGACTATTGTTNTGCTAAAGGAACATAGCAGTAAAATGACTCCTAATGATATTCTGCTATGCCCATAGATCAATGCCCTGCTCAGCCACCATCAGAGACGCGGATGAATACAGAGACCCACAACTGGACAATGTGCAGAGAGTGAGAGATTTTGGAACACTCAGTCCTAAGCAAGATGTCTTCATCAAGCTCCTTTCCTCAGGCTCAGGGAGCGATGCACAAGAGGAGGAAGAAAGATTCTAAGAACCAGGAGGGAGGGGTGACTTCAAGGGAACAGTGTCTTCCAGACACAACAAGACTGATGCACATATGAAGTCACAGAGACTGTGGCAGCACACACAGGACCTGCACAGGTTCAAGCCAGACAGGGTCCCAGCACTGAGAGGGCAAGTGGACACCGACTCCCTCCCTTAGCCAAGAAGCTATCTGTAATTGATACCTTCTTACAAAGGAAAAATTCTTTTTCCCCAGTGGAGTCTCCTTGGGTATATTAGCAGCAGACGGTCAATGTAAAACAAACTCCATGGTATTTTTGTAGGTTTTGTTCATATTGCTTTGTTTGGGGGTTCTTTTTTTTTGTCTTATTGGTGTTTTGCTTGTATATTATGATTTCTGATTTTGTGTTTTTATGGGTGTTTTATGTGTGTGTGCGTGCATGTTTTAATGTTTTTTGTTTGCCTGTTTGCTTTCTAAAGAGAGAAAGAAAGGGCATGGACTCAGGTGGGTGGGAGGATCTCGGAGATTATAGGGAGGGGAAATTGTGATCAATACGGAAAAAAAGTTTTCAATTGAAAAATAAAAAAGTGAGGGAGAGAGAGAGGGACAGGTGCCTGGTTAACTAGAGAGTGACCATGCCCTTCTGCAGGAACTAGGAAGGATTCCTGCCACCAACCTCTACCCCAGCCTCTTCAGGGTGTTTTTCCTATGGATTAAGGCAGAAGGGACTTTCTTAGTGTGTTGACTCAGGCAGATTGGAATCTCATTTTCAAAAAAAACTGGTCTGTTTGGGGATGCATCTACTTCCTTAAAGCTTGAGTATGTGGCCAGCTGTGGTAGAGGCTGCCGGATCCCAGCTCTTGCATACAGGGGAGAGGATCAGGAGTTCAATGCCATCCTCTGCTTAATTAGTGAGTTTGAGGCTCGCCTGGGCTACATGAACCCTTGTCTCAAAATATAAAATAAAATAAATTACTAGTCCTAGATACAGGCACTCTTACATCAACTAATAAAAATTGCTGATGTGAAAGTCAACATAGAACAAAAGAGCTCGGCATAGTGATACACACTTGTAATCCCACACTCAGGCTGAGTGATACACACTTGTAATCCCACACTCAGGCTGGGCAGGAGTACTGCTTCATGATCAATAACTTGGGCTATATATCGAGGACCACGCCAGACAGGGCTATGCAGCAAGACAGTGGTATCCAAAAACCAAAACCAAAACCAAAGCAAAATGCAAAAGGAACCAGGCTCTGCATCTAAGAACACTGTCTAGTGTGTGCAGCATTCGAAGAGATTGGCGATGGCTTCTCTCACTTGGCCCAGTGTGAGAGGCTACAGCTAGCCAGGCCCCTCAGCCTCTAGGTCGTGTGTGTGAGTGTATGTGCTCATGTGTGCAAATGCAGATGTGTGTGTATCTTGCTGCTAGTGGGGAGGTCAGAGGACAATCTTGGGGTGTCAGTCTTCACTTTCACCTCGTCGGAAGCTTTGTAGCCAAGCCAGCNGGCCCTTGAGCTTCAGGAGTCTCTCACATGTCTCTCTCCCATTTCCTGAGGGCATAATGGGGTTATGGACTCTTGCGCTGCTGTGTCTGGCCTTTAGTTGGTTTCTGGGGATTTGAACTCAGGTCTCAGACTTCTGCAGTAAGTACTTTTACCCATAGAGCCATCTCACTGATCCACTTCCTCCTTGTCTGCTTGGTCCAGGCTCTGGAGGAACANGAGTACACAGTTCCCATGAGCTCCAGAGATGCCAGGGCTGGATGGAGACACACGGTGATGTGGGCACAGGGGAAGCCCCAGGAATGTCCGTGGAGCCTAGACGCCCCAACTGGTGAAGACAACAAAACACAGCCATTGCTGCAGCGCCCCAGCAGGGACGGGATTCAGATGTAAGGCGGCCAGGAGTCCAGATCAAGGCCCATTTCCTTGGCTCCCTTAAGAGCCGGGGCCAGGCTTCTCCCAAAAGGCTGAACTAGGCTCACTCAGTTTGCCTTGATGACATTCTGCCTCCACAGCTGTGTCCCTTCAGCACTCAAGGCTGGCACCCATTACTGCTCTGTGAGGCCAAGGGAAACTACTCTCATGACAGGAAAGCCTACTCGTGCCTCTGAAGTTGGCTCCTGGGAACCTGCTCTGGGGTGAGTCTGGGTCAGTCCTGGGTGAGGGGCCTGCTAGGGCTTGGACTCTTTAATTCTCTTACACATACCAGAATGCAATGGGATGTAGGGTAGCTATCAGAGCATGGCTTCTCTTAGCAAAAGACTTCAAGTAGCCTGGCAATGGCAGCGCACACCTTTAATCCCAACACTCAGGAGGCAGAGGCAGGTGGATCTCTGTGAGTTCAAGGCCAGCTTGGTCTACAGAGTGAGTTCCAGGACAGCCAGGACTGTTACACAGAGAAACCCTGTCTCAAAAAACCAAACCAAACCAACAACAAAAAAGGGTGTGTAAACGGAGGTTTCTGTCCTGCCAGCAATTCCCAAATACCCAGAAGCTGCTTCCCAAATAATTGACTCAGAGGCTTAATATTAATTATAAATGCTTGGCTGGTAGGTCAGGCTTATTACTAACTAGCTTTTACAAATTGACCCATAATTCTTACTTATGCTTTGCCACGTGGTTCATGGCTTGTTACCTCATTTTCTACATGTCTTGCTTCCTCGGCAGCTGGCTGATGTCTGCCCCGACTCCGCCCTTCTTCATCTCCTTCCTCAGTTTGTACCGCCTAACCGTATCTTGCCTCGCCATTGGCCAAAACTGCCTTATTATCAACCAATGAGAGCAACACACATTCACAGCATACAGAAGGACATCCCCCAGCAAGGGTGAGGTTCTATGGAGGTGCTCATGGGGGCCTGCTCTTGTACCCCCATGAATACACATTTCCTAGTTGCTCATTTCATGTCCATGGGGCTGCCACAAACACCGTAGCTGAGACCTCCCCATATTCTTCACTCAGTCTGCTTGACTCCCACCGAGGAGAGAGATGGAAGATGGAAAGCTTAGGAGCCAGATGGCCCTGCCAATCTCCAGCTATGTGACCTATTCACCACTCCTTGTCTCAGTTTCCTCATTTGTAAAATGGCAACACTGTATGTACCTCTCAGATGAGATAAACATCTGGCAGACAGCAGGCCTTCAATAATAGTAAACATGGGACTGGGAACGTAGGTCAGTTGGTAGAGTGCCTAGCATGTCTGAAGCTCTGGGTTCGATCCCAGCATCTCGTAAACCCAGGTGCACGCCTGTAATTCCAGCCCTTGGAAGGTAGAGGCAGGAACATCAGAAGTTCAAGATTACCCTCAGTTATATAGAGGTTCTAAGACAGCTTGGGCTACATGAGACCATCTCAAAAAACTGTGAACAGTACCTGCCTGATGGGAACTTCTAGGTGTGTGGGGGGTCCATGATTTTCTGGGTCTGCAGAGATGAGTCATAACTTCAGAGCTCCGGGCCTGCCTGTCACCTCTCCGTCAGTCAGGAACACCGAGCCGCCCTCACAGTGCAGCAGATGGNACAGCACAGGGGAAGAGTTCATGCCGCTCTTTCCTGAGGCTGACAGCCCCTGCCCTCCCCTGGTGTCCCGACATTCACCTGCCCTGCTAGGAGGGGAGGTGACCTCAGTTCACCCCGTCTTGGGAAGGGTGCTGGGCTACCCNTGGGCTTCCTTTATCCGGAAGCTCACGAGGTGCTTACAAGGCATGGTTCAGACAGCTTTGGGGGAGATGGTGGAGGCTATATGGGGTGACACTCTCAACAANGCATGAGGTCTGGGATGCCAGAGATAAGGTTGAGAAAGGGAGCCCCTGCTGACATTGGTGACCAGGCCTAGCCGTGTTGAGAATCCTCCTTGGTGTCCCCTAGTGTCCCAGTAGCCTATGCTATTTCTCTAGGAAGCCCTGTCTTCCCAAGAAAGATAACTAAGACTGTATTTCCACTTAAACTCGCTATCATTTTTTTGTGGACAAGGGGTGAAATGGTCTAACTCTGTAGCCCAGACTTACCTGGAGCACACCATGAAGCCCAGGCTAGTCTTCAATTTGTGGATATCCTCTTGCCTTAATATCTAGGAGGGTTAGGATTATAATTGTGAACCATGAAGTCCAGCTGTTTTTTTGGCTTATTGAGACAGGATGTCATTATGGATTCCAGGCTGGCCTCAAATTCACGATTGTACTGCCTCAGCCTCCCCAGTATTACGATTACAGGCATCGGCCATCATGCCCAGCCTTTTGCATTACTTAGTCCCACCCCCTTCTTTGAGTTCAGGTCTCATCATTTTTTGAGGGGAGGGGGTTTGAGACAGGGTTTCCCTGTGTAGCCCTGGCTGTCCTGTAACTCACTCTATAGACCAGGCCGGCCTCAAGCTCACAGAGATCTGCCTGCCTCTGCCTCCTGCACTGCCCAGAAGGTCTTCATCATTCTTTCAACAAACCTTAAACTAAAAGTAATTAGGTTCCCCCCATTATCTCCTCTATTCCTGTCAAGGAGCTTGCCACACCCCTGCTTTGCCGATGAGGAAACCTCCCTAGCTCTGGGAACTTGGTGGAGGTAGTCTAGCTATTAAGGGGCCGTGTGCCTTCCTGCCTGCTGGGCATGAGCCCCACATATAGCTCGAATCCTAATTGGTCTTATAATAAAAACCTGGAGCCAGATATCAGGGTAAATGCTGAAAGATCAGAGAGACAAAGGAGCAAGCCACAGCCACCTCTTACCTCGCCAACTCCTCAGCCTGTAAGGGAGCTGATCTCCCGTCTCCACCAGCCTTATATTCCTCTCTCTGCCCAGCCATATCACTTCCTGTTTCCTCCCCTCTAGTGTTGGGATTAAAGGCATGTGCCTCCCAAGTACTGGGATCAAAGGCATGAGATCCCAAGTGCTGGGATTAAAGGTGTGTGCCACCACTGCCTGGCCTCTATGGCTAACTAATGGCTTAGCTTCACACTCTGATCTCCAGGCAAGTTTTATTTGTTAGAGCACAAACAAAATATCACCACACCCATAGGGGTTGGAGCCCGCAGGACGAGGCAGGGCTGGATCTTCCCACAATGCTCAGGAGAGGAGGAGTAAGCAGCCTGTGTGTGTCAGGTATCAGGGGAATGTTTCCTGGACGGGCTGGATGGGGAGAAAGTAGGAAGAAGATAGCATGTCCAAATCATGGAGGACAAATTCAGTCCTGACTGACCGAGTGAAGCTGAAGGCATGGGACAGGAGTGGGGACTCTGCTCATGGGGGTGGGAGGCTGAAGGACCTCAGGCCAGGGTGTCCTGCACCTTCTGCAGCCTGCCTGGGGGCTAGCTAGAAGACACCCACCCGCGCTTGGGAACCCACACTAGGGCAGACACTTCTGGCAAGATAGGTCACTGGCTCCTCCTCCTTCTAAGAGGGGCTGAATGCCTGGGTACCAACTCGCCTTTCTCAGTAATTCCTGGTTCTCAGCCACCCCAGTCAGAGAAAAAATTTTGAGACCAAACCCAGCGCTTTGAGCATGATAGGTGAACACTTCACCCCTGAGCTACATCCCAGCCTCATCTTGCTCCAAATAGCTGGAAGTCCAGGCACATGTCCCACGGCCTGAATCACACTGGACATTTTATCTTTAGCTGTGACCTTCAGAGACTCTGGGTTCTCACACTGTCTTCCTGAAAAATGTATTTACATTAAACTGTCAGTGACTCAGACAGCTTAAAATGGAGTGACTATCAGGCTTGTGTATTCATAGGAATCATCCTGTGTGTGTGTGTGTGTGTGAAGGTGATAACTACTGTTTGACTTGCTCATTCTCAAACAATTCAGGAAAAAACAAAGAACAGGGTAAGTGNCCCTCCCCTCTTAGAATGTCAACTTCAGTTGGGTATAGTGGTGTATTCCTGGGAGTACAGCATTCTTGAAGCTGAGGCAGAAGAATTGTCATAAGTTCCAGGCCTGGGGCTGGGGCTATTGCTCAGCTGGTAGAGTGCCTGGTCTCTTCAGACACCCATTCACATATGACATACACTCACAGTCACACACATATTTAAAATAGAAATAAAAATAAATCTTAAAATAAAATAACACACAAGCACACACACATATGCACACAAGTATACACACACACACACACACACACACACTAGCACATATGTACACAAAAAAGACATTGGAAGCCAGATGTGATGCTGTGTGCTGTAATCCCAGCCCTCAGGAGGCTGAAGCAGGAGGATTTCGAGGTTAAGGCCAGCCTGAGCTGCACACAGAGATCCTGTCTTGGAGAATGTTTACTGTCTGTTGTGATAAAACACTGACCCAGAGCAACTAGAACAGGTTTATTACCCCTTACAGGCTAGAATCCAACATCAAGGATGCCAGGCTGAAGCAAGGTTGGAACCTGAAGGCAGGAACTAAAGCAGAAGCCATAGAGAAGTGCTGCTTATTGCCTTGCTCCATGTGGTTCATTCAGCCTACTTTTCTATACAACTCAGGACCACCTTCCCGGGGCAGCACTACCCGCAGTGGGTGTGGCCCTCCCACATCAATCACTAATCAAGAAAATGCCCCACACATTGCCCACTGGCCAATCTGATGGAGACATTCCATCGATTAAGTTTTCATCTTCCCAGAGAACTCTGGCTTGTGTCAAGTTGACCAAAAAACCAGCACAGAGAAAAGAGAACCAATGCTTCACTTAGAACAGGATCATTTCTTGGACTGAAAAGGATGCCCTCCGGTCTCCCGTATCCCTCCTCCCCTTACACCCCAACTCCCAAGTTTTTACTTTTTCTGGAATAGAAAGCTTGGCCTCACACATGCTAAACATGCAGTGTACCACTGAGCCACACCCTCAGTCTGTGCTGGGGATGGAACCCAGAGCTGCACACAAGCTGGATAAGTGGTCCATCCATGAGTTATAATCTGAGCTCCAGTTACCTCATACCTTAGGGGACGTGTGTCATCATCAAACCAAAGCTGTGGAAACCTGGCAGCAATGCAGAGGATCTTGTCACAGAAACCCAAATGAATGGTACCCAATGGAATGCAATCATTCGCTGCCCTGTGGGTATTGGTCAACTCTGCATATATATGTAAATCTATTCAGCATTCTTTCTTTGCCTACATATATGTGTTCCAATTTTCTTCTGAACCAGCTGTCATATATTATTCATTCTTTAATTACTTAACAAGTTAAGTAAAATTTTTGACATGTGTTCATTTTATATTTGTATGAGAGTCAGGATTTTACCACTAAAATAGTACCCTTTTAAATGGCTAGCTACATTTCATTGCCGAGCAGTTTTAGTTTTACTTCCAAAAAGGGCTCGTGGGTGCTATTTTCTCTGACCTTTCCATGTTCTCTATAAATCTGAACAACTTCACTGGGTGTAGTATTCTTGGCTTCCTCTTTTCTACACAACTTTGAAGACTCAGCTCTCCTGCCCTCTGGCACTGAATGCTATGAAAAAGCCTGAAGTCACATTGATTTCTTCCGCTTCGTTGGGTGCGGCTGTGTGAGTGTGTGCATGTGTGTATGCATATCCACATGTGTGGGNGGGCATGGTGGGAGCAGGTGCTGGGTCTCTCAATTGAAACCAGAGCCTGCCTATTCCGCTAGTCTGGGTAGTCAGCAGGCCCCACAGATCCCTCTCCCAGGCACTGGGATTCCAGGCAGGCCATCACCCAGGAGGTGGTGATCCAAAGTCCAGGCCTCATACTTGCACTGCACTTTACCCGTGAACCGTCTTCTTTTTTCATTCCTGTTTCCTACCTTCCTTCCTTCCCCTCCCTCCCTTCCTCTCTCCTTTCCTTCTTGCCTGGGACCGCACATCCACAATCTGACCTCAAACTTACTATAGTCAAGAATGACCTGGATCTGGATCCTCTAGCCTCCACGTCCCAAGTGCTGGGATTGCAGGTGTGTGCCGCCATACTGGATTTTATGCAGTGCTGGGGGCCGAGTCTAGAATTTTGTACTGCTAGNCAAGCATTCTACCAGCTGAGCTATAGCCTTTCATTCTGTTTGTTGTAAACATCTTATGTAGTCCAGGCTTGAACTCACTTGTAACCAAGGCTGGCTGTGCTGGTTGATTTTTGTCAACTTGACTCAAACTAGAGTCACCTGGGAAGAGAGAAGCTCAATTGAGGAACTCCCTAAATTATAGTGGCCTGTGGGCATGTTGGTGGGGAATTTTTAAAAATTATTTTATTGCTCGTTGATATGGGGGAATGGGTGGTACATCCTTAGGCAGGTGAGTCTGTGCTGTATGAGAGAGCTGGTTGAACGTGATCCCATGTGTGAGCTGGTAAGCTCCTTCCTTGTTCACGGTTTCTACCCCAGGTGCCTGCCCTGACTTCCCCTGTGATGGCCTGTTACCTCAAGTGTGAGCTGAACCAGGCCCTTCCTTCTCTAGGTTGCTTCTTGCTGTTTGTGGCATTGGTCACAGCACCAGGTGAAGCTAAACCCTGGTCTTGAACTCAGGCATTGATCTCTCTNCCCTTCTGGGGACATGGTTATTCATTTGTTCTGGATGCAGTCCTCCTTTTTGATTTTTTATTTGAGGCTTAGTCTCACTATGTGGCCCTGGCTGGCCTCAAACTCGGAGATCCTCTTGCCTCTGCTTTCCTAATAATGTGAATAATGGTGTGTACCACCATGCCTAGCCTTCTTTATTCTTAAAAAGTTTAGGGACTNGGAAGATGTCTTGAGGATGAAGTGCTTGTTACTCAAGTGTGAAAAACTGGGTTCAGATTCCCCCAAACTCACCTCAAACTGGACACAGTGGTGGTTGTAATCCCAGGGCTCCTCAGCAGAGACTGGGGCTGAGAAAGGCAAACCCCTGCAGACTCTCACCGGCTGGTTTGAGACAGTCTTAAACNAGGTGGGAGGCCAGGACCAACACATGAGCACTGTGGCCCACGAGCCCCACTCACACACACAAACACACATGCTCACACACAAGGTTTAAAAAAAGTCAAGCGAGCCAGGTATGTTGGCACTTGCTTGTAACTCAGCACTTGGGAGGGAGGCTGAGGCAGGAGGATTACCATGAATTTGAAGCCAGGCAGGACTATGTAGTGCGTACCAGGTGAGCCAAACCCAAGCCCGGCACATGCTTAGCACATGCCCCAGCCAGCTTCGTGTTTTGGACTGTGTACTGCTGAGTCTTTATGGCCTCCTGACCCCGGTACTGAGGGGCTGGGTTCTGTAAGAATGGTTTTCTAGTTGTGGGCTGTGGCCACCGTGCTAAGTTCAAGTTTCTGCCCCTCCACCTGTTTTGCCTCCTAGACTCGTGTACGCCCTGGGGCAGTCTCAGCCCGTAACTGGTAACAGGGGCTGCTGGGGTTCTGGGTGCATGCCACCCCCTGCAAACTTCCTTTGCTTGTGTTGGTATTGCCGCAGTTACTTTGCTGTGGCCTGAGGGACCAATTTTCAGGAAGCGCCTGTGGTCCCTTCCCCAGTCACTCATGTGATTTCCTCCTTGGGCCTGCAACTTGGTGAGGCTCTCATGCAAGCTCCTGTCTTCTTACTGTTAGTGAACTCCTCCAGACACTGCTTCTTCTGACACTGGAGCCAGCCTACCCATCTGGCCCTCGGCACAGTTGTGAAAGCAAGGCATAGTAGCTCATGGCTGTGATACCAGCACCAGGAAGCTGAGGCAGAGGACTAGCAAGCAGTTCAAGCCNAGCCTGAGCTACATAGTGAGACTCTGTCCTACTCCCTAGCAGAGCTGGGCTGGACTGAGGCATCCCTAGCTGGAGCCACACGTAGCCATCCTGTTAGTCCTTCAATGCCCTGTGCCCCAGGTTCATCCTGCCCAGCCAGGACAGTGTCCATTCTCAACCAATANCGCTCTGTGGCACTGGCAACAGGCCCCGGGACCTTTCAAAGGAGGCTGTCTTCTGAGTTTGTGGNCTCATTCTCCTGCGATTTGTTCCCACTCTATTTGTCAAGTATGGGCAGGAGTCTGAGATCTCCTTCAGTGTGCATTTCCANTCTCAACTCCCCCAGCAGTGTCTTCCAGAAGCATGCCCCTGGGCTTCACGCCCCTCACAATGTGTTCTGAGGGTCTGGCTGGCTGGCCGCCTCATGCAGGTGATGTGGGTGTGCAGGCCTGGGGCTGAGGACTGCTGACTCATGCCCAGGGTGTTTGCCTTCTAGTCAATAAAGGCATGCAGCTGCTTATGTAAGTCCTTACAGTGTCTAGCCTGCAGCAGCCTCGGAATGCCCAGGTGCGCGGGCAGATTTGATTAAGCCCCCATTCAATTGGTGAGGCCTCTGAGGCCCAGAGATGGGAAGTGACTTGTCTCAGGTCACACAGCAAGTCTCAGACAAGCAGGGTTGAAGACTTAGAAATGCAGGCTCCAGATCTGTGGCCTAGGATCTGGGTGATCCATCGCTGAGGCCATGCCACCAGGAGCCCTCTGCTCATTTCTGAGCCACAGAGAGGAAATGGTTGTGGCCTTCTTCTGGGGACTCTGGTTATAAACTTCACCCAGGGAAGATGGCCAAATTAAGAGGACTGTAGCCAATACCAGCTGTGGGAGACCAGCTCCCACCTTTTCCCCAGAGTATTCTTGAGGAGGAAGGAGTGAGAAATATTTAGATAGAAGGATAGAGGGGAGAGAGANAGAAACACAGGATAGCTCAGGAGGGCTTGGATCCTTATCCACTGGCCCTTATTGTCACTTTTAAAGGGCTATTTATAGGAATGCCAAGGGGTGGAGCAAAGACCTCCCCCTAGCACAGCCAAGTGCAAACCCTTCCATCACCTGGTAACCATGTGCATGGTCAAGCAATCTTCTAATGCAGCCCTGCTGGGTAAAGCAAGCTCAGATCTCACTAGGAANCTTTGTGGGCCTCCACAGCTAGCCCTCCCAGGAGATGGGCAACTACCTCCTCCCTGTCCCTGCTCCATTCACAGCAGCTCCAGCAGGGCTCCCAGCTAGCGGCTTGATAGGGACCTTGGCCCAAGAAGCTGAGTGAGTGGTCCAGGTGTGTAAGCAGCATAGAGAAGGCAGGAGTCTGGGATGGTACCTAGAGAGTGATGGGCTGGTTTTGGTCTTTCTGGGAGGATCCCATATCCGCCCTGGGCAGAAGCTACTGGGCTATGACGGGGTGGTAGAGCTGGACAGAGCAGTTGGGTCAAAGTGTCCTGGGTATTATCAGCTCTTGTCTCTTATTTCATCCTGTCCTACCTGGTGACAAGAGGAAGCCCAGTGAATTCTGACTACCCCTCAGTTATTCCACAGCCCAGGTGGCTCAGAAGCCTCAGTTTTAAAAGAGGGAGGAACAAACAACACCTCGCAGGCCCAGCTGTGGGATGTCAAGGTAACAGGGAGGAGCTTGAAATGGACTCGACCCCACAAGGTAACAAGTATGTACTGAAGTTTAGGAGACAGGAATGGGATCTCACCATGAGAGAAATAATTACAAGGAGTGTAGTCTTTTCTATCAAAAACAAACAAAAGAGGGTCCCAGGAGGCCAGGCGTGCCTAGCTGGAGCCACACGTAGCCATCCTGTTAGTCCTTCAATGNCCTGTGCCCCAGGTTCATCCTGCCCAGCCAGGACAGTGTCCATTCTCAACCAATACCGCTCTGTGGCACTGGCAACAGGCCCCGGGACCTTTCAAAGGAGGCTGTCTTCTGAGTTTGTGGGCTCATTCTCCTGTGATTTGTTCGAACTCACTCAATTTGTCAAGTATGGGCAGGAGTCTGAGATCTCCTTCAGTGTGCATTTCCAGTCTCAACTCCCCCAGCAGTGTCTTCCAGAAGCATGCCCCTGGGCTTCACGCCCCTCACAATGTGTTCTGAGGGTCTGGCTGGCTGGCCGCCTCATGCAGGTGATGTGGGTGTGCAGGCCTGGGGCTGAGGACCCCAGCTTTCATCCCAGCAGGTAGATCCCTATGAGTTCCTGGCCAGCCAAGTAGTAAGACCTTGTCTCAAAAACAAAACACAAAATGAAAAAGCAGAAAATCAAAAAAAAACACCACAGGAATGTCATCTTTGTAATACTATCTTGTAACTTCCCACCTCTTCAAACTTTTTGTTTAAGCAAAGGACCCCACCCTTCCTATTTCTTTCTTTTCTTTTTTTGATTAAAAAAAAAAATAGACAACCTCGAAGATCATGAGAACAGACCCCAGCCAGGGGGGAAAACACAGTGCCCTTACACTGTGACAAAAATCTAAGGCATGTGCCTGATGGAGATATTGTTCTGTATGCTGTGAATATGTGTTGCTCTGATTGATTGATAAATAAAATGCTGATTGGCCAGTAGCCAGGCAGGAAGTATAGGCAGGATAAACAAACAAGGAGAATTCTGGGAAGAGGAAGGCTGAGTCAGGAGACNCCAGCNGCCGCAGAAGGAACAACATGCCTGTAGACCGGTAAAACCACAGAATACGTGGCAAAACATAGATTAATAGAAATGGGCTGAATTTAAGTATAAGAGCTAGTTAGTAATATGCCTGAGCTAATGGCCAAGCAGTTGTAATTAATATAAGCTTTTGAGTTATTAATGTATAAGTGGTTGCAGGACCACTGGGTGGGCTAGACCGCGTTGGGCCTGGCGGGACCCAGACAAAACATTCACTTACATGTGCCACCTGAATAAAGTCACTCACTGCACCGTTTTGCAAAATTCAAAGTTGCCATGCAGGCCTTTGCTTTACGTAAGTGTGTGCCATCAGTGCAGTCTTCGGGCTCCAGATTTTATTTTATTATATTCCTATAATCCTGAAGCTGCAAAGCCATCTCTCTCTGGGCCATTTCTGGTCTTTTTCTTCTAAGTTCTCCCTCTTCTTTGTGTACCCCATCTCCATCTTCCAGGATCCCTCTTGGGATCCATGGCTTGGTGTCGTTCGTTTTTGCATAGCACGTGTCCAAAGTGTGTGCTGACAGTGTCCCTCAGTGTAATGAAGTCTGTCAGCCACAACCTCAGCTCCAGCTTGTGCGGTGCTGCCCTACTCCAGAAACCACTGGGAACACATCTGGATGTTGCAGGTTAGGAGTGAGGAAAGGGGATGTGCTGTGTCTGTGATTCTGATGTCCCATCGGACCCAGGGGAGGAAGTGCAATTGTCTGCTTTGTACTCAGGGCAAGTTAGCCTTGAAGGTACTACCCACAGGCCTGGGCTTCTGGGCTCTTCAGTGCAGCCATAAGGGAGGCAGGCCAAGCAGCCATTACTCCTTTGGAATTCTGTTTGCAAGAGAGGAAGCTGAGGCAAGAGAGGCAGAGTGCTCTGGGAGTAGATAAGCTGGCGCCTGACTGGACTGGCCCACCACTCCTTGCTGTGACTGTCTGAGCTGCAAGGACTATGTGGTGCCTCCTCCCCTGGCCTGCCGCCCTGCTTCACTGAACACTGCCTTGCCAGTCTCTGGTGAGGCAGGTCTTCCACCCTGCATCTCCTAGGCTTATCTCCCCCCACAGGCTCCCACAGCTCTTGTCTCACTAATGTTATAACACACCACTGCTCAAGACTCCTTCCTAATGTGCCCTCAGCATCTTATTTGTTTCCTGCTGTGGGGANGGCCTGGCCATCAAGGAAGGAGCAGCCTGCTGGCTTCAGACAGGCGGGTTCATTCCTGGAAGTGGCTGAGCTAGCCAGGCCTTCTTTGGTTGCTTCACCTGTTGGCAACACTAGCTCCTTTGACAGCTGTGGTCCCAACTCAGGCAATTTGCTCACATTATCTCGGCAGGACTCAGATCAACCTCTACCCAGGGTATGCTGTTGAGATCTCTCACAGGTAAGTTAAACAATGTACTCAGGCTCACACAGTGAATGGTAAACTGGGCCTTTGACATTCAGAAACTTGAGTCCATTTGACAGTCTTCCCCATTGAAAACTGGTAGGAAAGACTGGGCCACCTCCTGTTAGGAGGTGTCTGTTCCTAGACCGGTTAGTTGGAGCCTGTTAGGCCCTAAGCAGAGAATTCTAAGCAAATATTACAACCCTTGTTTTGTAAAGCTTCTGTCTCCCACTGGCGCCTACAGCCCCTCCCTAAGAGTCCTCAGCAGACCTTATCGTGAAGCAGCATTTGCCTGGCCCTGCAGGGAGACAGACAGCTCTGCTCTGGGCGGATTTGGGTGATGATGTGCCCTTATTTGACCCCACAGGCTGGCAAGCCCTGGGAAATGTCAGTTCACACTTGCTTCTACAGTTTTCAGGAAGTTTCCTTCCCTTTCAGTACACTCTGCAAAGTGCATGCTGGGAGTGGTGGGTCTGTTCCTCATTGTCAAGTCTCTGTAAGATGCGCTTTGCGGGGCACTGAGTGGAAGAGGGTAAGGGTTCAGTGGTAAAGCACCTGCCTAGCATGTGTAAAGCCCTAAGTTCCATCCAAAGCACCAGTAAGAAAAAAAAAAGATGCACTTTGGGCATGATGTATGTTGCCTATAATCCCAGCACTTGGGAGGTTGGGAGAGGAGAATGTCTACATATTCAAAGCCAGCCTGGTCTACATGATGAGTTCAGGGCTAGATGGGGCTGCTCATAAACAAACAGGCTAGGGTGTAGATTGGTAGAGTGCTTGCCTACCATGCATAAAGCTCTAGGTTCCACAGCCCTAGTACTACACAATGCTGGGCACAGGCAAGGGCATGGTGAGGCTCCTGCTTGAGAGGTGGGGGCAGGATGAGCAGACGTTTGTCACCTCTGGCTACATAGCAAGTTCAAGGCCAACTTAAGATATATAAGACTCTCAAGTGTCCCCCACCCCATAGTTGTACTTCAGAGCTGGAAGGACTCAGAGCCTTGTCCCTCTTATGGTGAGAGTGTGTCTGTGATGATCACCTCTGTGCAAGGACATTCCACTTCTATGTTCATCATTCTCTGTGTCCCCACNGCAAGCATTTCAACACTGAAGACGAAGGTAACAGCTATCATGGAGCATAAAGCCATTTTTGTTGTTTGTTTTGAGACAAGGTCTCAATTTGTAGCACANGCTGGCCTGGAACTCACAACACACAGCAACTCCAGACTGGCCTTGAGCTCATGGAAAACCNCCTGCCTCAGCTTCTCAAATGCTGGGATTATAGATGTGAACCACCACNTCTGGTGAAAGCCTTCATTTTTGTAGTTGTGAAACCAAAGATGAAAGAGGAGGGAGCCAGGTGAAACAGTGTACACCTGTAGTCCAGGGCATGGGAGACTGAAGCAGGAGGATCACTTGAGCTTACCAATTAGAGACCAGCCTGGGTACAAAGAAAAGAGGAGAAAGTCTGACCCAGGTCCAGGAAACTAAAACCTCAGCAGCTATTCACACATCCCAGGGCTGACCCCTGGTACCCTTTCTGCAAGAGGCTAATAACACTGGGTCCTAAACCATAGCAACAGACCAGGAAGTCTGTAAGAAATACAGATCTAAGATCCTCCCAGATATGCTGAGTCAGCTGTTTCCCCAGTACCAGAGGCTGATGCTGTAGCCAGAGCGGGAACCACCTTCCCTGGCTGCTGCCTTCCTAGCTGCGATTTGAAGCTATGTGCAGGTGGAATCCAAAAACAAGGTTTGAACTCTTATCCTCCCATGGTCCTGAGGTGCTTACAAAGCTTTCCCNATATGCAAGTAAACTGCAGGTTCACGGGAGAGAAAAGGGAGCTGAAAGCAGATGCTGGGGACTGTACAAAATCTAAGCACATGATAAATGAAACAGCTTCAGGCCAATAAATGGGGGGGGGTCTGGGCTAACTGTATGAGATCAAGTAAGATACTAACCCATCCAAAACATCAATATATACATAAAAGAACTGCAATGAATGCTCAGGCCAGCCAGAAGAAACCCTGCATTTGTCTTGGAAGGGAGGGACCAGGCCACTGTGGCTGGGGCCATCACCGCTATAGGCCATAGGATACTGTGGTTCATAGACTCAAGTCCCTGTCCCNATCCTCTTATTTTATCCTCCCTTGAGAAGGGAGTCTGGGTGAATGCCATCATAGTTGTCTTCAACTTCATCTATTCATCCATCCACCCTCTTTCCCCAATCCACCTACCCATTTACCTACCAATTCATCCACTGTTCCTCATTATTCTCCCTATTCATTCACTATCCATCCCCACCCATTCATCCATCCAGCTATACACTAATCCCTCCCCCGACTCCTTGTATCCACCTACCTATCAAGCAAGCATTGTTTCATCCATTTTCAGTTTCATTTCCTAGGCACTTGATATGCACCAGCCCTCTGGGGTAGAACCTAGATCTAGAAGCAGAGATAAACACCTGAGGTAGAGGTGGTGGCAGGAGTGGCGCCCAACATGGGGCTCATCCAACATGGGGCCTGAAAAAGCTGGAGAAAAAAAAAGAAAAAACAAAACAAAACCCGACATGGCTTCCTAGTAGCCTGGTGCTTGTACTGTACAGAGGTGCAGCTCTGGCATACAGCACTTGAGCAGCCAGCACATTAAGTAGAAACAACAAGCTAAGTAAAAAACGCCTGCCACAGTGCAGACACCAACTTCCTAGGGCTGGGGTGGTTAAATGCAGCTCCCAGCTAAACATAGCTCCTAGTTAAATGCAGCTCTCAGCCAGGCCCACAGGAATCAAGCTCGGCTCTCGTGGACCTGAGCATGGTGGAGCCAGCTGCAAGCACAAAGCTGCTTAGCAGTTTAAGGTTTGGCTCACATGCTCAGAGAATGCTACAGGTGCACAGTAAAGCAGGTCTAGACCCAAAAAACCTCTAAACAGGTTGCAGTGTGTTTAAAAATGTGCATAGGCACTTAAGAAAGAAAAGAAAATGGGTATAGACAGTCATAGGAAAAAATAGTTTAAAAATAATAAAATCTTAAAAGAGAGAATAAAGTAATNTAAAGGAAAAAAGCCACATAAAGATGGGAAATACTCAGGGAATCTGGTTCCTGTATGGTGTTGTGTTGACTTGGAATTTTTTGACTGCTGATGAGCAAATGACAAGTGCTGAGAGACATGGGGTTGTAAAAGTGACTGCTGAATTATACTAGCCTAGATACTTTAGAGATGTCTTAACTTTAAAATAGAATTCAGAAAAATGTATTGCATTGGGGGAGAGGTTATGCTTTTGTTTCCACAGGAAATTAAAGGCTGTGGATTCCTTCAAGGTTAATAGAGATCAGGTTTGATCAGGGGAGACCTCCTGAAAATCCTGGCTACAGACATAAAGAAATAAATCAAGAAAAACTACAAGACAGGTGACATATGATCCCTCTGCATGGGAATAGTTCTGCGACTAGACAACCAATGTTACAATTACTTTTCTCAGGACTTGACCATTATCTCAATTTTCTCAGGATCCCCTAAAGATGCTATTGCCTCAGACAACAGGAAGCAGTCTAGAGAACATAACACCCACATTCCCAAGAGGTGGGGTGGGTGGATTTTGGTCATTTGGTGGGTTATGGATGTTTGTCATCGTTTAGGGGGATATAGGAATATAGGATAAACAACTATTAACCTCAATTTTTTTACATTGGTATGGATTTTGGTATATTCAAACAAATGTAAAATTATTTTTGTTATACTATATGTATGTCTCTACTCTTGTTTGGGGCATTTTGCTTATGCAGCTCATTTAAAATATAATGTACAATTAAGAAATGCATATTAGTAGTTAGTTAACTATAATAACCAAACTTGTAGTCATATTAGGTATGTTTTTAATGTTAAACAGATATATTTTAGATAGATAAGGTGATCTTCAAATGCTTCAGAGACCTACAGAATATGGCATTTAAGATGTTTAATAACTTAAGTCTTTTCATAACAGTGAGACACATCTGCTCATGGCAGCACCACTCTACTTCATAAAAGTATGGCAGGCATAGAAGAACCTCCATATGAAGTTTGCTTTCAATGTGGCAAAGCTAGCCATTTGGGCAAGAAACTGTCCTTGCCTCAACTGCTGACAGTATACTGTCCAAACTGGACATGCAGGACACAAAGGAAAGAGACTGCTAAACTTTGCCAAAACAAGGCAGGATAGTCCTTCAAAATTCCTGCTTCGTGGAAAAGTCTGCCAGATATTCTAGGCCTATAGGACAAAGATGGGTGGCCCAATGTTGCAGAGGAACCTTGGGTGACTATCCAGCCAGTCAGATGTCTTTGTCATTTCTATAGTTTTAGAAGTGGCTTAAACTGCACTGCCTGTTTACTCAGGTAATATTTTATTCTCCTAGGGGTCTTTAGTGGAGTTGAATACTAGATAGTTATAGTTACAGTTTTCCTTAGTTATGATAGAAGGTAAATTAGGAACAAAACTTTGGACTCACCAAGATAGGATAAATAATGGAGNATTTTCTCTGAATTTACCAAATACAAATAGACTGGATATTGTAAATGTAATTCTTACTTGATAATTTTTCTTATTGTATATAGTTTTACTATGTTAAAGTTAAAACCTTTCCTTTTTATTTAGATAAAAAGAGGGAAATGTTGTGGAACAGAATATTTAAGTAAAGACATTTGTTTGTGTTGCAGAATAAATGTTTAATTATGTAAAGATGTGTTGCATTTGTTTATGCTGCATTTGTTTAATTATGTAAAGATGTGTTGCATTTGTTTAACTATGTAAAGTTGTGTTGCTGTTTCACCTTGCCTGCCTAAGGCACCTGATAGGTCTAATAAAAAGCTACACAGCGTGGCAGAGGAGGGATAGGTGGGGCTGAAAGGCAGAGAGAAAAGGGGAGCCAACCAGCCTGCCAGGGGCCAGCCAGCCAGACACGGAGGAAGCGGGAAAGCAGGACGGACAGTACACAGATGAGGTTAAACAAGTTAAACAAGCCTTGAGACAGCACATAGATTAATAGAAATGGTTTAATTTAAGTTTTTTTTTTAAAAGCTAGCTAGAAACAAGCCTAAGCTAAGGTCAAGCATTCATAATTAATAGGCTTATGTGTCATGATTTGGGGGCTGGAGGTCCAAGAAAGCCTGTTACACAGGAGCTGTTTGCGGGAGAGGGTCTGTTTCTGTTTTCTGTTGCTATAAGGGAATACCTGAGAGTGGGTTACTTATAAAGAAAAAAGTTTAATTAACTAAAAAATTTAAAGGCTGTAAAGTCACAGCACCTGCTTAGGCTCTGGTGAGACTGTGTGGTTTGACTCATGGCAGAAAGTGAAACCACAATGGGGCATACATGCTTTATAATGTATTTGTGAGGTCACTAACTAGGTGGTTAGTTTTTGTGTTTTTGTTTTTGTCTTTTTGTCAACATGACACAAGCTAGAGTCATCTGGGAAGAAGGAACCTTAATTGAGGGATTGCCTGGAGGCAAGTCTGTGGGGCATTTTCCTGATTCATCACTGTTGTATGAGAGCCCCTGCCCACTAAGGTTGGAGTCACCCCTGAACAGGTAGTCATGGGTGGAATAGGGGAGCAGGGTGAACAAACCACAGACATAGAGCCAGTCAATAGCTCCACGGTCTCTGCTTCAGTCCCTGCCCTGACTTTCCTCAACGATGGACAGATGGACTGTAAGTCGTAATAGGCCTTTTCCTAACTGCTTGTGGTTCTAGTCTTTATCACAGCAACAGAAAGCCAACTAGACCACTAATAAAGTCCCAGAGAATGGAAAATGGGAAAGGCATTAGTCCCTCTTTTCAAGGCCCCACCATCACCAACCACAATGACAATAAAATGTCAGAATGCCTCTGCATCTTGATTGTTTTTCTGTAGTGGTCTCCATCTGTTGCAAAGAGAAGTTTCCTTGATGAAGGGTGAGGACTACATTTATCTGTGGGGATAAGAATAAATATTCAGAATCTAGTTAGGGATTATGCTGGTTTAGTAAAGTGGTGGTTGTAGGTTCTTTTACATACATGCATGTAACAACAATTAAAGTAAAAGGCCATGAATTTGAAAGAGAGCAAGGAGTACGTGGGAGGATTTGGAGGGAGGAAAGGGAAGAGGAAAATGTTATCACAATTTTTGAAATAAAAGAAATAACAGTAAAACAATTCAGCATAAGAGGCTTGTAGCAGGTTTTCTCTTGGGCCACCAACCAAGACACAGAGACTTAATATTAGTTATGAATTCTCGGCCTTAGCTTATGCTTGTCCCACTAGCTCTTATAACTTAACCTGTTTCTCTTCATCTATGTTTTGCCTTGGGGATTTTTACGTTTCTTTCATTCTGTATGTCCTACTCTGTGTCTGGCTACCTGGCAGCTGCTTGGCTGGCTGGCCCCGGGCATCTCCCTCTCTTTCTCTCATTCTCTCCTCCTCATTCTCGATTCCTCCTCCTACTTATTCTCTCTGTCAACTGGCTCCACCTATCCCTCTCTACTCCTAGCTATTGGCCATTCAGCTTTTTATTAGACCAATCAGGTGCCTTAGGCAGGCAAGGTGAAACAAATGCAACACATATTTACATAATTAAACAAATGCAGCACAAACAAATCTAACACACCTTTTTCTAGTTAAAATAATATTCCACAACATAAACAAATGTAACACATCTTTATATAGTTAAAGTAATATTCCACCACAGAGGCCAAATATGTGGCTCAGTTGACAGTCTAACATGTTCAATCCCAGTAGCACACAAACAGGGCAAAATGGCACCCATCTGCAATCGCAGCACTTAGGAGGCAAAGGTAGAAGAATCAAGAGTTGAAGGTCATTCTTAGCTATACAGCAAGGAGGCTAGCTTGGAATACATGAAACTCTGTCTAAACAACGGTTTCTGAGGAGACAAGATCCAACTCACATAGGGTCCTGGCAGAGATCTGGGTCTCCACCACCTTCTGCCTGGGCAGGTGACTTGGCCAAGGGTGATTGTCTCTCAAAGTGTGGAGGGCAGCAAGCTGTGGAGGTTTCTGTTTAGGGAGTAGCTTCCCAGATGGCGAGACAGGGATCTGTTCATTCTTTCTAGTAAGTAAGNGAAGGGAAGACAGGAAGGCACAGAACGCCCCAGTGGGGATGACCAGACACTAGAGCCCTGGCCTAAAGTCCCACTGCCAGTCCAACTCCTGTGCAGACTCTCCATGCCATCCCTGACTGGCACCCCATGCCCATCCATTACTCCTATAGGGCTTTTGCTGTCATTCTCTTTCTGGAGCATTTTCCCATTGGCTGCCACCTGCTGAGTCTAGGGCTGGGTGTGGGGTCAACAAGCACTTGTAGAGTGTCTAACCAGAAGGATACACACAACAGGGCATGGTAGTATATGCCTGTGATCTCAGTTACTTGGGAGTTTAGGGGCCAGCCTGAGCAACAGAGTGGAACCACACCGCCTGCTTCTCCTTGAAGAGAGGATATCCACAACCTCCAGGGACAGAGGAAGTGACAAGGCAGATGTTGTTTATTGTGCAGATGAGAAACTGAGTCGGTTCTGGTGGTGTGGACCTATAATCTCAGCTACTCTGGAGGTTGAGGCAGGATTGCAAATTCAAAGCCTTCCTGGGAAATTTAGTGAGACCCTATCTCAAGATATAAAAAGAGCTGCGGATGTAGNTAAACGGGGGAGTGTTTGGATAGCATGTGTGTAAGCCATCTCAGCTCTCAGTATTGGGGGGGGAAGGGTTCATTGAGGCCACAGAGCTTACAGTCACTTGACTTCAGGTATATTAGTCAGGGCTCTTTAGCTTAACTGGATTAAACAGACAAGGGAATTTTTAGGCCACACAAATGAAAACTTCAGGGAGTAATACTTCTTCCAGGATAATCTGTGAAAAATAATATTTTTTTGTCAGGGCAGCATCCTGATGATCCTACCTAGGCTGGACACAAGAGCCCCAGGCTGACTCTAGATGCTTAAGTCCTCATCCTTGCACCAGGCACAGGCAGTGGTAGGGGACGTTGTCTAGTAGAGCTTGAGTAGGCATGTGTTTCTGCATGGTTAAACTCCAGCTGTATAGCACAGCCACCAGACACTGACATTCCTCTATGATATTAATGTTTTGCTAGTCATGAAGGGAGCTCACTCAAGGTCTCTTCTGTGGAAGAGATCCAAGGATGCTGAGCTTCCACTGGCCTCTGGCTGTAAGTCTTGGTGTCTCTGGTATCCTTCCTTCCAGGTTGGGGTGTCAGAGGCTATTAATGGCCAGAAGCCCCAGGTTTTTCCCCCCATGTCCCAAGGGTCACTGCCTGAGGTTTTTCTCCCCCATGAGGAAGTCTTCCCTGGGGGAGGTGGAACCCTACCTTGGCAAAGGGTCACACAGCTCCCAGCAGGGTCTGAGACAGCATCAGGCCAGGCTGGCCCATGTGTGAGGACGGCAGCCCTTTGTGGTATCCATGGAGCAGACAGGTCTTTTTGGGGTGAACAGACTTCAGCTTAGAGGCCAGACAGAATATCATTCCAGTACCTCCTGTCGGTCCCCAAACCAAACTCGATTGTGCACATTTGGCTGGATGTAAGGACCTAGCCCCAGGCCCTACGTGAGGATGGGGGAGAATGGCCTATCCTACCTGGTGCTCTGTGAACTTAAGTTCTGACTTCTTGGCTTGTTCTGTTTGTTTGGTTTTGGCTTTTTTCAAGGCAGGGTTTCTCTGTGTAGTCTTGGCTGTCCTGTCCTGGTACTTGCTCTGTAGACTAGGCTGGCCTCGAACTCAGGGACCACCTGCCTCTGCCTTCCGAGTGCTGGGATTAAAGGTGTGTACCATACCCAGTGTGGCTTGTTATTCCAGTCATCACCAGAGCAGGTCTGAAGGCTACCCCAACCACTGTGTAGCTTGTTCCCTCCNCCTCTCCTGTCAATGAATGAAGTAGGGGGTGANAAGCAGGAGANTGTTTTGGAAGCCCAAGCTTGCAAGGTCTGCTCCCTGGACCTTTGTTCTGTTCTGCACAGCTGCAGCTACCAAGCCCTTGCTTCAGAGNACCCCAGAGCTACGCATAGGGACCACAGCACCCTGCAGGGTTGGGCAGGAAGTTGCCTCCTGTGTGAGACCCACTGACTTGCCTCTTTGGTCCCCAGCAGGGACGTTACACAGAGGCTGTGGGAGTTGACTAAGAGGCTGCCAGAGCTCTGGGGACTCTGTCCAGGCCATGGTCCCTCTGCCTAGATACTTCAGGCAGACTGGGAGCTGGACTTCCAGGCNTATGGCAGTCCCCCACCTATACAGTTGTGGAGCTGGGAGAAGAGATTCGGCCAGGCTTCTGGAGCTTTCTAAGGGTGGAGGGAGTCTTTCAGACTGTGGTGGGAAGTGGAGGTGTAGCAGTTTCTCAAGAAGAGCAGGGCTCTGGGGCTCCATTTCCTCTTGTGGAGAAGCTNCAGCTGAGCTGTGCTGGCTGACTCTGCAGGCTGGCTGTCCCTGGAGCCTGCTGCAAGGGAGCAGAACAGGTCAGGGCAGGTTCCCCCTCCCCAGGCTTTGGAAAAATGGGGCTGGGAGAGGAGGTTGGAGTGCTTAGGGAAAGAATAGAGAGATTCTTGAGCACATAGACCTGGATTGCATATAATTTATTGTCCTAACTGGAACACTTCTGAGAATGAAAGGGGGCTGTGTTAATTACACCAGGAAAACAGATACAAACAGGGTCTCCAGGGCAAACAGAGACCTGTGTTACCCTACTTACTACCATTTCCTAGCTGTGTGTGTTCAGGAAAGTTACATAACCTTTCTGAAATCTGCTTCCTAAGTAAAAAAGAAAAGGATACCAAGATGTGTTGCTTCTCAGGGCTGGCTGCTGGAGGGTAAGTGGATGTGAGCTGCTGGGTGGCCTTGGCATAGACTTGGCTCTCCATATTGCCTCTGTGAGGTCATGGAAGGTCGTTTGTCCCTGGAACTGATCAGGGGTCATCCATCAGCTCTCTGGAATACAAGGGTCTCATGGGCGTGTGCATAAGACAGAGGTTCCATGGATGCTGGCCAAAGTGGAGGAGTCAAGCCTCCTGATCNCTGTTCCTGGGGGAGGGCTCTGGTTAGACACTCCAGGTGGACTCTTGCCTTCCCTTAGGCGATGGTTGTCTAGAACATCCTCATTAGGGCCTGGCCCAGGGCAGCTTCACTGTCACTTACCTGCCTTTGCTTGCCTCCTCTGGGGGTTGCCCACATGGAATGGTACATTCCCTGGGTATTTGCTCAGACTGGAGGCCAAGTTGGAGGAAGGAGGCAGCTGCGATTTCTATGTCAGTTCCAACCTAGAATGTTTCTCTAGGGCTCAGTGACGTCTGTGTCTGCCACTTGTGGTTATTAGATTCTGGACAAATCAACCAGGCTCCCACCTGTCCTGTCCTTTTATTTTGGAAATAGGGTCTTATGTGGCCTAGGCTGTGGTCAAATTCATGGTATTGCTGAGGATGACCTTGAACTCTTAACCCAACAGGCCTAGAACAGAGGTGGCAGCAGCCCTTCCTTCCAGATAGGCTACCACAGAGAATGCTGGGTCCCTCTAGACCCACATCTCTCCGGGTGACCCTGGCTACTTGGTCCTCCATTTCCTCTTTTCATGCCAACTGGAGTTATGGCTTGCCAGCTCTGGAAGGTTTATTAGGCAAACAGCTCTCAGCTAACTCATTTGGCTAGTCTCTCCACTGAACAGTGAAAGGTTCCTGGTGGCAGGAACTAGGTGGGTCCTGTACATAGGTATATGCCCACCTCAGTCCTGAGGTCTCTTGTCTCTTTGTCTCTCAGTCCTGAGGACAGTGGTCTGAAGGCTTCCAGCTCCCTTCTGAGCGAGGACAAGGAGTTGGGCATTACACAAAGGGCAAACCAGGAAGTATATCAATATTTAATACATTTTTGCAAGTAGAATCTATTTGGCTATTTTCATCCAGTACAGACTAGACAGGTTTTTGTTTTTGCTTTCAAGACAGGATTTCTCTGTGTAGCCCTGGCCGTCCTGGATCATGCTGGCCTCAAACTGAAATCTGCCTGTCTCTGGTTCCCAGGGTGCTGGGACTAAAGGCATGTGCCACCACTGCCCAGCTATTCTTCCTTTTTTTTAAAAAAGAGAATGTGTCTGCCCAGGTTGGCCCTGAACTCCTGGGCTCAGGTGATCCTTTGGCTCAGCCTCTGGAGTCACTGGGACTTCTAGCTGTGTGACACTATACCCAGCCCTAGGGTTGATCATTTGACAGGCAAAAGAACAGCACCTCATGTTTTAATTTGTACTTTTAATTAGGGAGACAGAGTATTTTTTCACGTATTTGTGGGTCATCCGAATGTTTTTTGGGGGGAGACTAGCCTATTCACAGCCTTTGTTCTGCTGTCTTCTGTGCTGACTTTTTCTTAATGATTTATAGGTACTCTTTGTATATTATAGGAGTTATTATATAATATATTTTCTATTTTCTCTGTCCTTTGTCTTTTGTTGAGGTTGTTTCACACAAGAAGTTCTACAGTTTCACAATGTCCCATGCTGCCTTTTCTTCTGGCTTCGGCGTGTCAGGTTACACTCAATTTCTCTGGAGTAGATGGTTTAGCCATTGCTGAAGATGCTCTGAGAAACAATGGCCACCACACTTACAGTGGCAGCAAAGAAAATGTTTATTTAAAAATAAGAACTATCACACGAGATACATTTAAATATTAATAGATAGGAGTGAAAACTTCAAATGGTGTAACAAGACTAACAGCTTTCTCTTCACAGATGGTCAGATGCCGACAAACACGATCTGTGTGCTGAGAAGTGCTGTTAGGAGAATGCATACGAGGGCCTGAGGAACGTTCTATTTACGGGTTTCGGAGGAGCCATAATCCCCAGTTTTCTGCTTGCTGCTGCTGTTGCTTGAGCAGCACATGGGGCCGAGCTGGATCCAGTTACACCAGAGAATTTACTTTTAGAAGACGTTTTTCTGCCAGTAGTAGAGCCCCTAAAATGTGGCAAAGAAAAGAAAATTAAAATGCTAAATGAGACCAAGTTAATGGTCTTTGTTAACTTGCTAGGAGAACAAGCATGATTTTCTTTGGTCTTGTGTTTGTCTACCTTTACTNTCTGGAAATCCCTAGGGGAGGGTGAGTTTCCCTTTCTGAATTATCTCAAATCTGTGGCCTGTGACCAACCCACAGACCCTNTCTCCAGTCACACCTTCCACAGCCTACAGTCAGAATCTTCTGGATCTATTCTGACAGAAGAAGTGAAGACATGTCTTAAAGACTCAAAAATCTTTGGCCATCAGATACCCTAGAATTACTGCACTGATACAGTTCCAAGCAAGACAGCTTTGTGGGAAGAGGAGATGGGGCAGAGCCTCTGGGTGGCCTCTTCCTAGCCACACTAGTCCTAAGAAGGCTGCAGATTTGGCTCCCTAGGGAGGCCCAAGCTGCCCCATGCATTAGTCTGGCATGTGTCAGGGCCACGTAGCTTGCAGCTCCCCCAGCTATCCCCAAAGACCGGCCAACTCTTCCTGCTCACTGCCTCATACAAACAGGGAAGAGGGCCCTGCCACAGCCTGAGCTGAGTCCTGTACATCACTTCTTTGCTGACCTGAGGATAGCAATTTTCTTTCCCCTAATAAAACAAAAGCACAAACCAATACAGTGACAGTGGGCAGCCCCTCAGAGGCTCTGCAAACCCACTGAAGTTCACCATCCGTTCCAGAATCCAGGGTAGTCAGTGGCATCCCAGGGCACTTTGCTGGGCTAGGTAAAGTTTTTCAACATTTTAAACCTCTTGCTGGAGGGAAGGCAATTGCACTACAGATCTGGCAGAGAGGCAGNCTGAAGTTTCCTATGCTGATTTCCTGCTGAGAAATGAAGCCCGGAGCAAAAACCTGCTGTTTATGTTGATTTACAGAATGAATCTGCCAACAGCAGCCTCCATTTCAACGGCTCATCCATTTTCCTCCCACTCAGAGAGCCTGGAACACACCTGGCTCATTGTGTGTCATTCTGGAGATGTGAGCCCCAGTGGTCTGATGGGGTGAAGGGCTCTGGCGAGGAGCCCCTTCTCCCACTGCACAGGTGAGCAGCGTGGGGGCTGGAAACCCCCTCAGGGTGGGCTGTGAAACCCAGAGGACCAGAGCAGATGCAAAGAAGCTGTGCTGGTGAATAGTCACCAAGCTGGTCGGCAGGGTCGGCAGAGGAAAATCCCTTCTTAAAAAGACTAATTACACCTGGCATGGAAACTGGTGCTGGCTGTAGGACACTATGATGTTGGTTTGTTTTCTGAGACAGGGTGTCACATAGCCCAGACTTGCTTTGAACTCAATATTACCTTGATCTCTGATCTCCCTGCCTCCTACCAGGCACGGCCCTTCATGCCTGGTTTAAGTATGAGTTCTACTCCTTCTTAAACTAGATTCCAGGTGACATAGCAAGANCTTCTTCCTCACAAACAAATGCTGTGGAAATTAAAGAAAGGAGCCAGCAGCAACGAACAGTGTTGGTCTCCTTGCTTCTAACAAGCAGAAGCCAGATGACAGATGGCCCACATTTTCAAGGAGTGTTCACAGACATGCAGAAGAAAATGTGCTCTGAGCAGTCATGCCAGGCCAGGGTCCAATCGCACCCCTGAAACTGACCAGGGAGGCTGGCCTCAGGCAAGCCTTTTCCATGCAGGCCAGGCCAGTTTTCCCACCCTAAACCCGAGGGGGTTGGACCAGAAGCTTTTTAAGGTCTCAGGCTCTGTGAGCGACTAAGGAAATGAGTGTCTCCCAAGGGAGNGGAGTAAATGAAGGGAATGAGAGAATGTCCTCACTGAAGAGTATCTGATGGTCACTTGCGNACTCAAAACCACAAAATTAAGCCACCATTTATGAATGCCTTTAATTCTGTGCTCTGGCAGAAGGGTTAGCACATGTAAGAAGTCTGTTTATGGATTTAACAAGAAATGACAACTTGGTGACACTGCCTTCCTTTCTCTTCCCCACTTACTCGTTTTTATCACCCAGAAGGAGAAGAGGTAGAAAAACTGCAGAAGCAAACACAACAGCTTGCAAAAGTCACTGTAGCTTTGTTTGCCGTTGTCTAAGCATTTCTGTTATAATATGCAGCTCTTTGGGGACCACCATATCCAGATCGAAGGCAAAGACGCAAGGCAGAGTGGAGGGTACCTGGCAGAGGTTGGGAGAGGGGCTGGGACACAGTGCAATGGTGGGAAACAAGGCTGCTGCCAAGACCTGGCCACTCTACCTCTGCTTCTCCCTGTGAAGACATGCTGCAGCCCAAAGCCAAGCAAAGGGAAGGCAAGGTAAAAACAAGACAGAAGCCACTGACCCAGCCCTAAAGAAACCTGGCTTGCCTGGCCTTTGAATTTCCAGATGTGGTATCTTCTCAGCTACCCTGCTAGGCTAGGAGGCATTCAAAGCAGGGGGAGGCTGGGGATGTAGCTGGGCTGGCAGGCTTCTTTTGCATGCAGGAGGCAATGGGTTTGATGTCAACACTGCATAAACATGTGTGACAGCCCATGCTGGTAATCCCAGCACTTGGGAGATAGAGGCAGGAGGAGTGTAATTTCAGGGTCATCCTTGGTTATAAACCAAGCTCAAGGCCTAACTGTGATACATAAAACCCTGTCTCAAAAAGCAGCAGAGAGGCCAAGAGAATCCTGCAGCCACAGAGGGAGTGTAGCAAACACTGGCAAACTCACAAAAGCCCTGTTATTTACTCAGTGTACGAGTTGTATTTTTGGTGGAAAAGTACCTTACGAAGAGCAATTACCTCAAAACAAACAAAAATCCCAAGGTAAGGTCAAAGTTCAAGAAGTTTTTGCAAACTTTAAAATAGATTATTTTAAAAATCTGAAGCCATGNTTTTATTTTAGTTCAGGTCTCAACCATCGACCTATTAACTAATAAGGGCTAATTTAAATAAGCTCTTTAAAGTAAGCTAGAGCACTTATGTGCACCTCTGTTCTTTGCCCCCTCCACCTGATGCGGCAGAAGACATCAAAGACCATACCCCTTTGCCTTGAAGCCACCGTTACTAGTTCTCCTCCTCTTGGGCCGTTGGAAGGCTGGCATTTTCTTCCTCTTTCTTTCATTTCTAGTTTGATTTGCAAAGTAGTGAGAAGATACAGGCTCCTCTTCCTCAGGCTCCTCTGGGGTGCTCCTCCCGGTGCCTCTGCTGCCCATCAGGCTTATACCCGGGGAACTGTCCTCAGCTACAAACAGGAGATGCAGACGTTTACAGGTGACCTGTGTCTGGAGCCCAATACCAGCTGCTTTCCCTGGGCTTCCCTGCTGTATGGATTCAACAATTCGGCAGGAATCAAACATTTCTATTTTGAAAAGCTCAAGTGTGTTCAATGGCAATTTATATTTAATGAAAGAATCAAAATTCATTACTTAAAAAATTTGTGACAATTTTTAACTCAACTGGAGATGTCAGGTTTAGTTCACAANCTGCTGCACGAGGCCTATGTCCATTTTACAATGTGTAACTAATCTTTGTGAGTTAAAGTGAAGGATGCCAAAAGTATTAGCTGATTTTATTTATCATTTTACGAGGCCTATGTCCATTTTACAATGTGTAACTAATCTTTGTGAGTTAAAGTGAAGGATGCCAAAAGTATTAGCTGATTTTATTTATCATTTTAAACATGCCGAGAAAATAAGTCCAATATAAAAACGCAACAAATTATGTTCTCCCTCATCTTTAAGCAATAGTTTCTTAATAATATATACACAGAAAATTTAGTACCATATTTTACTCCTTGCAGACAGAAGCCATTTCTTTGCATAATTGTCATGAACACTTCACATATCAAGCAGGAACCTGGCCTGAGTGAAACATACATTTGCAAGGGAGAAAGTAATTTCCATGGGTATTTGCATCTTTTTGTTTTGTTTTGTTTTTCAAGACAGGGTTCCTCTGTGTAGCCCTGGCTGTTCTGGAACTCACTCTGTAGTCCAGGCTGGCCTTGAACTCACAGAGAGTCCCCCAGCTTCTGTCTCTTGAGTGCTGGGATCAAAGGCATGCACCACCACCGCCCAACTCTCACTTTCTTGATGAAGAGGAAGGAGCTCAGCCTACCTTTGGCCAAGCTGTCCTTGGGAAGGTGGTTCTGGGGTGTATGGGAGGGCAGGCTGAGCAAACCAAGTGGGGAACAAGCCAGTAAGCAGTGTTCCTTCATAGCCTCTGCTTCAGCTCCTGCCTTGGCTTCCCTTAGTGGACTATGACTCGGGATATATAAGCCAAACAAACGCTTTGCTCCCCAGGTTGCTTTTGGTCATGGTGCTCATCACAGCAATAGAAACCTGCCTAAGACATCAGGTCTGCTGTGGGTGACAACTTATTGTATGGCACGTCAGTGGAGGGCACAATCTGCTCTTTTACTATCCCCACAGAAAATACTCCTTTGTTCTGAGTTTCCCTCAGCCAGTGACTCCTACACCAGTGCTGGGGCTTGTGATGAGGCATCACAGGACAGACCTAATGCAGCCTCTGGGAACCTCTGCTTTGATGTCCTCACTGAGTGAGGCTTTTCCAATGACTAATAACTAGAGTGTTCCAATGACATGCTCATTTTCCCAAAGGATTTAAGCTCTGTTCTTCTATGTTATCTTAGACATGCTTGTTAGATAACATGTTCCTTCCTCAGATAAGGACACTGAAGCACACAGAGGTTGTGGTGTTCTGCCAAAGATCACACAGTGAGATGACGGTAGATCTGGAATGGGCCCCAGGGCTTGTGACTCCTTGGGCACTTGCCTTACCAGAACAATGTGCAGGTCCATGGGCCAGAGGTTCCCATCTGTGCTGCATTAGCAGGTTTAATGACTGGCTTCCCTGGGGACCTAAGCACCGTNTCCTCTCGGAGGTGCCTGCCATACCACGAGGGGCTGCTCCTAGGACTTGGATTTCAGTGTGACAGGTGTAGGATGTATTAACCACATAATTCCAATTCAGTGAGATACATTGCTTAACATTAAACTAGGCTGTTAGAAAACAAGCTTGGCAGGATACTGAACCTGGCAGTGTCCATTCTGAGTATTTCTGTAATATCGGAATCACTTCGGCACCATATTTTTCCAGCTTGTCTTCAGTAACACCATCAATCTGAAGCAAAACCTCAGGATCAGAAGATAAAGATTCTGTGTATGGATATAAAATTAAGAATTTAAATTATCACTCATAGAAAACCCACTAAATTCAAGTGCATCNACTCATTTAGCTCATATTTGTTAAGAGCCAACTATTGCTGGGCACCAGGGACATGGAGAGTTTTCTAAAAGGCAAAGTTAGATTGGAAATGCAGCAGACAGGCTAGGGGGCAAACCCACCATCCAATTCCAGTAGCAAAGACATAGACACCAAGATAGTGAGTGAGGGACGCCAAGTGCCTGGGGGAAGCTAGAGGGTGGGATTGGTGCTGTGTGCTCAGACTTTCAGCATACTCTTGCTCGCTGTCCCCATTGCCAAGACTTGACCAGCTTCAAGACTGATGTCCCTGTATTTGTTGTGAACACCCACATTCTATTTCTAGCTCTGATTCTTTCCTGCTCTGCAGACATGCACACTCCACCTCAAGAGACACACTACATTGATGCTGCCCCGGCCCTGGCTTGTTCCTCATCCCGTCAGTCCTACACAGGGTGAAGCAACAAGTGGAACCTGGAGTCCTCTGCAGAGAGAGTACATACATCTTATGGCTGGGCAAGTCCCTGGGGGCTGTATGGGAAAGAGTAGAAAGGGACGCTTAGTGGCTCTGAGGGAAAAAGGATTAAGCAAGCCAGATACGGTGGAAGAGACCAAGAAGGCTTGGATTTGTTCTGGAGGCCAGGAGCGCTGGCTTTGGAGAGTAAGCGGGTGCTAATCCCTATGTCTCTGACTCAAGCAGAGGGTGGATTTCAGATCCTTTCCCATCTGTGATTTTCACCTCATTCCTATGTTTAGAGGAAAAGTGATAGACTGTGGGGAGAGCAGAAGGTTCATGAAGAAGGCTAGTGGGAGATGAAGTGGGAGAGGCAAGCAGATGCAGACCCTTTGACCCTTTGACAAAACTGTATTGTATCTAGTGAGCTGTTGTAGCTTTAGTGGTTTTGCAAAAACTAAAAGCATACCATGCTCACATTTGGAATTAAGGAGATCAGTTAGGAAACCACATTAATAGCCAAGGAAAAAAACACCATTCTTCACCAATTCTAACTCACACACTGTTTCTGAAGTCAAGAAGTGTCTTATGAATACTGCTGGACAAACTGGACAAACTGTCCTGTGCTCACTCCTGCTTGTGCATGTGAGATCTTCAGTACACCTATTATTAATTAATACTGTTGGCAGGTCAACAAACTCACTGTTATTGGTACCTCACTGAGTGANTTAGTTCAATGACAAGAAATGTCTTCAGAAAGACTATCGGGCTGAGGAGATGGCTCAGTCAGTACCATACTTGTTGCACAGGCACAAGGATGAAGTTTGGTTGCTAGCACCAATGTAAAAGCTGGGCATAGAATTCTAATGCTGGGGAGGTAGAGACAGGGACATCCTGGGGCTCACTGGACAGCTAGACAATTCTAATTATCTAGCCCTAGGTCCTAGTGAAAGACCCTTGTTGGAAAAATAAAAGTGGGTGGTGCTTGAAGAGGAATAACATATGAGATTGTCCTCTGGTTTCCATGCACATGCACTCCCTCCCCAAACACAAGCATACAAGACATATTAGCATAAAAATGTTGTAAATATAAAAAGGCAGTGAGACCAAGTAATAGGTAATAAATTTGGCACTAATGAAGTGCTGTCTTTGAGAAATGACCATATTTTACAGTTTTCTTGCAAGCAACACCAAGTACTTTAGATGACCTAAAAAAGATGTTCAGAGTTGATAAAGCAGTATTACATTTTTGTTACTGAGTGTGCAACTTTCTGTTGCCATCTTCTGGTCTCATCAGAAAAGCACCTGTATTGGAACAGAAGGGGTAGGTGGGGCTGCAGCTTCGAGGACATGGGGCCCAGGGTTCAATTCCCAGCACAACAGCACTATAGACCAAAACCACAACNAAAACCAGATCCCAAAACCAGAGCGGGGATGCCAGTGATGACACAAGGGAAAAGAGAGGTGGCAACTCAACAGCAAAGTGATTTGATGGTGGGATGGGACAGAACAGAGTGATGATTATGAGGTTTCATGAGGGAAGAGCGCAGAAGAGAACATACGGCAGTCAACAGCGTATTTTCCAGAGACCTTACCACTGAAATTCTGGGTTAAGCTATCTCAGCCCAGGCAAATAACTCAGATCAGCAAATATTTCTTAACTAAAGACAGAGCAGTGTTACACATCCAGATTCAAAGACGCCTAAGACAGTTTCTTTTATGTTTAGATCCTCGTTGCAAAGTACTTGCACGGAAATAGCTGAGCATCATGAAGGCGAAAAATAATTGACATCTGGCTTTATAGATGGTAATTATTCATATCCTAATATTCAGCTTTACAGAAAAGTATAAGATTAAAATTATAGCACACATCTGAACTGTATATATCCTAAATATTTTTACTTCAAGAAAGGGCTAAAGGGGTATTGCTGGGTTGAAAACCCAAAGATTAAACCAAAAATAATTAAAATAGACCAAGACTTACGAAGTCCCTTAGCAGCAGGTCATGCTTATAAGCCCAGTCCTCAGGAGGCTGGGGCCAGAGGATTAGCCATTGGGCCATTCTGAACTACATAATAAGATCCCGTCTCATCAAGGCACAGTGGCACAGGCCTTTAATCCCAGCACTTGGGAGGTAGAGGCAAAGGCAGGCAGACCTTTGTGAGTTCAAGGCCAGCCTGGTCTACATAGTGAGATCCAGGCCAGTCAGGGTGACAAGGTGAAACCTTGTCTCAACAGCAACAAATTAATTAAAAGATCCTGTCTTAGAAACAATAGAGTCCTCTAGCAAGAACTGGCCACTGATCTGGGCCAGAAGAGCAAGGCGCACGGGCACTTACCTGCAAGCTTCTTGAGTGTAGCCGTATTAAAAATATTGAAGTAATGAACACCAAAGACTTTCCCCAGCAATTTGCAGACCTCTGTAAGTTCTCCAAGACATTTCTTAACTACCTCTTCTCTCTGGGATACTTTAGCCACTAAAGCTTTTTGTTTTTTTATACTGCTGGAATTTTCTGTTTCCATGAAGTCCACCTTAGAGTGAGAAAGAAAGAAATCAGAGGAATGGGCAGAGGCACACTTGTTCCCAAGGAAAGGCTTTTTTCAGTATTTGACTTTTTTTTTTTTAAATTTCCTTAAAATTCTATTCATTAATATTGTGTGTGTATCATGACTGTGCACATATGTGTGTCATGTGAACGTACAGAGGTCAGAGGGCATTGTGGAGCCAGTGCTTTCCTTCTACCTGGGTTCTGGGAATCAAAATCTGATTGCCAGGCTTGAATGGCAATATCTTTACATGTTGAGCCACGTTGCCTACCCTTGTATTTCTTTCCTGCCAAAAGGCAGTAAAACCTCCTTGGACTAAGGGCTGTGCATTCTCCATCTTTCCATTTCCAGGTCCCGGCACATGAGAGCGCCTTTCAATAAATGCTTATTTAACTTTTCTTTTATTTATTTATGTGTATGTGTGTGCGCATGCACGCACATATACATGTATGCTATGGTGTGTATGTGACAGACAGATGACAGGAATCTGCTCTCTCCTTTGTCCATGTAGGTCCCAGGTCCTGAAGCCTGGTAGCAAGCGCCTTTAACCACCTGCTGGCCCATAAATGCTTATTTAATGAACACAGGAAGATTTAGTAGCTTGAATATCTATTAAATTCATTTTGACAAATATCATATTAATTGGTTCAACTTCAAGATCTCTTCCCAATTAAGATCACAATACGTTCCTAAGGGAATGCATATGTAAATTAGTACCTAAAGCTTCGGGAAGGATACCCGACTTTGTCATGATATATTCTGGTGCATTTGTGCACTGAGAGTAAAATGCTCATTTAAAACACCTTACCTTTAAGTGGCCACTGAGCACATTTTGGGCTTTAGTCCCCAGCATCATATAGGCAATTGGCTGGTCATTGGCATTGATATATAAGTCTTCATCCAAAATTTTGTCGAGTATCAGCTTTTTAAAAAGTCTTTCGGCATTGTGTCGTGAATAAGAAGATCCTTTTCCAAACATTCCTGACTGAATCTTTGCACTCTTACTCCCTAATAAGGTCCAAAAAGTTAGATGAGTAAGTATAGATATCTTATTATTCATACAGAAGAGGCTAAAAAGTCATTTAAGGACATTTCTGGACAAATAGAAAGGATCATCTTTTCCACAGGAAACCCCACAGCACAGACAGACCCTCATTTCTGAATTATGAGAATATCTGAGNAGAATTCCAAGGTTTCTGTGGTTGCATTACTTTTTCTCTCAGTGATGGGGGCAGGAGCCAGCACCTTGTGCACACTGAACTTGTACTCAACCCCAGGCCCTGGTTGCTTCTACCTCTCTTTGTTTTATAATATGTTGACCAAAAACCACAGCAATATTAAGCTTGTTACTTCAAAATGTTGCATTCACAGCTTATAAAATTGTATTAGAAAAATAGAGCAATGAAATAAAGAACTCATGTAAGTGCTAATAGCTTTATACTTCTGCTATACTTTATATTTCTGTGCATTATTGATAAAGTTATACAACATTTTTGTTGTTGTTTGTTTTCTGAGACAGGGTCCCATGCAGCCCAGGCTGCCCTCGAGCTGGGCTCCTGATCCTCCCTTTTCCACCTCCCAAGTGCTGAGAATTACAGGTGTGTACCATCATACCAGCTCACAGAACTTTTAAAAAGTATTTTTCACTTATTTATTCATTATATGCACACATGTGCCATAGCTCATGTTGTAGAAGTTGAGGACAATCTTGCAGGAGTTAGTTCTCTCTCTCAACCACATGAGACCCAGGGACTGAACTCAAGTTGTCAGGCTGGGCTGCAGGCATCTTTACCTGCTGAGCCATCTTGCTGNCCCTCAAAGAATTTTTGACATTTTTTTCTCTCATTGCTGGGGCTGAACCAAGGATCTTCCATATGCTAGGTAAGACCTCTACCAGAGAGCCTTTGAATCGGTTTTCTAAATATCATCTCTGGTCCTACTTATTTAAATATCTATTCAATTATAAAGTACATATTTAAGTCTGTTTATTTTGTTACACTCTGATAAAGCATACACAAATTCCAAAACCAAAATATAGCATTTCACCAGATCTCAAAAGAGGTGAAACTGGAAATGCCTCACTACCCCTTTCTCCTGTCACCTCAGAACACCAGTGACCTTTTCATCTTAACATGATTTTAAATGTTAAGTTAAAAATTAAATTAAAAAAATGTTTTGTCTTGCTTTTTAAAGACAGGGTAAGTTAAAAAAAAGTTTTTTTGTTTTGTTTTGTTTTGTTTTTTCCTTTTTTCTGGCCGGGCGGTGGTGGCACATGCCTTTAATCCTAGCACTCTGGAGGCAGAGGGAGGAGAATCTCTGTGAGTTCAAGGCCAGCCTGGTCTACAAAGCAAGTTCCAGGACAGCCAGGGCTGTAACACAGAGAAAACCTGTCTCGAAAAACAAAACAAAACAAAA
>LZPO01107074.1:750902-766187 GCA_001675575.1 Neotoma lepida
CTGCAATTGTACATCAAATGTTTTAATAAAAAATTAAATTATAAAAAAAAGAAAACCAAAAGAATATAGAAATAGTATTTTGAGTAGATTCATATATCTTTCTTTTCTGTTTTTGTTTGGTTTTGGAGATAAGGTCTTGCTATGGTTAGATGAGCTTTTAGATGACTCTGCTACCTCGGTTTCCTATATACTAGGTCAGCAGACATGAGCCACTGTGCTCTGCTAGGTTTAAATACTAAATAAGAAAATTACTATTAACAATGTAGTGCCAATGACATCCTTTTATACTGCAATTCACTGGATGTTTGAGACCACATCTCATGGTTTTAATTTTATAGGAATGTTGGATTTCTTCTTTTATTTTTTGAGGCAAAGTCTCACACTGTACCCCAAGATGTCCTTGAAATTGTGAAATTCTTCTGTCTCAGTCTCCAAAATACTGAGATTACTAGCATAATCTATTTCACCCTAAAATGTTTAATTTCCTGTTTTCAAATTGAATTTTCTTTAATTTTTATTATCCCAATGATAGAGATTTGTGTTATAATTTCTCTCTAGGTAGATATGTGATGAGCTATGTATCTAGAGGAAGTAGACAGTTCCCATAGCTAAAATCCTAGTGAAACTAGGGCTTCTAAAACTGTGGTCAAGAATCCAGGGGACCCTAGGGAGCTCAGAGACAGGATGTCCTAAATTTAAGGGAAACAGCAGTATCTACATCTGTTGAACACCACTCAAACTAGTTATTTGAGGTAGTTGATGATTTTAACATTGTATTATATTATATTTCTGGTGAAGTCTTAACTTTGTAAAGCTGAAATTTCTGTAGGTGTTGTGATAAAATGAGTAATGCAATAAAACAAATATGACAAGTATGGAGGTACACATGGGCAATCCCAGCGCAGGGAAGCAGGAGGATCACGATTTTGATACAAGCTATTTTCCTTCCAGTTTTTGAGTATTATTTTTTCAAATGGTTGCTAGGATACCAGGATTTAAATACTTACTAAATTATTTTCACTTAACAATACAAATGCTTTTAGAGTTATGAAAGGTCATATCTTGATAAACCTGTTTTGAGTTGAAAATATCATAAACGGGACACTGTACTTAATGCACCTGAACTACTGAAGATCCTAGGTTAGTGACATAGCAGACCGTAAACTGCTGGTTATTGACCCGTGTGGTTATAGGCTGACGTCAAGCTGAGGCTGCTAACCCCCACATCACAAGAGAAGACCAGACTATATTTCACTAGCTCATAAANACTTCAGCATTAGGGGCTCCGGTGAAGGCCCCGTGGTTAAGAGCACTTGCTGCTCTTGCAGAGGATGTGGGTTTGGTTCTCAGCCCCCACATAGCAGACTGTAATCAGCTATAACTAGTTCCAGGGAATCTGGTGCCCTCTTCTGATTTCCACAGGCACCAGGCACACAAGTGGTGCACATGTACATTCAGGTATTTATACATATACATAAATAAAAATTAGAAACCCCCCCCAAGCCTCCTCATACCAACATTATAAATTCAAAGTGTGGCTCAACTGAACGTATAAACCTATCATAAGGCTGCAATGAGTCAAGCNACCATGAACNGAAGACTGCTTCTCCAGGTTTTGTTTAAAAACACAAATCAGCAAAACAAATGTCAACAATTGATTGCTTTGTGCTGAGAATCATTCTGGTACAGTGAAAGAATCATGCATGGGCTTTGCAGCAGATGAGCTTGCATCCATTCAGGGATCTGCTGCTCACCAGCTCTAGGTCTCATTTTCTTCTCTGCAATGAGGTAAGTAATAGTCTCATCTTTTAGAGCTGTGGTAAAGACAAAATGAGTGAATAGGCAATAAAGCATTTAGAACAGCATGTAGAGCTGGCTCGGTGGCTCACTGCTGTAATCCCTGCACTGAAGAGGCTGAGGCAGGAGGATCACAAGTTCTAGGCCAACTTGGGCTACAAAATGAGACCGCATCTCAAAAGAAGACCAACAAAAAAGCCAGCAAACAAGCATGGGAAGTGCATCTGTGAAGTGTAAACGAAGCAGGGGCTGCACCAATGGCTACACTGCATCCAGCCAGTCCTCCCGTAGCTGTTCCTCAAGTATCTTGGGGGCAAGTTATAAGTCTATTTGTAGTTCACTTTTTCCANAGGAGTTACTGTACTTCCAAAGCCAGCTTTTATGAATAAGAAAGGTAATAAAGGTGACAGTCCCAGCATGGTCAGTGCTGTTTCCCATGCTCAGTATCTGTGCTAGAGTAAATGAGACAGTAGTCTCAAAAACACAGAAACAGGATTACAAAACACATTTAACTATCACAACAGGAAAAAAAAGTGCACAAATGATAAAGTCAAACTCTAAAATACAGATTCATTTGACCTACTAAGACAGTTGAAATTTATCCTATATACACAATTGTATAAATGCTGAAAGACATCTGTACAAGGCTGTCCAGGACTATGTGTGACAACAGTGAAAGATAATAACTTAAATATCTATTAAGAGGGGATTGCTTTAGTAAACCCCAAATAACAATACTATGCAATTTTCTCTAACGCTATGTAATTAGAACAATTATACAATATACCTATATACATATATATATATCAGCCTACTATAATTGCATTTACATTTTATTTTTAAAATTATATTTTTTCATTTATGTGTATAAATGCACACATGCATATGAAAATGTGCATGTATGTACATGTGCTAGCTCATATATGTGTGAAGGCCAGAGGACAACTTTTGGGGGAACTGAACTCAGGTTATCAGGCTTGATGGCAAGCATCTAACCATGGAGACATCTCTCAGACTATCATTTACATTTGAAAACACTTGCATTTGGGAAAGGGGAACACCAAATATAAGATGCTGCCAGCCTCTAATGGAAACGGATAAAACAGAGAGGGCTGCTGCACAGGGGGTTGGCTCTACTGCCCCTTCTTTCCTTCTTCCTTTCCTCTTCCCTCTAAGAGACTGGGTCTCCCCTTCCTCCTTGCTTCTTCTGAGACAAGGGTTTGTTATGTTGCCTGGACCAGCTTCATACTCAATTCAACTCCTAGGTCAAGCAACAATCTTACCTCAGCTTTCCTAGTAAGCGAGACTCAGCCATATGTTTCTACACTTGGCTTTCCCCCACTCACCATTAAACTGGATCGTGGTACAAGAGTTCATTATTTTCTCTTTCTCTTTTTTTTTCCTGGAAATGGTGTTGGATCTGGAAAGGTATAAAGGAAGCCACTCTCTGGAGGCTCAGTCAGGAAATGCTCTGCTTTGTGCATGTCAATCACTTGACTTTACCAAACAAGTATGTAGTACCTTCATAATAAACTAAAATAAACTTCACAATATATATTAAAGGCCTCTATTTTTCTATGACTAATGAAAACAGGACCCAATACTGTAACGGCAGAGGTAGACTGTTGTCATGAGCTGGAACATGACAGAATGTCACCAGAGGTGCTTGGCTTACTCATTATGAGTCTTTTCAGTCTAGTCACGTCGTGATAGGCATAGAAAAGCACGCAGTGAGATATTTCTCCATCTCTTCCAGCTCGGCCGGATTCTTGGTAGTAACCCTCCACAGATTTAGGGAGAGATGCATGAATCACAAATCGCACATCAGGTTTGTCAATTCCCATTCCAAATGCAATTGTTGCACAGATAACCTGGCACGAAAATAAAAGCCTATTAGACTCATAATGCATTTAAAGGAACACTTTAAAAATAACAGATACTTCCAAAAACTCTATCCCCTGATCTTAAATAAAAATTTAAAATAACTGAGCCGGGCGGTGGTGGCGCACGCCTTTAATCCCAGCACTCGGGAGGCAGAGGCAGGCGGATCTATGTGAGTTCGAGGCCAGCCTGGGCTACCAAGTGAGTTCCAGGAAAGGATCCAAAGCTACACAGAGAAACCCTGTCTCGAAAAACCAAAAAAAAAAAATAAATAAATAAATAAATAAATTAAAATAACTGTACATATCAACCTAATATCTTAACTTGGTCCCAGTATTTAGCATGAACAGGGTGAGATTTTCATATTGATAACTTGCAATTCTACTTAGATCCAAGAAGGTAAAGAGATGTTCAGGGTGGCAGGATCTTCCTGTGTGACTGGGTATTACCATCTGCAGGATCCAGAATCAACTGCAATCAGCCCTTTGTGTGCTGACTGTCTTCCCTCTGTTTCTGATAGGGATGTGTGGTGTGTGTTGCTTACACAGCCATGACATCCAAGTTAAGGTACATGAGAAATGTCTTGAGCTCCAGGGTGGTCTTGAGTCCTCACAGCTAACTGCTGCTAGCTCTTCCCATGACTTAGGAGCAATGACATTCTCATCTGCCCCATGCTTATCTTCAGTCTTCTACAGGGTACCAAGTGATCAGACACTAACTTATTTTTCAACAGTTGATTTCAAAGTAAAAGCTTAGAAAATTTAACTGTTTTTATCTAATTTAACTTAGATAAAAGCCTAAGTTGCTTATACAAAAACAAAACAACAAAAACCATAAAAACAAAACAGAAAGGCCAGGGATGGTCTTCTTCGGCCCATACAAATTATTCAGTGGAAGCTAGCCAACAGTTAATCTTTAGGAGTGTGACAAATTTGTTTTCAAGAGTATCTATTTCAAGGTCTGAAGAGATGGTTCAGTTGTTCAGAGTATATACTGCTCTTGCAGAGAACCTGAGTTCAGTTTCCAGCACCCATGCTGAGCAGCTCACCATTGCCTATAAACTCCAAGTGANGCAATGCCCTCTCCTGATTTTTGTGAGCACCTGCACTCATGTACACAGAATTAAAAATAAAATAAGCTGGGCTTTGCAAGCAGCTCTGTAATTCCCTGTAACTCTAGCTCCAGGGGAAACCCAACACCTCTTCCGGACTGAAGGCATCTGTGTTCACACGTACGTGCACATTCTGTCCCCTACTGCACCTCACATACAGTTAAAAATAAAACATAAACCTTAAAAAAAAAGACTATTGATTTCAGATGAAAATCTAGGACTTATTTGACCAAGGCCAAAATACTGTATGTTCAGGCAAAATTACATTATACAAATAAAGCCATCTTTTTTTAGAAGTTAAAAAATGACTTGCTATTGCAAGAACAGCATTTCAAAAGTGACAGAAATATCTAGCAGTCATACTAAGGCTATGACATGACTTTGCCACCATGACTAAAAGAGGAACTACAAACCACATGCACAGGATCAGCAAATCAGTGTATTATCAGCACGGGATGCACTGGCTTGTACTCAAGGTTAGTCATCCATCTAAACTTAAGGCTCTTTGATTAAAAGGAAGTATTCCCAGAAGGAGAAAGTTTACTGCAGCCTTTAATGATGGAGAGATGGCAAAAGGCTGTGCAAATGAGAGATGCTTGCCAACAGCTCCACCAGAGTGACCTGCAGGCTTCTGGCAGGTAAGGTGCACCTTGGTGTTAGGTGAGCACATGGCTGTATACAGGTTATCAAGAAGCCAAATGATGCCAATTCTTCCTGAAAGTTCTTCTTCCTTTTGTTTTCATTCGCGCCAGGCTCTCATGTAGCCCAAGTAGGTTCAAGCTCATGAGCCTCTGGCCTCAGCCTCCCAAGTGATGGGATCACAGGCATAAGCTACCATACTCAATTATGAACACTCTTATANAACTGGGAAAAATGGCTTTGTTCAATTTTAACTTCCTTATTTCTATGCTGTCTTTAAAACTTGATGCTACACTTATTCTTTTAATTAATAATTTTTTATTGTTTTTTTTGAGATAGGGTCTCTTTCTATGTAGTCCTGGCTGTCCTGAAACTTGCTATGTAGACCAGACAGTCTTTGAAGTCAGATATCCTCCTGCCTCTGTCTACCTAGGGATTAAAGATGTGCACACAACACCTGGTTCATTTATACACATGTATGTATGTATGTATGTATGTATGTACTCTAACCAAAAAAATTTAAACTCTTACATTTAATATGCTAAAGATATAAGTGCAAGTGCTTAGTTTTTAAGTCATTGTTAGCAATTCTTTTCTTCTGGGGCATTTTAAAGCTTAGTTTCTCAATTACTCAAGAGCATATACATAATAAAACACCAATCATAATTAATACTTTCCACTTCTATTTAAAAAAATGTACTGTGTGTGCACACACTGTTGTGTTGTCTGTAGTGTATGGCTGTGATGCATGCTCACNAGTATGCACATCTATATGTCTGTGTGTGCAACGTGGTGTACATATGTGGTGTATGCAGAGACCAGAGCAGGACACTGGGTCCTTTTCTATTGCTCTTTGCTTTCCTGCCTTGAGACAACATCTTTCACTGGAAAGGAAGCTAGCTAGGCTGGCCAGCCAGTGAACTCTTGGAATCTGCCTGTCTCTACTCCAGTGGTTACTGTCATGCACAACGTGCCTTGCCTTTCTTTTCTTCCCCCTCATGTGTATGTGCATGTATAGTGCTTGTGTACGGAGGCCAGAAGCTGAGTCTTTCTGGACCACTCTCTACTTTGCTTGTTGAGGCAGGGCCTCTTACTTGAACCCAGGATTTACCTACACACAGTTAGTCTGGTTAGACAGCTTGTCCTGGTGACGTCATGTCTACCTTCCCAGCTCTGGAATTAGAGGCAGGTCATTTACATAGGTTCTGGGAATCTGAACTCCAGTCCTTATGCATGAACAGTAAGTACTTTAAGCACTGAACCATCNTCCTATGCCCTTATTAAAAATTATTTATGTCTCTATGTAGCCCTGATTGGTCAGGCACTCACTACAGGTCAGGCTGCTGCTGGACCACCACGGAATGTTTGCTGGTTCTGCAAGCCTACCTGGCAGCCATCCTGGTTGATCCACTTGTTCTGCACCTCATCCCTGGCAGCATCGCTGAGGCCTGCATGGTACGCCAGAGCAGCAAGGCCATCTCTCTGTAGGGTGTCAGCCATTGTGTCACACTCCCTCCTGGACAGGCAGTAAATTATCCCTGAGTCGTCTGCCAAAGAAGCCAAAGAGGACTGAGGAACCAGGGCTTTTCAGTTCAACAACACATCGACAGTGTGGTCTTAAAAACACAGGACCCTGTAAACAGAGCTTTGCAGCCTTCTTATGATACAGGACGGTCACACACAAGAGCTCAAGCAAGGGATTCACGAACACAGGAAATAATTCTGTTCCTGCAAGAGCAACCTGGACTAATACTGGGCTGTCTCATACCAACTCAACAATAGGGAGCTACCTTGATATGAATTTTGTAGAAATATATGGCAAAATTATCAAGAGCCTGATAAATACCCTTTGACTCGGTTTCCTTCCAGGAAACTAACCTAGGAAATAAAATGGTACAAGGACTTAAGCCAAAGTTTTGGTATGAAAGCTCAATAGGCAACATATGGGGATAATTAAGATAAGAATTATGAAATAAACATAATATAACTATTAAAAGTANGTCCTAAGTTTATAAAAGTCATGGGAAAATGATCAAGATATTGAAATGGGTTACATGGAAAACTGTTATGAATATCAGAATCTCATTTTAGTTAACATAACTCAAAGGCAAACACACTTGGGAGAAGGCACTAAAACAAAGGGCTGTGTCATTCATACACTGATAGACGCCAGGAAAAAAGACTGAAACCAAGAATTATAATGTAGGTGTGTGGGAGGCATAGCTAATATATTTTTGTTAAGGTTTATTGTTACTGAACCAAATGAGATTTCAAAATTATAATATTCCCCACAAATAGCAAGTTGGTGCTATAATAATGTATAAAGAAATGTTTAATATGCTATTTTATATATACTATTGTAGTACAGTAAATATAGAAAGAATTTTTTAAATCTATTACTTTTAGACATAATTAATAACATGACTGTACTCACATGGGTGATGCTTTCTGATCCATTCTAGACAATCAAATGCCACTTTTTTGGGCTTCTTTGGTAACACGTAGTATTTCAGATTGTGTCTGTTAAAGCTCATGCTAAACCTAAAAGATCCAAACATAAAATTTAAGTATTATAAGAAAATACAGTTGCACCCACTATCATAGACTGAATGTTTTTCACCCAAAGTAATTCCCCCAATGTCATAGCATGAGGAGGTGGGGCCTTTGGGTAGAATCACCAAGGAGATTAGGGTCCTTATAAAAACAGAGGGGCTGGAGAGATAGATCAGCTGTTAAGAGCAGTCACTGCTCTATCAGAGGACTGGAATTTGGATCCCAACACCCGTATTAGACATCTCAGAAACATCTGTAACTCCAGCTTCAATAGATTTAACATCATGTTCCGGCCTCCACCTAGATGTGTATAAGAGACAGGACACAAGGATGTGTGCATACACAGACATAGTAAAATAAATCTTAGAGAAAAAAAAAAAAAAAAAACACCCAAACAGAGACCTCACTGACCCTCCCTCCCTAGTACTTATGACTCTAACGGGAATACCACCAAGTACAAAACAGGGAGAGGGACCCCACCAGACAAAGGATAAATTGGAACTTTGATCTTGTTTTCTCGTAATCCAGAACCACAAGAAATAAATTTGTTGTCTGAGTCAATCAGTCTATGACACTGTTACAGCAGCTCAAATGAAGGCAGCATCTTCAAATATTAAACACTGATTTTTTTTCTATCATGTAAACCTTATTATTAAGCTGTCTTATACTGACCATTATCCTCGGCAGATGACATAATGGAACACTGAAATGGACATTAGGTACATTAGGTTAAGAATTAAAGATTTTTAAAAAATGGTGATAAAGAAGATACATATACAGACTAGATAATGGAGATTTGGAATGCAGATTTAAAAAAAAAAGACAAATCAAGAGCACAGTCTTAAAGATGATGTGGACTGAAAGCAGAGGTAGTGTCTAGGGAGCTGGCTCAGTGGGTAGAGTGCTTGCTATGCAATCATGAGAACCTGAATTTGAATCCCTAGCACCCATGCAGAAAGCTCTGCACAGTGGCATGCTCCAGTAATCTTGCCACTGGCAGGTGAAGACAGGAGGATCNCAGGGACTCACCTCNCTAGCCAGGTAATTAGTAATTAGTCTAGCTTAATTGGTAAGCTTCAACTTCATGAAGACACCCTGTCTCAATTATGGTGGAAAGAAAGACACCAGATGCTGACCTCTGGCTTATGCACACATTAGCATATATACTTGCATATATATGCATACAACACACACACATAGTTTCTATTTTAAAAGTAGAGATGGCAAAAATAGTTAGACAGTGTCTAAGAACCAAAGAGAAAGCAGAGATAACTAAAAGATTCAAATGACTAAGGGATATCACACAATAAGTAAGTGTAACAAGCATTTAAAGGATAAAAGGGGGCAGTGCACATACACATGGTGCACTTTGCTTCTGCTCTGGGCTGCAGAGGGAACGCAGCGACTGACGTGCACGCTCCTCTCCCTCTAGGTGACTGCTCTTGGCTCCCACTTATCCTTNCTTAAGTTTCCTTAGTTCATTCTCTGTATTACCTCCTGTGTTTCTAGACTCTGCTGCGGATTCTTTCTGTCTCACGCTATCTTGTAGGACTGTAATCCCAAGGGCACTAAAAGCTTCTCCTTTACCTCTTTCCCTCCTGTGGCAGGTTTCTCAGAAGATCTGGTTGTCGTACCACATATCCCATTTAATGCTTATCATTTTCCTTCTTTTTCTGCCCCCACCATTCTACCGAATATTTGCTGTTATGTTTTATTTCCCATTGCTTAAAAAATTATTTATTTATTAATTATGGCATATGTGCAGAGGTCTGAGTAGGTTCTCTTCTTCCATCATGGTGTTTCTCAGAGGTCAAATTCAAGTTGTCAGGCTTCGTGACAAGCACCCTTACTCACTGTACCATCTTGATGGGCTCCCTATTATCTTTAAAACTAAAGCAAGGTAACTACAGGGTCCCCAGCCCAGGGGCTCTCTACTGGTCCAGGTGTTGCCTCTGTCTAGTCTACAGGAAGAATACCTAGGAACAAGTTCATATAGAGCACAGGCTTATCTGTGCCTCAATCAACATAGCAAACAGTTATCAACCTCGGCTTGCTTGTATACAGGGGCTGGGGAACAAAGGTGAGGGAGAATCACCACTGGCTTGCCGTACTGGATTCTAAACCTGAGCTAGATGGGCAGCATATGCAGCAAGCAGTAGCAATCAGAGTGTATGTATAGTGGTGGTCTTTCAGATTTCTCTGATGTTCCCACTCCATGCTGTCGGCTGGCCATCAGCTCTACACACTCTCATAACTTTACATGTTGGTGGCCCTTCCCCCTACACCTCTGATTTCTCTTCTTCCTTTGCCTACTCCTTAAATGAGAAGTACTCNAAATGTCTGGATGTCTTCTCTCCTTCTCCTCGACTGCCCCTCAGCTTAGTTGTTTTTCAGAATTCTGAACCACATCCCAACATGTGTTTAGACCAGAGGTCTAAAACTAGAATATGCATGCCCCAGGGCTTCATCAAGACTTTCTAAGAGCATACGAGCTGAGAGTCTTCTAAGGCAGCAGTTCAAACTTGTGGGTCATGACTCCTTGGGCATTGAAAGACCCCTTCAAAGGGGTCACCTAAGAAACACAGATATTTATATTATGATTCCTAACAGTAGCAAAATTACAGTTATGAAGTAGCAATGAAAATAATTTTATGGTTGGGGTCATCACAACATGAGGAACTGTATTAAAGGGTCTCAGCATTAGGAAGGTTGAGAAGCACTGCTCTAAGGGAGCCCAAAGCCTCAGCTTTAATACTATTTTCCCTAAAACAGGCATGAGAATGGCCCTGCACTCCAGTTATCCTGCTTACTCCTTCCCCATTTCCCCTTTATAAGTGAGTCTCTTTCTACTTTCTAAATACAAACAATGAAATCTCATCTTCCACCCATTCCGAATTTTACCACCATACATTGTTTCAGGACATCAAACAAGATAAAGTAAATTATGGCATGGGTATAGGTGAAATTTCTCCTATCAGCGCATCAGAAACCCTTGGTAGGGCTGCCTGTGTTTATGTGTGTTACATATTTTTGTTAAGGGTAAAGAGTATCACTGGGAACAGAGAACTCCAGCCTTAGTGGGGTTCTGATTTCAGATGTCAACAGTGTGGTGGGCATGAGGACTCTCACCTCAGAAGGGCTGACCCTGAAACTGCCACAGGATGCAGGACTCTGAGTTTTGTGATAACATTAACAATCACTTACCACCAGGTAAGAGGCNATGGAGTTCATAGCTAGACTGAGCTAACTAGTGAGATCCTGTCCAAAAACACTGCCTAGCAATATGAATGATAAAGAAATTTCCAGAATTATGTGAGCTGATGTGGGTTTCCTACTGATTGGAAGGAATGCCAGGAGAACTGTGTGTAGGAATGACTTTACGCCTACTCACTCCCCATTTTAAGCTACATTTTATGTTCAGAAAAGTGTTTCATTCATTTAAAACAACAATTGCTTTGGATCATGGGCTCCAAACATTGAGATGCATATGGAGGAGTCAGAACCCTCATAGATGGATGTTGGAAATGTAAAATGGTGCAGCCTTTTTGGAAGACAGCTTGATAGTTCTTTCAAGAGTGAAGCAGGGGCTGGAGAGATGGCTCAGAGGTTAAGAGCATGTAAGTCTAGCAGAAGTCCTGAGTTTGGTACTCAGCAAAACAGGCAACTCAAAACTGCCTGTAACTAGTTTGCTGTGTGATGGTCTTTCTGTATGCTGTGAATATATGTTGCTCCCATTGGTTAATAAAGGTGCTTTAGGCCTGTGGTAAGGCAGGATAAGAGCCAGGCAGGAAATCTAAGCAGAGACAGGGGAAAAAAGGGTGGAGTCAGGGGCAGATGCCATCCAGCCACTCAAAGAACAACATGGCAGCAGATTGGTAATGCCACGGCTACGTGGCAAAACACAGATTAATAGAAATGGGTTAATTTAAGATGGAAGAGCTAGCTAGCAGTAAGCCTGAGCTATAGNTCAAACAGTTTGTAATTAATATTAAGCCTCTGAGTGATTATTTTATAAAAACGGATGCTGACTGGGCAGGACCAGGAGGGTCCGGGAGGGACCAAGAAACTTCAGTCTACACTAGTTCCAGGGGATCTAACTCCCTTTTCTCATTTCACAAGCACCTGAATCATTTTCTGCACAAACATACAGGCTGGCACACACAAACATACTATAAATAAAAATAAATCTTTAAAAGGTGAAGTAGAGCTATCATGTGACCTGATAATCTAACTGCTAGGAATACACCAAAGAGAAATGAAAACACATGCCCACACAAAAACTTGTATATGCTTATAAGAGCATTGTTCATATCAACCAACAAAATGGAAACGATCCTAATGTTAGGTGAGTGGCTAAAGAAGGTACTAAAACAACACAGTGGAATATATTTTCCAGGAACAAATCTTTTTTTTGAGACTGAGTTTCTCTGTGTAGCTTTGGGGCCTGTCCTGGAACTCCCTCTGTAGACCAGGCTGGCCTCGAACTCACAGAGATCCACCTGCCTCTGCTCCCAAGTGCTGGGATTAAAGGCATGCGCCACCACTGCCTGGTCAAATTTTTTTTTAAATAATTTATTTCACTTTATTTTATGTGCATTGGTGTGAAGGTGTCAGATCCCCTGGAACTGGAGTTAAACAGTTGTGAACTGCCATGTGGGTGCTGGGAATTGAACCCAGGTCCTCTGGAAGAGCATAGGGCTCTTAACAGCTGAGCCATCTCTCCAGTTCCTCTAGCAACAAATCTTGAAAATATTTTGCTAAAAAGTTGTCAATGGGACAGTGGGTAAAATGGCTTAGTGGGTAAAAGCATTTGCTGCCAAATCTGATGACCCAAGTTTGATCCCCAGGATCTACATGTAGAAGAGGGCCAACTCCAGTGAGTTGTCNTCTGACCCCCACATGCTTGCTGTGGGGTAGACGTGCGCGCGCACACACACACACGCACACACAATCTAAGAAGGAGTCATTCATCAAAGCTCATATACACGTAGAATGAATGTTTATATGAGACACCCAGTATAGGCAAACCTATGCACAGAAAGTAGATTAGTGGTTGCCTAGGGCAAGTGTGGTAAGTGGAGAAAAGGAGAAGGAGACTTGATAATAGGTGAAGTGTTTTAGAGGATGGCAAAAGCTCGCAAACTGTGGTGATGGTGTATGCATGAGAACACACCATAAACCACTGGATCACAAGTTAAAAATGGGAGTTGGATGATGTGGATGTATCTTATTAAAAACATCTGGAACATAATCTGAAATTTTGTTTGATTTGTGACATAATTGGAAAAATAGAACTATTTACTACTTAATTTGGTCAAATAAACCTTAACTAAAAAGAATAAAATGAAATGAGATTTGAACATAAACTTGTAGATCACAAATCCAATTAAAATCAAAACAAACAAATCATTCTACCACAAAAGGTCTGCAGGCCACTAATGGAGAGCAACATTCAGGCAGTTTGTTATGATGGAAAAGTAAACAGGACCCTTAAGAGTTTACTGCCTATAGCAAGTCCTACATTGCCTGTTGGATACCCAGCTAGAGACAGTGCCTACCAAAAAATAAACAGAAAAAAGACCATTTGGGACACCCATACAAATGGATATTATTCAACCATAAAAATGAAGAATGAAGGTTGCATGTACAGCTCAGTGGTAAAGTCCTCTCCTAGCACTGGTGAAGCCATGGGGTCTACACCCACACTCACACCCACACCTTCACCCACACACATGCTATAACCTAGATGATTCTTGCAAATATGCCCAGGGAAAGAAATGAGAGAGGACAAACAGGGAGTAAGTTTTAATAAAACTCAATTCCATTTTGGAAGATAATGGAAGTGTGTTCTAGACTTAGGCTGTAGGGACAGGTACATAATTCTATGACAATGTAAAAGCCACACACAACTGTAACTTGTGAATAGCTGAGTTTTATGGTACATGAATTATCTCAACAAGTACTAAAAAACAAACAAACAAATAACCCCTCCCCCTACACAAAACTAGATTTCACTGTATCTTGACTAAGGTTGTATTAAACACTGCCTTTAAAATAATAAATTTGCCAGGCATGTTAATACATGTCTGTAATTCCAAGTACTTGGGAGGCAGAGGACAGGAGAATCAGGAGTTCAAGGCCAGCTCAGTTATATAGCAAATTTGAGGCTATCCTAGGCTACAAGCCTCAAACAAACAAAAACAAACCAGACGTTGTGATACTCAGGAGCCAAGAGCTCAGGAGGGAGAGGTAGGTGGNTCNAAATTCANCGTGAGCCAGGTCTATAATGGGTTCCGTGAGAGCTAAGGCTAGANAGCAAGAACCTGCCTAATTTTTTTTTAGAAAGGTGAACAGAAAATATTGTCAAGATATTTCAAATACGTCAGGCACAGGGTAGAGGTTCCTCTTGAAAAAGTAAAAAGAATGCCTCACATTCATTAGATAAAACCTAGTAAAGTTTTTAACAGTATATGGTCCAGAAAAAAGACTAAATAGTAATAATGCTTATTAGTGAAATATTTTCAAATTTTTTACCTCCCACAAAATTTAGAGTACTTAACTGACATGCCAGTTGACAGATCATTAAAAATAATTTTTGATGACAGATGACAGATGATGTAATTTTGGCATATGCTTCAGAAGGAATTCAAATAATTAAGTGTTATTGCTGTAATAAAATGCTNTTCATTCCCATCTACATGTTTATGTCAGCAACATTTCTCAGGGCTTACATCCATAAAAGTAAAAATGTACAAACTGAGTCAATTCATCTGAAGATATGTGAACTGTAAAACAAAAATTCTTAACTCATTAACAGATATAATCTCAATAAAAAGCTTGTGCCTAAAATTATTTCTGAAACATATTATGTTGGATGTGGTGGTGTATTTCCCAAAGTTTCAGTTACTTGTGAAGCTGAGATGGGAAGATAGCTTGAGTCCATGCATTTTAGACTGACCCTGGCAGCACAGCAAGACTCTGGTTAGCTATACTAAATGAAGTAAAATTTAAAGACAGTAACATAGACATGTATGTAACTACTCTAGTAACGATAACTAATGATTTCATTTATTTATTTGTGTGTGTGTGTTGCATGCATGCATGCATGCACACTTGTGGGAGTCAGTTCTCTCCCTCCAACATGTAGATTCTGGGGATAAAACTCAGGTCATTAGACTTGGTAGCAAGTACCTTCAACCACTGAGTAGTTTCTCCAGCCCCTAACTAGTAATTTTAATAATTCAATTGGATGAAAATTGTGGTACAGGAAATTTACAAACCATTTTTATTTGTTTATATAATTT
>LZPO01107074.1:771779-799504 GCA_001675575.1 Neotoma lepida
GGAGAAGAAGGAAATGGCATGAGCTCCCTTTCATGAGCAGATTGCCAGGGAGTAGGCCTCCCTGGTGTTTGATAGAGCATGAAGAAAAAGAAAAAATACTAAAACAAATAGCCCCATTGTTCAAATAGGTAAAGTCATAGTTCAGGTTAAAGCCTAACTCTTATTTTAATCAATTCCTTTCTGGGGAACGAGACTTAGGACCATAAACAAGAGGCATTAAGTCTGCAGAATTATCAAGATGCATTTTGCAATCAAAAATGATTCACTAAAAGGAAAATTCTGTGAATCAACCACAATAACTATTCTTTTCATGCTTTTGTGTTACTTTTAATTCACCTCAGGTAAGTTCCTTTGTAACTCACTATATATACAAAGCTTTGCACGAAGTAAAATTACAGCAGTTTCACAGCANTCTNGTGTCTGTGTCTGTCTGTCACTCCGCCGTCTCCCAGCTTTCCTGAGTACCTTCGCCCCACGTCCCTCGGTCAAACGACCCTCTCCCTGGGCCGGTCCGCGGCACTATAAGCAACTAAATATTGTAGGCTGGTACAAACAACTTAAAGGCTGGAAGAAACCCAGAGTGCTATATGAACTGCTTGCTTTAGATCAGCTGCCATTCTGATCTGCAAAGGCTCTGCAATTATGCTAGCGCAGGACCCCAAAGCCTNCACAAGAATTTCCATTCAGGGCATAACACTCTGAGAGGTACTTTTGTTATTTTTATTTAATTTATTCATTTTATATGGATGAGTGTTTTCCCTGCATGCATGTATGTGTACCATGTGTGTGCCTTTTATTATTTTTATGCTTACAGTATTGGGGGGGCGGGGAAACAAGGTCTCAATATGTAACCTTGGCTGGCCTACAACTTGCTATGTAGATCAGTCTGGCCTGCCTCTGGCCTACCAAGTGCTGGGATTAAAGGAATGCACTACTATGCTGAGCTATGTTTACAACGTTTACACAGCCAGTTTCTCTTTTCTTTCTTTTTAGAGGCTGGGTCTTACTATGGTGCCTAGGCCATCCTTGAACTCATAAGCTTAAGCCATCCTCCCATTTCAGCCCCCTGAAGAGCTGGGTCTACATGCATGTGCCACCATATCAGTCTGTTAGTTTCAAATGAACAAAAGCTGTGCTTTAAAATCCACCTTGGGCTGGAGAAATGGCTCAGTATTTAAGTAAGAACCCTGCTGCTCTTTCAGAGGATCCAGGTTCAGTTCCCAGCACCCACATGGTGGCTTACAACCATCTGTAATTCCAGTCCCAGGGATCTGATGTCTTCTGGCTTCTATGGGTACCAGGCACACATGTACCAGACATACATGTAGACAAACACTCATACACATAAAATAAAAACAAATCATTTAAAAAAAATAAATAAAAATCCACCTCAATATTCTGATCAGCCATTATTTCTTCAGGCATTCTACCTCAACTTCAAAACTACCTCAGTACACACACAACCCTATGTTAAGTATTTGCTGAGCAAATGAATGTAACAAAGAATGCATCTGTCTCAACAAGCTCAGGCAGAGGTACAATAGCCCAGTACAACATAAATAGATACAGTGGAATATTTTCTAGTGGCTTTTGTTACCAATTAGTTATGTATTTGGTGGTAGAAAGAAGAATGCTGCTGAGATGAAGTGATGGAGGATATTTGATCATATTGTGAACCCCAAGTTTGCATTTGTGTTAATTAAGGGTTACCTGACCCAGGGTAAAATTAACCCTAACTTAGTGGACAGAAAGTAATCATAGAGCATCAGAGGGCATGTGGAAGAGAGAGGAGAGAGAGGAGAGAGAGGAGAAAGAGAGAGAGAGAGAGAGAGAGAGAGAGAAAGAGAGATGCATCGGAAGTAGCAGGGAGGGATTTGGAGTGGTGCGGCTGGTCCGGCTTTTTTTGAGAGGCCAGCAAGGAGAGGTTAGCTAGCAGGTTTTCACCCCAGCCTTTGAATCTCAGATCTTATTTATAAATAGAATGATAGAGATTTAGTNAAAGCGTTAGGCAGTGGCAGCACCAGTGCCTGTGGGAACGGAATTCCCGCTAGGCTGCGCTCCGGTTGCTTCCAGAGAAGCAAGCTGGTAACTTTGGAGACCCAATTGCTGGCTGAATAGCAGTAGATTAAGGCGCAGCCACTGTGCCAAAGATAAAACAATGAAGTCCAAGTGAAAGGCCCTTCTAAGAGGGCTCTAGACTCTTCTCAAATCATGTATATAAATATAACTGAGACTTTAAGAAAAAAAATGACAGCAGGGTCATTTGCTCATGAAGTATTCTGTGGGAGTGTGGAAGCCAAAATAAGATATGTAAAAGCTAGCCTTTTAAGAGGATTATACCAGGGTCACCCAGTACCAAATTTGATTTGTCCCCCTTCTAAAGTACAGGGTGGGATAATTTTACTTTTGTTTATATTTATTTGTTTGTTTATTGGGGCTTGCTTGGCAAAAAGGTAGGAAGGTGCCAGTGCTCTCATTCTACCACAAAGATACCAGGGGTTGAGCTCAGGTGGTGAGGCCTGGCCACAGGCGTCTTTATGTGCTGTGCTTTCTCAGCTGCTCCTGAATTTTAATTTTGTTAAGTAAAGAAAAACCCCAGATTCTGTTCCCAAGTTTTACTGTACCTGGAATCACTTAAGGATTAAAGAAAAAATCTTACAAACTTCAAATATTCTGATTAGCTGTCCTGGATACAATCTGGATACTTGGGATGTTAAAGCCAGACAGGTGAGTCTAATGCACAGAAGCTGAGAGTCAAAACCACGCCCTCTAACAACTTACACCTGAGGTCTGAGGATCTTCAGCTGTGTGAGGATGTCCTTCTGTACCCTGGGATTCGCTGTGGCTGTGAGAGCCATCACTGGAACAGAAGGAAACTTCTGGCGAAGCATATTCATCCTTTTGTAATCTTGACGAAAATCATGACCCCACTACATGGAAAAAAATACTGCTCTCAGATTATTTTTATCTCTCTTCTATGAAGGCCAACACTGGTCAGTAGAGAGGAAGCACTTTATTCTTCAGTGAGGCAGAATATTCATGCAGTGTGTGTTGCACTTCAATGCTGTGGTTCTGAGTTCTACTGGTGGCATAAACTTACTCATGCTCCGAGANAAACTTACCTGACTCACACAATGTGCTTCATCAATGACAAAACGTGCCAAGAGCTTCCGCTCATATAGATTCTCCAGAGTGGAAATCAGCCTATTACTTGCACAGACCTAGATCAGAGACATGGGAGAGTTCTAAACATATCACCTGAATGACACTGTCACTACCATTACAATTACTCCCTATTAGAACTAGCCCATATCTATGAAGAGATCAAAAGTAAAATAGCAAATGAGACATTTTAGTATGTTCACTCACACCCAACAGTTTTACTTATCAGGTTAGTGGCTCAAAAATTTTTTCTGCCTCAGTGTATCTGAAGGCAACCACATGTTTATTTTGGTAATAGAATTTAATTTTTTTAACATTTATTTATTAATTTTGTGTGCATGCATGTGTTTGGTTCTATCATGTGAGTCCCCAGGATCAAACTCAGGTCATTGGGTTATATGGCAAGTACCCTTACCAGCTGAGCCACCCTGCCAGCCTGATAACAGGATTTTAGATGTGTGTTTGNTATGTGTATGATATCTGGGAAAAAACTGTATGAATTACACATAAAGATAGTTATATGTTTGTACTCTAGCTTTGTCCAGAAGCAAACATTCCAAGCATGTCTTGACAGGGACATATGTAAAGGACACTGAAGCCAAGTTGATGAAACTTCCTCACTGGTCAAATCTAGGCAATTAAAATATATAGTGATAATTGATTGAAACTCAATAAATTAAGAATCCACAAGTTCACACTGATAAATACATAGCTCTCATTATGCCAGGATGGACTATATTAGTAAAATCAAAACTTGGCATTCTTATAGTAATAACTGGGAAAGAGTCATCAGTGGATACTAAAACTTGTAGGGAGGCTCTGATGTCTAACTGGGTATTTCTCTAGTTTCAGGATCTCCCACAACAGGNTATCTACTAATTACAAAGATGAAAGGGGAATGAAGAAGTACAAAGGAGAAGCAGCGGCAGGACTATTTTAATCAAGTGATTGGTTAATGAACACTACTGGTAATGGGATGAGTTAATACCAAGTGTCTTCTGATAGCATTTATGGGAATTACCGCATCTNCAACATCCTTGCTGATTGAGTAACATGAATTTAATCAGCAGGAAATAAGACAAATTCAAATTGAGGCGCAGTCTTCCAAACTGGCCCTTATGTTTCTAAAACGTCAAAATCATGAAACTGTTTAGATAAAAGGAGATTAAAGTGGGATTTTCTCTTTTTTACAAAGGTCACTACCGGAAGGTTAATAGGTTAGGTAACAGTATGTGTCATTGTACATTTCCTGATGTATAAGTTACACTGTGGTTACTAAGGGAATGCTATATGGTCAACAAATGAACACTGAAGTAAATTAGGGTTAAAACGATAAGTCTGCAACTCACTCTCAAACGTTTTAGAACAAACTGGAGAAAGAAGGAATCATAAAGGAAATGGAGAAAATTTTACTATTTGTGGTCTGGGGTGAAGGTCTAATTCTTGTAATGTATATAAAAAGTTATGAACAAGTTCTTAACACAGATGTATTTTAGTGTGCTGTAATATCACACTGGAAACAATGAGGTTAATACAAACCTTCTCTGGAGTAACATACAAAAGCTTGATAATTGGATCTTTTTTTGATAATTGGAGGTAAATATTTGCAGCTTCTGAGTCAGTCTTATCCCCCGTCAGATATGTAGCAGGAATCTAAGTTAAAAGTAATAATTTAAATTTCATTTTATTTACATATTAGTAAGACATGATTATGTTTTTTAGGTTTTATAAATATTTTATAAGTCACATATCACACCTGCCAAAAGTAACAAATATCTCACCATAATAACAATTAATGCACAAATTTTTATTTTTAAGTTTTGTTTTATAAGTCAGAATCTCACTTTGAGACTCACACTTNTGATCCTCCTGCATCATCAGCTTCCGAAGTGCTGATTATAGGTGTGTGCCATATTTAGCTATTACATATATTTTTAAAAATTCATATTAAACACAACTCAAAATAGCCTTTCCACCTCAGTGTGGTGACACATGAGGAATCCTAGCACTCAGGAGGCTGAGGAAGGAGGATAAGGTGTNCGAGGCCAGCCTTCGCATCAGAGCAAATCNGAAGCTAGCCTGTGATATGACAAGACGCTATGTGTCAAGAAAAACTGCAAAACCTCCCCCACTGTTCCTTTCATTTTCTAAATTGCTTTATCTCTTCTATCCGTAAACAAAACCATGGTGATGTGTGTGTCTTTGTGTGTGACAAGGTTTCAATATAACCCTGGCTAGCCTGAAACTTGCTAGTAGGTCATGCTTGCTTCTAACTGACACAGAGGGTCCTGTTTCTGCCTCCTAAGTGCTGGGATTAAAGGTGTGCACCACCATGGCTGGTCTGGCTACTTTAAAGGTCTTGATACATCTTCAGTGTTTCAATGTGTAGTGATGATGGGTAATGGTTACCATCACTGCATTGACAATCCTTGGAAGAAAAATCAAACCATTTGTCACATTGAGATGATATGATTCGTAACACTGTAATCAATTCTTCTGCACTGTGAAGAACTTAATAAAATGCAGTCATAATTCCTTTAATTCAGCAGTGAGGAAAAAGACAGGTATATAGGCACACATGTACATAGGGAAAAAGAACTATGATGATCTCACACTAGCCAAAAAAAAGAAACTCCTTTATATTAGTAAACAAATTACATCAGCAAAATATAGGTTAAGAGCCCTCACTAAAATACATTCTTGTAGAAGAAAATCAGATTGAATTACAGATGGTTATTTGAATCAAAATGTTTTAACACATGTGCTTATCTCTACAGCTTAATTTAACTATATGCTCTATTTATTTAATCTTATTTATTTTTTATTTTTTGCAGTATGCTAGGCAAGCACTCTGCCATGGAGCTATATATCCAGAATAATTTGGGAATTAATCTTATAATTCAAACAACAGTTANTAAGATTTCCTAGCATACTGAAATGTGTTTCTAAGACACATTCTTACTAATAGTTTAAGTAATAACTTACATCAAAGGAAGTCAACTTTTGAACTTGATCTACTATTAGTGATCTCAAGGGAGAAATGACAATAGTGACCCCTGGAGAGACACAGGCAGGCAGCTGGTAACACAGACTTTTACCACCTCCTAAAAGACAAGTAATAAAAAAAAGGTCAGCTTCCATTTTGAGTGTGAAGGCAAAAGGAAACCAAATATAATACTTAAATCAATAGAACTGTTTAAAAAGTCTACCAGAAAAATCCAAATAGAATAAACTTTTTTTGTTTCTGGAAATATAAGAGTTCTCTAAAAATCCTAAGTCTAGGAATAACATAACTGCTTTTTATATAATTTAATAAAATATAAACAATAAAAACAAAGATTTTGGCTCAGTATTAAGACACCCCCCCCTCAGTCTTACCTCCCTATGCTCAAGCCCTGCTGAGGGTCCTGCACACACCAGCAAGAGCTTTCCAACTGAGCTACATGCTCAGTACAGACCTCAGAATGTAAAAACCATTAGGCTGAGCCTTCTAATACAGCTTTAACTTCCAGTACTCTGATTTCTAAGGTAACAGTCCCAATCTTCCTTTGAAATAAAAGAGTAAAACTACATGTGTATGTATTAACAGGAGATAATGAAAAAGAAAATTTGAAAATCTAACACAATTTTACTATTTACACTAATACAAAACAGTAAGTACATATTTATTTTTCTCTCTCTCTGCCCTGGCCCATGTTGGGGCTCAAACCCACGGCTGTATGCATGGCGGGCAAGTGTTCTACCAGTGAGCTATGTCTCCAGCCCCCAAAAACATATTTTAAGTAACTACATGATTATATTCTAGTTAATTTGCAATTTCACCCATCTACTAATGGCAGAAGCTGGGNTAAGCAGTTTTTAGAACTTCAGTTTATTCTAAAAGCCTATACTACATTCCTTCTTTTGCACATAGTGAGTCAATTTCAATTTGGCATATACATGGACATGTCAAGGCAAGAGTGGGACGCTGAGGATAGAGATGTGCTCTCCCACTTAATCAGCTGTGTGAGCTCAGACAGGCCTTAATTTCCCCATCTGTAAAATGCACGAGGCCACTGGTTTAAAAAATTGTCCAAGGCCGGGGTGGTGGTGGTGGCACACACCGTTAATCCCAGCACTCAGGAAGCAGAGGCAGGCAGATCCCTGAGTTCCAGGACAGCCTGGTCTACAGAGTGAGTTTCAGGACAGCCAAGGATACACAGAGAACCCCTGTCTCAAACAAAAGAAAACAAAAAAGAATTGTCCAAGAGAAACTGTATTTGGAATTTTTTTATTTTATCTGTCAAGAGATTGAAACCAGGGTAGGAAGGACTTAAAAATCCCTCCTGAAGCTGGGAAAAGCCACTGAAACCCTGATTAGATGACTGCCACAGTCCTTTCCAGTGTCAGAGGTTTCAAGGACCAAACCGGGGTTGAAAGGAGGCACAGTGTCACTAAGTCACTAAAGTCTGAAATGTGGATAAGTCAACATTGTCTCATCTTTAAAATCAGTTTGAGGGCCTGGACAAAAACTCGCTGTANAAGTCTGACAACGAGAGCGAGACCCATGGAATGCATGTAAAAGTGGAAGCAGAGAACTGACTTCCCAAAGTTGTCTTCTGACCTTCACATGGATGCCTTGGCATGTACAGAGCTCTCCNAACACTCATCGTATCTATAACTACGTGATAATAAAAAAAATTTAAACGAGTTTGAAAGAATTCAGATGTCAAGTCAATAGTATGTGACAATAACAGCAGAAACAATTGGGACTTGCTAAAGGCTGTAACAAGGCAAGTGACACACACGTCTACATGGAGGCACTGAACCTGCTTCCTAGTCTAACCATTGAGCTAACAATCTTATGTGTTTGATTTCAAATCATTGAGCAGCTCTTACAGGCTTTTCTGTTTGTTTTGTTTTGTTTTGTTTTTGAGACAGGGTTTCTCTGTGTAGCTTTGGAGCCTATTCTGGAACTCACTCGGTAGCCCAGGCTGGCCTTGAACTAACAGAACTCCACCTACCTCTAACTCCCGAGTGCTGGGATTAAAGGTGTGCACCACCACCGCCTGGCCCTTACAGATTTTTATAACAATGCACAGTCCTGAACTCTTCAAAACTGAGGCTAAGAAAGAACCATGCTGTATCCTTTTCATTTGAGCCTCACCTGTGAAGTGGGCACTATACTGCATACTGTCCTGATCATCCCCACAAAGAGTGAAGAGGCTTGTCCACGGGTACACCCGTCCCTGGGAAGGGGCAGAGCTACACTGGAAGCCTGAGCCTTCACTCCATGATGACCAGAACTGCCAGGCNGCTCTAAACATTAGCCAGGATTGGTCATGGTCTCTCACATCCATCTTCTGTTCCCTTCTAGGCTTATTTAGATTAGAAAAAANAAAATGTCCCAAAGAAAAGCTCTACATCAGGTCAACCCAATGAGCTGTGAGTTCACATCCTTAAGGAGTNAGAAACCTTATCATGCCAACTAGAACAGAGGCGGAGGTGACAGACGTTCTTACTGTGGTTTGGGGGGTTTAAAGGGCCCCTAAACAATAAGAATAATGTGAGGTGTTCTTTTTATTTCTATTAAAGAGCTTTCATTTAACATCTGCCAATGGACTCCTGCCAATTCAGATCTAAAAATACATACCAGTGGGCATTAGGATAAAACAGTCTTCACCAAGCAGTGCAGCATTGATCGCCTCTAGCTGATTAGTTCTAAAATTATGTAAGCCAAATTTCTTATGAAAAATCTTCATCATTTCTTTTGTATGAGGAAAATTAAGACTTTGAAAATGTTCATGTTTCAGATTTTTTGATGATAAATTTTGTTCCAACTTATCTATAAAAACAATCAATGTTTAAAAAACATCAGTGCATTAATATAGTAACACAGTTTAGCATTCACCTTTCTTGCAGCATCTACAGCATACTTTCCCTACAGCACACTTTAACTGTTTACATGGCTTCCTTCCCAATTAGTCTCAGACGTTCCTAAGGGCCTAAATCTAGTCTCTCCTTGATTATTCTGCAGTCCCTATCAATACAATTTATCCATCCTTCCTCTTCTCCCTTGGTTTCAAGGTAATCATACCCTTCCTATTTGCTTTATTTTATTTCTTCTGTGCTAGCAAGCAAACCTACAATTTGTTCATGCCAGGCTGTAGTGCACGGTCACCAGGACAGAGCACAGTGTACAGCACACAGCGAGCTACACCCCAGCCCCTCTACCGGCTTTGAATTCCCTTTCTCGGCTCCACTTCTCCTGCTCCTTAACTTTGGGCATCTTTCAAATACCTAGGACTGGGCTCTTGACACATTCTTAATTGGAGTTTTTCTAGTCCTAAAATCTTAAACATAATCTGTGTGCAGAGAAAGACTAGCTGTTTCCTGATGTCCCATCCTACACACATCCAACTGCCTGTAAAACATTGCTTTCTTTTTAAAACATTTTAAAATTTTATTTAATTAATTTTTATTCTATGGGTATGAGCGTTTTGTCTGCATGTATGTCTGTACATCACATACTTGCCTGGTGCCTGAGGAGGCCAAGAGAGGGCATTGGATCCCCTAGAGCTGGAGTTACAGACAGTTTGTGAGCTGCCATGGGAGTGCTGGGAACCTAACCCAGGTTCTCAGAAGAACAGCCAATGCTCTTAACTGATAAGCCATCTACACACACACACACACACACACACACACACACACACACACACACGCGCAAGCATGTCTACTTGGATGACTTTCCAACAGTTTTAAGTTCAACAGTCTGAAGATATCCCTTCTCAGCTGTTTTCTAAATCGAACTCTGCCTTCTGACGTCCCTATTTCTGTGGGTAGTGTCACAGTCACCCAGGTCTGAAACCTCAGTGTCACCTCAACTTCTCAGATACTTCTTTCACTCTCTCTCACCTCTCTCCCTGCTCTGCATTCTCACCGGGGCAGCTCTGGTTCAAGAGAACAAGAGGTTCTCACACATCAGCTCTGGCAGCTCCTCTCACTCCAACACTCAACTGTCTCAGAGATAATTGCAGACATCGAGCATGACACATTCTAGCATACCAAAATAAATCCATTAGTGGCTATTTCAAAGGTCAACAGCATCACTGTAAGAACAAACTCAGAGCTATTAAGTCATCAATGGCAAAAATAGAGAGGGCTGTACTTCATAAAACTTTGCACATGTATTCTTGTTTCAGTAAAAGCAATTCGAGATAACTTTATAGGCTGATGTAAGGCTTTAAATTTATTTAGGCTTTACTGAGGCTTCTGCAGTATCTTAGTTCATTCCTCATTAAACTGCAAGCTCCAATATGGCTTCTCCGAACTCTCCCCAGAGCCCAACTCAGGACATGGCACACCGTGAGCCTTTACTGAGCACTTAANGGATGTTTGTTTGTTTTGAGACAAGGTCTCACTCTATAGTCCAGGCTAGCCTCAAACTTACTGTCATCCTCCCAAGTACTGGTACTACAGGTGTGAGCCACCATGATTAACTTAATATTTGCTGAATTTCTGATTTCATATCCTTCTTATGCTACCTCACATTTTAATGTTGAGACATGAAACAGTTCTCTACTTTATAAATGAATTATTTCTCATCATCCAGAATTCTAAAAATATACATATTTTGAGCATATAAATTCACCTTTTTATTTTGCCTTCCCCCAAATCACTAAAAATGTGGCACTCATGAGCTTCATTGTTTTAGGGACTAGAGAATGTTAGTTTAAAGGCAAAGCGCGTTTGTGATGACTTTCGAGCTTTACTACAATAGGTTATAATTAACACATTTATAAACCTACAGCTGCTACAGAGACAAAGGAGCAACTAGCTTTTGAAATTGTGATTTGTAATTCATATTATCAGTAGAAATTTGCATAGAAACAATGTGGTGTTCAGGCAATGATGTGCTGCTATGCCTTTTATTGTACAATTCTTATTTTGGACAGTTTTGTTTTCCTATAATATTTAAGCATCCAATTTATTTCAGACTTACCAGTGTAATTCTGAATTGACTCTGAGAGGTTTTTATTTTGAGCAGTTGATGCCACTGGAAGAGACTGTGTCTTGGCTGAAGAAATCCTCTCTGACAGAGATTTAACTGGCCCGCCTTCCTTGATAGGTGGGTAGGCAGCTGTGGAAGATTTGCTGGCTGAAAAACTGTGCATTATATCTTCCCAGTCATCATCATCATCAAAGTCATCAATGTTAAAGTTATCAGTGTCACANGAGGCCTGGCCTCCTCTCTCTAAGGCATGTCCTGGAGCAGCGTGTTTATTGTGACCTTTCACAGCAGTGCTTGTGAGCACACTTCCCGGGAAGTGAGAACTTCCGTTTCTTTTTTCTGTCCTCAGTGTTTCAGCCCAGTTGCTGCTTACAAAGGACTTCTGTAAATGGGAATTCAATAACGGCCTTTCAAGGAGAGTCTTCGTGGTGGCTGAGAACCCTGTCTTTCCTGGAGTGGTGGTTGGTAAACACTCCTCAGTGGAAAGGGAATGTGAGGGAAAGGCTGGAGAATTTAACTCTTTCCTAGGATGCCCCACAGGGCAGGAATCACCCTGCACAGTGTTACTATGTGAGTCAGGCTTGCATCTCCACAGTGAACCCAAAAGACTGACATCCTTTCCATTAAAATCAGCTTCAGCCAGGAGCTTCCTTCTGAAGAAAGAGAACATATTAAATGTGAATAGTTTACTATAGTAGCCACAAAGTTTATTTTCATTTTTAACCCCAACAGAAACTATAGGAAAAAAAATATCATTTTTTCCAGCCTCAAAAATTTGAAAAAAAAAATTTTGAATACAAATCTTAAACAAATGGTTTGAAAATTAAATAAATTAAAAACTTAGTGATGTGACTATGATCCTTATGTCTAGGCCAGAAAGCCTGGACATTTTGCCTGTTTCTCTACTTGGAATAGTGGAACTGCAATCAGATATCTTCCAGAAGGAGGACAATCAAGATACCTTATGTTTCGCTGTTGAAGCAGCTCGTTCCCACAATTCAAAGCTTTCAGTTCATCAACAGGAATAGTATCAACTAATTTACAGATGTGCTCCATCACACGAATAATCTGCTGCTGTACGCTCATCTGTTTCTCTATGAAGCAATTATAAATAAAGAATGAGGCTAGAACCCAGAACCCACCATGCCTGGCAAGCACTCTGCTGGTGTGCTGCTCACAAGCCACCCCCGCCCCCACTTCTTTATTAAGCCACACAACTAAGAGACACGATTTCAAAGGAGCCGATGTTTCCAATGAAGGAAAGAAAACCAATGATTTAGGGAAGTAATATAAGCAAAGAAAATGTCCACTCAGCTTCACATGATATGAAGGAGANAATGTCAGTTGACATGGGCTCCAGGGAGACAGTATTCTCTGGAGGAAGGAGATAAGACAGGACAGAAAAATGCTCAGAGAAAAAAAATGAGACTACATGGCTGCAGAGGAAAAACAGTCAGCTGAGGGGTTTCAGGGGCAGGAAGGAGACAAGAGGGAAAAACAGGGCCACACAAAAACAGTGTGGGGACAACTATCTACGTGAGGAAGACCCAGGAAGTGTGGCTGTGTGCTGCTAACTATGGAAAAAGGACATGGCTGTGAGGTGTTGAACAGAGCTGCTGAACTCCTATGTCATTTTGGTTCTCTACGGAAGGAGCCTCAGACTGGAAAGAAGAGATTTCACAATGGTCTGAAAACTTAAAGCCAAAGCAGGCTCAGAGAAATACCAGTCCCTACACATTGGCGAAGAGTTCAGACTGCCCTACTGGACAGATCACATCCCACTTCAGACTACAAGGAAAACCCCGGCTAGGGCCTCAAAGGAAAGTGAAGACAGACAAACAGTGTTCCGATTNAAAAAAAAAAAAAAAAAAGTGATTGCCAAAAGCTACAAGCTAGTGACCTTGGTGTATACTCAAGGCAAAACTCTAGAACACGTTATCAAAATGCTGCTTTGTAACTCAACAAGAGGAAACAATTATGGAGTTAGGGAGAGTTCATAAAAACAAAACAGCCATCTTAATGCTCCTTCTTCGGAAGGACTACTGGCCTACCAGGTAACAATAGCTGCCACTTCCTGATGGCCTACAGTACACCTTGAAATAGAACAACTATGCAGCAAGGCAGTACTACCCTCTTCACTCTGCCGAAGAGCAGAGTAGTGCTGCATGCCTATGATCCTGGTCTCAGGAAGTGGAAGCAGGATTATGAGTTAGAAGCTGCTTAGGCTATAGTGTGAGACCGTAATTCAACAAAAACCCAAAACCCAGTACGGTGCAAAGAGGTTTAGTTGAGGTGCTGACAAACTGTCAGGCGCAGGAGATCCTCGGGTCTGACAGTCTGCGCCACTTAGAGCTAACACCCCATCCCTTCACTCTTCCTGCCTCAGACCATGATATTTCTGGAGTCCTATAACCTAGCCTTTTGTAATTCCATAGAGAAGGAAGAGAAATAATCTTGAAGAAAGGTTCATAACTAGGTGATGAATTAACTGATGTCAGCTAAGACAGAAGTCTCTCATGACACTGAAGGCCTCTGTCCACATCTTTAGACTTGCAGCCATTATAATAGGGAAGCTTAGAGAAACAGGCTAGTACCACGGTTATCAGGATGAATTTAAGAGCCTCCATGCTGCTGGTTCAAATTCTAGCTCTGCTGCTGCCTTAATTCTGTAACCATTGAATTATTAATTCTTCCGTACCTTAGTTTCCTTATTTCTATGGTAAGAGATAACACAACTACCTTAAGGGGATGGAGTGGGGATTAAACAGTTTGCAGGGCTTAGAAGAGTGAAAAACAGACATTTCAGGAACATTTCCAGCAAGAAAAGCAAAGACCAAAATGAAATATAATAAACTTGGAGAAAAGAAAAACAACAGAGAAGACTATACACACAAAGGTGCATGCACTACAGGAAGAGTATGGGTGTATCTAAGGGGACTCTCATGACCCACATAAATACTCAGAAGACAGAGAAGAGCTCCTCAGTTTCCAGGAGCTGAATAGATAAAAACAATACATTTTAAAAAATTAGTGATAAAACTGAGACATTTTGGCCAGGTGTGGCGGTGCTGGCAGTTTATCCCGGCACTCAGGAGGTAGAGGCAGGCAGCTCTGAGTGTGAGGCCAGCCTCATCTACATAGTGAGACCCAGTCTCAAAACAACCTGAGAAATTTTTCCTATTTCATAGAAAAGTAAGACATAAGAGAAAATTAAGACAAGGGGGAGTGTCTAACATCCAAATAGCAGAGGTTCTAGATAGAGCAAGAGAGGAAAGACATAAAAAATACCACCAGAAAAACTCCCCAAATGAAAACACNCATTTCTGGCCTGTGTGTCTAGTAAACTGAAATTAAAGGTGCTATTGGCTAATTTATACTAGATACTTGGACAGAAGGAAAAAACAAAAAAGAGAATCAGAAAAAAATTAAACAGGGCTGGAGATAAAGACAAAATGGTAGCGCACAGAGGTCCTGGGTTCAATCCCCAGCATTAAAGGAAGAGAAGAAAGGAATGACTTAACAGGCAAAAAAGGTATTAACTTACAATGGATACCCAGACTCAGATCATAATCTGTCTCTTATACACATCTAGATGTGTATAAGAGACAGGTGTGTGTGTGTGTGTGTGTGTGTGTGTTATAGTGTTATAAGAACTTTCTGTCATTTCAGTCTCAAGAAGCCAAAGCAGGAGGATTGCCAATGAGTTCAAGGCCTGTCTAGGCTACATAACAAGACCCTGTCTCAAAACAAAACAAACAAATAAATAAAAACCAACAAAATAACAAAATTTCTAGGGGTTTTTAATTCACCTAANAAGGATTAAATTTACAGGGAGGTAAATTTTTGGCTCTGCCTATGAAAGGAGTCAACAAGCAGCATTTTCAAGACAGAACGAGCCTTGTGAGATGTTGAGTTCAGGAGATGTTCAAGAAAACACTAGCTAAAAAATGAAGTAGGATGATTTATGGTATCAGAACAAAGGATAAAGTACATATATCATTCTATAGTATGCAGCTACAGTATGCAAATACAATTATTTTATTTACAGAAGTATCTGAAACATGGTTTTTATACCGCCACAGTCTGCATTGGTTCCTGGATCAGGCTCCTGTGTAGTAGTCATTTTCTCTGGTTTTGACAAAAGATCTTTTGAGGCGCTAAGAATGTCTTTCTCTTTGTCAGAGTCATCAAGATCCTTTAGCATACTACAAGAAAAAAAAAGCTAAATCAATCATGCTATAGACAAAATGAACGCAAACTCTGTCTCCCACTCTTTTTTTAATAAATATGTAACAGATAAAGGAAAGGTTTTCTTGTGTTTGTTTTGAGACAGGGTCAAGTAGCACAGGATGGCCAGGAACTTGTTATATGGTCAAGTCTTACCGCCTCCCCTTCCACGTGCTGAGATTCAAGTCTTGCCCCNTATCTAGCTGGGAAACACGTTTGTATCTTTCAAGTCCTATCTCCAAGTATATCCTTTCAGTTACATGAGGTTCCAAATAACTACACAACTGACATTCCTTATGAGCTCTGTGTTGTCTACGGTCATGGATTCTGTTCTCTCAATTTGGAAAACCCGCTGTCCCAAGCTCTCTGTACCCAAATTATACATGTTCTTAGTGTCTCAAGCATTACTTCCCTGCTCTCCCCAGAAAGTAGTTAATAATGACACTGTTTTCTGAGATTCTAAGCAGCTTTACCTGAACTTCTCATATTAGGCCAATGTGTATCATGTGTGTATGTGTGTCTATAAATATATATGTGTGTATATATATATATATTAGATTCTATAAAATACATTAATTAAAATTAAAAATACATTACTTAATTAAAAACACAGTCTGTTTGACTGGATAGAAAAATATTTTTAAGCTAAATGTGGCTCACACCTGTAATCTCAGCACTCAGAGGTGGGGGCAGGAGAATGAGGAATTCAATGCCATTCTTGACTACAAAAAGAGTTTAAGTTGAGATCCTTTCTACAAAGCAAACACAGGGCCAGGAGATGGCTCAGTCCATGAAGCACCTGCAGTGCAAACATGAGAATCTGAGTTTATATCCACCTCATACACTGAAGAGGCAAAGAAAGGTGGATCCATAAGGGGTTGCTGGCCAGTGAGCCTAGCCAAACTGGTGAGAGAGCCTATCTCAAAAATAAACAAAAAATAAAAAACAATAAATAAAAACCATAATAACAACAAATAAAATATGCATAAAATCCAAGCACGTATTATACATAATGTATCCAAGAAACTTTTAATTCAATTTTACAATATGTGGTGGTTTGAATGAAAACTGTCCCCATAGGCTCAGAGGGAGTGGCACTATTAGGAGGTGTGGCCTTGTTGGAGGAAGTGTATCACTGGGGGTGGGCATTGAAGTTTCAGAAGCTCAAGCCAGGCCCAGTCTTTCTCTCTCTTCCTGCTGCCTGCTGACCCAGTTGTAGAACTCTCAGCTACCTCTCCAGTACCGTGTCTGTCTGCATGCTGCCATGCTCTCCACTATGATGATAATGGGCTAAATCTCTGAACTGTAAACCAGCCCCAGTTAAATGTTTTCCTTTAAAGAGTTGCCTTGGTCATGGTGTCTCTTCACAGCAATAAAACCCTAACTAANACACAATATGTACAGTTATTCACATTAGGCTGTAGTGGAAAAATAAACAATCAACCTTGTAAATAATCATTTTCCANTTGCTAAAAATCTAAATATTATGCTTTGGATATGAACNCCTGGTGATGCCATTTTGAGAGGTTGTAGAAATCTTTGGGACATAGGGCCTGGCTGGCAGCTAGAGGCCACCAGAGGCCACCATAGTGACCACCATAATAAGCTCCTGTTCCACATGCCTCTCCTACCATGAGGGACACACTCTCTGAAACTATAAGCCAAAAAATCCTTCTTGTACATTGTTTGCCCCAGCAATGAGAAAAGTAAAATGCTAAGCAAAGGTACTCATGGGAGAAGAGCTCAGTAAGTTAGGAAAGTATACATTTTAAATGTAGCAATATGGAGAATAATGTTAAGAGAAAAGAATCAGAGTCTNAAATTACAGTTACATCAATTACAAGATGAAAATCAAGCAGACAGAGAGGAAGATCAAAACCAACAAGAACAAGAAAATAGTTTGTTAGAATTTTGGAACTAAAAATATTTCTTCCCTCTTATTTAGAATTCTAGTTAAGGTGGCTACAATGTCATTTGTGCAGTATATGTATTTAATAAAGAATAAAGTTAGGCATTCAACATGGAAACAGTAGGGTAAGAGTGAGCACCACACTGGATCTTAGCCTATGTGCTATTAATTGTTTCATCCTGGGCGATTTCCTGATCCTCCCTGGCCTCAGTTGTTTCACAGGTTAGATGAGGACACTGACTTAGAGTCTTGGTGCCACATGACCTTTCACTTCAGTTTTTAACTTTCTATGGCTGTCTGGTTTTCTGTCAGTAAGGAAAGGAGGAGACAGGTGAGCTCGTACAGTTCTTCAGTTTTGTAATCTTGTTACTTGTAACAGTAATCATACTTCAACCTTCACTACTTCTTCAGACATCACAATACAGCTGGTATAGCACAAACCAGGCACTGCAGAGATGGCTCAGAGGTAAAGAGCATTTGTTGCTCTTGCTGAGGACCCTGGTTGAGTCCCTAGCACCCACATGATGTTTTANAACCACCCATAACTCCAGTTTCAGAAGATCTNATACCCTATTCTGACCTCCTTGGGCACCAAGCATATATGGTAGTGCACACACATAAATACAGGCAAAACATGCATCATAAATGAATAAATAGANTTATAAAAATTTTAAAGCACAAACCAGATNGAACTGCACAAGGTTACATATAAAACACTTCCTTCTCTTCCTAATCCAGACGATACACTACAGGGATCGGTTTCTGTCAAAACAGTGACTTAAACGGGGCTGGAGAGATGGCTCAGCAGTTAAGAGCACTGGATGCTCTTCCAGAGGACCTGGGTTCAATTCCCTGCACCCACACAGCAGCTCACAACTGTCTGTAACTCCAGTTCCAAGGGATCTGGCATCCTCACACAGACATACATGCAGGCAAAACACCAATGCAGATCTTTAAAATACGACTGGTAAAGTAAAACAGTAATTTCCCTTTCCCCCCAATTATGGTAGTTCCCTTCTGTAATCCTGGCACTTGGAGACTAAGGCAGGAGGATCCTGAATTCAAGGCCAGCCTGAGTTACACAGTAAGAGTTTTGTTTTTTGTTGTTGTTTTTGTCTTTGAGAAAGAGTCTCACTATGTAGACCAGGCTGGCCTCAAATACAGAGAGCTCTGTCTGCATTGCCTCCCCAGTGCTGGGACTAAAGGCATGAGCCACCAAGTCCAGCTAAGAATGGTTTCTAAACAACCAAATAAATAAATAACAATGTTCTGGATGTTTTCATTTGAATATAAAATAAACTGCAGAAGCACAAAGAATACTTATATAGAAATGACATTATATGACTAAACTACATTACTTAAGGCATCTTAGAAACAAACAAGAATATTTATTATTAACNATTTTACCCAGAGTATTCCAAAGGGGAGGAAGCTGGAGAAATCATTTCTTCTTCTGGAGAAGGTGGAACAAAATCTATATCATAATCATCATCTTCATGTTGGAAGTACAGAGCCTTCTCAGTAGACTGTAATTGAACTTCATCTATGTGGTTCTCCTTTTCACTATTATCTAAAGAAAAACAATTGGCAAACACAGATTCTTTTAATAATTAATGAGACAGAACAGGCACAAGCTCTTGTAAGTGAGTGCTGTTTTTTGGGCAAGTCATAAACATCAGAACATATTGTATGGGAGTCTCTGGGTAAATGTTGGCTGATTTCTTCATGAAGAAGCCAATCAACTGGAAGAAGTCCAAAGCTGGACTAAAGCCGGAGATTTGCTTAGGGAATTCAATACCTATCTCTAGTTAAACTACGGAACTCAAGTTTCATTTTTCCTGTTTTCTACTCACATTTAAATAAGAGTAATGTGCAGCAGGTAAGTGGAACAGCACAAACACTGTGGGTTTGTCTTGTTTCTGTTTGCTTGTTCTGAGACAGGGACTTGCTCCACAGCCTAGACTTTGAACTCTTTATCCTGCTCCTCCACCTCCTGATCCAAGATCACAGGTGTGCCCCCAGAGCTGGCACACACACTGCTGCTAAACAGATAAACCGTCTCTGTCACAGAGCTGTCCTAGCTATACAGTATCTCGCTGGTGCTCTGTCTTACCTTTACCATCTACCCAGTATTCTCTAGAGAAACAGCAACACAATAGATTAAACTATACTTTTTTTTTTAAATCAATTACTTTTCAGCCCTCTCTCATTGTGTAGCAATTTTAATAGAAGTAGGTGTTTAAAATTTTAGTTTCAGAATGTGGCATGTACTTACCTATGCCCTGAACTTCTAAGGAGGCTGAGGCAGAAGAATGGCTTGTAATTCCAGCAACCCAGAAGGCTAAGCTAGGAAGACTGTAAGCTTAAGGCATATATGAGATAATTTGGTAAGATCCTGTCACGGAATAAACTAAATAAAAAGCTGAGGCTATGTCAACGATAGTGTTTATCTAGTGTGCACTTTCCTAGGTTCAATCCTAATACAAGGGAAGGGTGGTGGTGGTAATGCTCTGAGTCCAGGAGATCAGGACAAGTCTGAACACAAGTAAGACCCAACTCTTAAAAAAATTTTAAAGCCAGGAGTGGTGGTGTACACCTTTAATCCCAGTACTTGGGAGGCAAAGGCAGTCATAGTTTTGTGATTTCAAGACCAGTCTGGTCTACAAGGGGAGTTCCAAGACAGCCAGGACTATGCAGAAAGACCTTGTTTCAAAAATAAATAAGTAAATAAATAATAAATAAAATAAAATTTGAATATTATATTTATATATAATATTTAACCAAAGCTGGTTACTTCCACATGGCTCTTGGCTATCAAATTTTAATAACTAAGACCGGGGACTGGCTCAGTGGTTAAGAGCATTGGCTGCTCTTTCAGAGGACCCGGGTTCAACTTCCAACACCTACACGGTGGCTCATAACCATTTGTAACTTCAGTTACTCTAGCCTCCCCTGCAAATCAGTCACACACACATACACATAATAAATAAAAGACCTATTCAGGAACTGTCTTTAAATTTTTTTAAATTTTATGTGTATGAGTGACGGGTTTTGATTTTATGTATGCACGTATTTATTTATTTTTGAGGTAAGGTCTCAAAATGTATGTAGCTTTAGCTGTCCCAGATCTCACAGAGATAAGCTTTGCCTCTGCCTCCTGAGTGCTGGGATTAAAGGTGAAGCTACTATGCCTGGCTGTATCTGAGTGTTCTGTCTGCACGTATGTGTATACGCCATGTGCATGGATGGTGCCCTCAGAGGTCAGAAGAGGTCATCAGATTTTCTGGAACTGGAGTTAAGGATGGTTGTGAGCCACCATTTGGGTGCTGTGAACTAAACCTAGGTGCTCTGCAAAAATAACAAATGCCCTTAACTGATTAGCCATTTCCACAGCCCCCAGAAAACATCTTGAATATGATTTATAATATAGTCACATACCACATGACATTCCTGACAACAACCAACCACCTACAGGACAATGGTCTCCTAAGTTAAGATAAAGCTAAAATACTCATATCATAGTATAATGCCTTACTCTTCTGTTTCTGGTAGTACAACTACTTACAGTATATAAGACACTGGTGTATATATTTACTAATGTGTTCCATCTACTATAAAATAGTCTCATACAGGCCCTTCAAGGTATTCTAAACTGGGTGTAGGGGCACCTAGGAGACAGAGGCAAGTGAATCTTTGTGAGTTCCTGGTCAGACAGGGCAATATAGTGAGACCTGTCTCAAACAAAACAAAAGAACATGTGGTATTCTATAAGAATGCACAGGAGAGCTGGGTGTGGTGGTATATACCTTCAATCCCAGTACTGCTGGGGTTTGTCTTTCTGGACACTGTGAATATATGTTGTTCCCACTGGTTAATAAATAACCTGCTTTGGCCTATGGCAAGGCAGCTTAGAGGTAGGCAGGAAATCCAAGGAGAGAGACAAGAAAGAGAAAGGTAGAGTCTGGAGAGACATCAGTCTGCTGCTCAAGGAACATGCCAGCAGACAAGTAACGCCACAGCCATGTGGCAAAACANGGATTAATAGAAATGGGTTAATTTAAGATGAAAGAGCTAGCTAACAAGAAGCCTGCCATAGGCCATACAATTGGTAATTAATATTAAGCCTCTAAATGATCATTTTATAAGTGGCTGAGGTACTGCAGGGCCAGGTGGGATCTGAGAAAACTTATGGCTACACAGTACTCCTGAGGCAGGGGCAGGTGGAACTCTGTGAGCTGGAGGTCAGCTGGGTCTACATAGTGAATCCCAGGACAGCCAGGACTATGTAGAGAGACCCTGTCTCAAAAAACAAACAAAAGAAAGCAAACAAGGGGCTGGAGAGATNGCTCAGTGGTTAGGAGCACTGGCTGCTCTTCCAGAGAACCTGGGTTCAATTCCCAGAACTCACATACAAGCTCACAACTGTCAGTAACTCTAGTCCCAGAACTTCTGACACCCTCACACAGACATACATGCAGGCAAAACAAATAAACAAAGAGAATGCANTGAAGATGAAAGATTATTTCCTGTTATTGCACCTAACGACCTTCTAGGGGAAGNTACGATGGTAGATAACAGTGATGCTCACGATCCTGACCCTGTAATGTTCATCTTCATGTCTTAGTTTTAAAGAACATTAATAAAGAAATGAAAGATGAAAGGCAGGANAGAAGCAAAGGGAGGGGAAGGAGTGAAGGAGAAACAGAAAGAAAGGGAAAGGAAGAAAGGAAAGAAAAGGGTGACCTGTGTCTGGTAGCTTATAANGTTAATTTCAGCACTCAGGAGACTGAGGCAGGAGTATCAAAAATTTAAGAGCAGGAGCTGGAGAGATGGCTTAGCACTTTTAAAAGCACTTGCTACTTATGCAGAGGACCTGGGTTGGGTCCAGCACCCATAAGATGGCTTAGAACCATCTCTAACTCCAATTCCAAGGGTTCTGATGCCTTCTTCTGGTCTTTGAAGGCACAAAGCACATGTATGATGTATGCATACATGCATATACACAGTATCAGGTAAAATACTCATATACATATCTCTTAGTTACGGTTTCTATTGCTTTGATGAAACATCATGACCAAAAACAACTTATGGAAGAAAGGGTTTTTTTTTTATCTTACAACTTGTTCTCCATCATCCAGGTAGTCAGAGCAAGAACTCGAGGAAGGAATCTGGAGGCAAGAATTGTTGCAGAGGCCGTGGAACACTGTTTATTAGCTTGTCATCCTGTTTTCTTACAGCACCCAGGACCATCAGCCCAGGGGTAGCACTGCCTAGTGAGCTAGGCCCTCCTAAATCAAACATCAATCAAGAAGATATATGATACTATATATTAAGATATATATATTGCCTACAGGCCAATCTGGTGGGGGAAAGAAATTTTCTCAATTCAGAGACCCTCTTCCAAATAACTCTAGCTTGTGTAAGCTGACATAAAACTAACCAGTGCAACATAAAATAAGAAAAGAAAACATAAGGAAAGAAAACATTTTACATGGCTCTATAATCAGTGTTTTTTATGGTTTAAGCTAAGTGCGACTACAAGAATTAAAGCTGAAAAATGACAATGAACTAAAAGTAATTACTGAGAAAGTATAAATTTTGAATGGATTTGCTATGGGCTAATGCAGTGTTTATAGCATACTGAAATGGCTAGCGATACCCTACGCCTCCACATTCACTTCCCACTCTCTCAGAGAAGCCCCCTGTTCTCAGTTCCATTCATGGTGTATACTCTATTCAGTACACAAAATTCTTNAAAACATTTTTATATTTATATTTACTGTACCTTTTGTATATTTAGAAATGTTTGGATATACAGATATATTCCACTGTGTTACAACCACCTACTATCAGTATTCACAGACGTATGGTTTTGGAGCCTCTGAGCAAGAGGCAAACCCTATACTCTAGATGTGGAGTAGGCTCTGCCATCTAGGTTAAAGTAAGTGCACTATGGTATTTGCAGGACAGGGCCTAATGATTTTTCTCAGAACNTAGCCTTGTTACTAAGTGATACATGACTGTATTGATGGTGATTAAATATTAAGAATTAAGAATTACACATACAGAAAGGTTCACCTCACTTTCCAATCCTATCCTAGCCACCCATTTTAACCTCTGCAGATCTTACTTTNTCCATGTATAATCATAGAGCTAACCCTGGCACAGCAGATATTAAGAACCTCAAGGACAAAAACTGTTTACTATGTTCCCAATGCTTAGCTTTCAATTAAAAAGGATTGTAGGGGCTGGAGAGATGACTCAGCAGTTAAGAGCACTGACTGCTCTTCCAGAGGACCCAGGTTCAANTCCCAGCACCTACACGGCAGCTCACAGCTGTCTCTAACTTCAGATTCAGGGGATCTGACACCCTCACACAGACACACATGCAAGCCAAACACCAATGCACATAAAACAAAAATAAATCATTTTAAAAAAAGGATTGTAGACACACTGAAATGAAGATGAGACAATGGCTACCTCTTTCACCTCCCAAATGAGTTTCCAAAGACTGACTTTCCTGAGTGTTTTTCTTCATGAGCTCTTCAGAACCAGGGTCACTGTCAATGCAAATCACATCACTGCTCAGGCATTCCGACTCATCCTTCTGCTCCTTAGTTAAATCCACGTGCAGGCTTTTAGGGGAAGGAGGCGTCAAATCAGTCTTTCTGGAATTTGCTTTAGGAGGTAGTGGTTTAAAAAAGTTTCTCTTAGTCTTCTTTGATTTCTGAGCGGTGCTTACTCTAAAGACAGGAGTTTTGGTCAGTGAAACCAATGCATCTGATGCTGAAATATCAAAGTCATCCATATCAGCCCAGTCATTGAGGGAATCTGGCGAAGAACTAAATTCTAATTTCTTGAAAACAGCAATGTGGCGTTTCTTTACAGCTGGGGTTTTTGGGGTAGTACATAAAACTTCCTGAGGAATCTGCACCAAATCCGGCAATGGTGGTTCAGAACAGGTTCCCTTGGTTTGCTGTCCTCCTGGAGAATTTTTAAAGAAGTCATCAGTCCCAGGCTGCTGTTTTGGTGTGTGGAGCGGAGGCTCAGTGTATGAAAAGTCCTCAGACACATTGACATCTTTATCACTTAATGCAGGTGTTTTCACTACTGACACACTAGTTATTGACACATCGCCCTCTGATGTTTTCTTCTTAAAAGTAAAACCTCTGAAAAATAATGAAAAAACTGAAATTAGATGAATTCATTTGTTTCTGATGCTGAGGACGGAACCCAGGGCCTCATTTATGCTAAGCAAGNGTTCTAACATAAGCTACAATCCCAGCCCCCTGATAGATCCATTTCCATTTTAACAAACTCACTCACCTATAAAACATATTTTCAAATGCAAGTTACATTAATTTTATTACAAATGAGCACAGACTCCATCTCTCTCTGTGGCTTTGAAAATTTACCAGGTAATAAATACATCTGGTTGCTCTGATCTTTTCCATTCAGAGGCTAATTACTGGGTTTGAGAGTTCTTAGGCCAGCCCCACACTTTATTTCTCAGGGTGGCAGTCCTTAATAGCACCCTCAGAAGGAAGAGACAGAATGTGTGAAGAAAAGGATGAACTCTAACGTGGGTTTTGCTGATAAAAAATTTTAAGGGAGAAAATAGTTAAAAGAAAAAAAAGAAAAGAAAAGAAAAGAAAGAAACTGCTGAGCTCTGAAGGACATAAAGGAGGCAGGGGTCCTGGCTATCTACTGAAATTAATGACATGAAGGTCAATAGTGACTGTAAAGCAACTTGAAAGCAAAGTGTCTGGAGCAGTGCCTGAAACCTAAGGGCATAACCAAATACAAATTATTATTAGGCACCATTAGGAACTTGGGGTATAGCTTGCAGGAGACAGCAGAACTAGAGTGGTCCTTTCCCCACAAAGTTTGGCAGAGCATATGAGATTATATTTGTGCAAATTTATGAGAAAATTCATTACTTGTTTATCCAATTTTACTAAACAAANATGTGCCTAAACTGTGTAAAGCTGCATAGCAATCACTATCCAGATCTGCTAGAACATACTTTACTATTAATTTGCAAAGTGGGAAAACCACTGAGCCCCTCATTTCCTCTGTAAAATGAAGGAGCTGGAAGCAGGGTGTGGTGATAATCCTAGCAATATGAGGCTAAGCAGGACTGCTCTAAGTGTGAGGTAGGCTAGCCTGAACTACAGTAAGTTCTAGGCCAGTGTGAGCTACAGATGGGATCCTATCTCAGACAGAGCTGAAAGACAAGCNCTCCACTTGTATGACACCTGAGTTATCCTCTACATGCTAATGAATGTACTTACGAAGATTTTGGTTTTGTAAGGCTGAATTTATTATTAAGTTTTCTAGCTGAGTGACGCTGCAGTTGCTCCTGTAGATTGTTCAGAGGAACGGCAGCCATAACCTAAAAAGGAAGAGGGCAACCATTAATAGAGTTAGGTAATTTGTATCATTTAGCATATTTATTGAGGAGGTAAAGGACTTGACTCAAACAGCCACTGTTCCAAATGTGCCCAGAGTAACATTGCTTCTTTTATTTTCCTTTCTCTCTCTCTCTCTCTCTCTCTCTCTCTCTCTCTCTCTCTCTCTCTCTCTCTCTCTGGTCAACAGATTGCTTTAATATTTACATCTGGTGACATTTAAAACACATAATTTTGAACTAGCTGAAGATTTACTTGAATAACAAAATGGCCTGGTTTCCCCCTTCCCTCAACAGACGCTAAAATCAGCACAATAGATATNAGAGAAGCAATGATTAGGAAAGGGTTTGTAGAAAAATGGGACCTGGCCTAGGCTTGGAGGATAATGGGAAGAGGACAGGAAGTGAGGGGGAGGAATGATTAAAGCAAACTAGAAACCCAGGAACACCCAGTAAGNGAATTCTCTGTCCCCAGGTAAAAACCTGGTAAAGACAGAAGAGCATCTAGCGAGTGCACAGGTTGACCAGCAAGAGGTCGTGCTGCATGGTCATCTGGCCCCACAACAGTGTGCCACATCCATTTATATCCCTTGTGTAACAAGTCATTTCACTGCTTGCTTTCAGCCAGATAAAGCACAGCTCAAGCCACCTGGAAATCACTGAGCTAAAGAAAGACAGCAATAATCTATAAAAAGTTTAAAAACCAGTTATTTCAGATAAGTTATAACCCCCTTTCCCACTCTATCTGGATTTAAAACAGCATTTACTATTAGTGTGTATGTGTGCAGGTGCACGTGTGCATGATGGAGGGGCACACTTGCCACATCGTATTTGTGGAGGAGGTCGGAGGACAACTTTGTGCAGCTGCTTCTTTCCTTCCACCTTTATGTGGGTGCTAGGGATCAAATCTGGTCCTTGGCTTACAGAGCAAGCACCTTTACCCACTGAACACTTTACAGGCTCCTCTGTTTTTTCCTGATACAAGGTGTGGTGTTTTAACCAAGAATGGCTCTCATATTTGAAATGCTTAGTCACCAGGTAGGGAAACTCTTTGGTAGGATTAGAAGGCGCGGCCTTGTTGGAGGAAGTGTGTCACTGGGGGTGGGCTTTGAGGTTTCAGAAGCTCAAGCCAGGCCCAGTCTCTCTCTCTCCCTGCTGCCTGCAGATCCACATGTAGAACTCTGGGCTAGTTCTCCAACATCATGTCTATCTGTGTGCTGCCATGCTCTCCACCATGATGACAATGAACTAAGCCTCTGAAACCTAAGCAAGCCCCCAATTAATGCTTTCTTTTTATAAGAGTTGCTGTGGTTATAGCGTCTCTTCACAGCAACAGAACAATGACTAAGATAGAAGTGTTTGTGGTTTTATGAGGGGAGTTCTATCATGTTAGGTGTAATAATAACCTGATTAAATATATAATGCATTTTGGGATTGACCTTGAAACCAAGACCCCCCTGCCTTAAGCCTCTCCAGTAGCTAGACTACAGGGGCTGGGGTTTGTCTTTCTGTACGCTGGGAATACATGTTGTTCCCATTGGTTAATAAATAAGCTGCTTTGGCCTATGGCAAGGCAGCTTAGAGGCAGGTGGGAAATCCAGGAGAGAGACAGGAAGAAGAAAGGCAGAGAGAGGAGACACCATCCCGTTGTCCAGAGAGCAGCATCTAATGACACACAGGTAAAGCCACAGAACACGTGGCGACATACAGATTAATAGAAATGGGCTGAGTTTAGTTATAAGAGCTAGCTATCAAGAAAATTGAGCCATAGGCCATGGCCATACACTTTGTAATTAATTTAAGTCTCTGAGTGATTATTTTATAAGCCACTGTGGAACCNCGGGGCCGGGAGGGACTNGAGAAAACTTTCGACTACATACAGGCCTATGCTACCAGCCAGGGCTCTAAGAGGTGATCTTATAAAATTAGGCCAATTCAAAAAGAATGTCTAAATTCTCCAGGTCAATAAGCAAAATGAAAGAGAAAAGAAAGTCAATGGAATGTAAAGTAACAAACAAGAAGCCTTT
>LZPO01107074.1:840675-854941 GCA_001675575.1 Neotoma lepida
CCAGGAAGGACCTCAGGAATGTGCCATGACAACTTGAACAGATACAGGGCAGTATGCTCCTGCAGATATTCTGTCTCCGGTTTATGGCCCTTGAAGATATCTAGATAATCCTACTGAGCAGCCCAGATAATCCTGCCCAGCAAGTTGTGGTTCCCTGCCAAAAGTCCAACCCAATAGTTTCAAATTTGGTTTCATGCCAAAAGTCTAAACCAATAGTTTCAAAAAATCACCTTGCTCTATATCCCTTCTACCCAATCCNAAGTTGCCAAAGCACGTAATTCCCAGCTTGCCATTTTTCCCTATAAAAACTACTCAACCTGGGCCGTGGCACCACTGCCACATTTCCCTCCATCTGCCTGGTGGTGGCCCAGGTTGAACCTGAGAATAAAAGGACCCTTATGTACCTGCCTGGAAACCAGCTCTTTGGTGGTCTCTGGGGGTTTTGAGAAACGGATACAACAGCACCACCACCGCCCCGCTCACCACCAGGGTCTCACATGGTCTAGCCTGGTGTCAAACTTGTTATGTGGCTGAGGATGGCCTTGGACTCCTATTCCTTCTGCCTCCTCCAGAGTGCTGGGACTACAGGCCTGTGATAGCAAACCCGACAAGATTGTTTCTAATTCTGGGCTGGAGAGCTAACTTAGTGGTTACAAGCACTAGCAGAAGACCCACATGGTACCTCACAACCCCCTGTAACTACAGTTCCAGTGCCCTCTTCTAGCCTCTTCATGGATATGGGAATGTACGTGGTGCACCCACATACATGCAAGCACCTACACATAACACATAAAATAAAAAATAAATCTGGCCTGGCATGGACCACATGGTGACCATTGCTGCTTGACAAAGTTCCAGCAGNCCACACTTCTCCAGCACCTTTTTACTTTCATTTTAAATGATTCTCAATATTAATGCCTTTCCCTTTGGGAAATTTTGTGCAGGCTTTGGTAAAGGATAAAAAATGTGTACAATGATTAGGCATTATCTGGTAGACTCCTTGGAGACCTAGCCAGTAAGCAGGCAGTACCTGGGCCTGCTCAGGGTCCTGACGTCATCCTATGTAGTCCATTTATGCATGCTCTAAGCCCAATTTAAAAAGCCCAATAAAAAAAAATAAATAAAAAAAAAGGTGGGCTCCACCCATCTTTCGCTCTCTCTCTCCCTCTCTATTCCCATGAGGTCGGGTCTGCACCTCCTCTTTTCCCCCCTTTCCGTCTCTTTTCTTCTCTTCTTCCTCTTCCCTCCTCAGTGCCCTTCTCTCCCGTCCCCTCAATAAAATTCTCCACGTGAGTGCCATCTGCATGATGTATATCTCTCCGCAGTTCCCACCTGCAGTGACCGCCGCACGCCGTTTTTAAAATACAACAATGATAGCCGCTCTAAACAAAATAATTTTTTGGAAAAAAATCCCTGCCACTGTGAAACCAGGAATTCCATCGTGCTCTCCTAATTACACCACGAATAGGAAAATTAGAGATTTACTGGACATACCTGATCCTAAGGTTAAAATGCGTACAATTCAAATTCAGAGCCTGAGGCTATTAGGGGCACGAGTTCAGTTAATAAATGTAGAGAAATTAGAAGGGTACAGTATAATCCCTCCGGGGAGCATTATGAAGGGAACAGGCCCGTAGAGTAAGACTAAGAAATTGTAGTATAGTGTCTGCTCCCCAGAAGACCTTTTTCCAAGGTCAGGTATTTGGATAACGGTTTCCATTCCCCTGCTTGATAAAGGAGTCATTCTTTTGTTTTTGTTTTCGTTTTTGTTTTTTTGAACATAAAAACAGGTTATAATTCAAAAGTCCAGAGTTACTTGAAACTGGAAAATATTTTCTCTGTAGAAAATAGTAAAAATGATAACATTTCCCAATAAGCCCTTTTAAACCATATAATAGCTGAATTATACATATAAATATTGATTAGATTCTGGGATACAGAAGAAACCTATCTTCATCTGTTCAGAGAGCTATATTTTACTTAAGTTGTGTAAGTGAGATTCCTATTCATCTTCCCCTGAATGACTATAAAGCAGTCATTCTTATCTTTAACAAGAGGAACCTGTGGCCCTTTTATTAACATATGACTGGTGCCTATTGTCGAGGCCAATGCTAGATTCCTCAATTCCTGATCTCAAGCCACACCCCAGCTCACACGCCCCTTGTCTCCAGTTTAATCCTATGTGCAACTATACGTATAAAGATGTAATCTTTCCTCAATTAAAGGCTGCTGGCAGCCATCCCGATTTGCCCTCAGTTCGTGTCTGTCTCCTCTGCCATCCCCCGCTGACTCCACACATCCTCTTTGGGACCTGAACCACCACCATCCTATATCTTCTGCACAAATCCATTTAAAAGGAAATATTTAATCTCAGAGCTGGAGAGATGGCTCAAGTTAGGAGTGCTTGCCGCTCTTCCAGAGGACCTGAGTTCAGGATCCCAGCACCCATGTCATGTGACTTACATCTGCCTACCACTCTAATTCCAGACACAATGTTAGGGGAGATAGGAAGGCCTGGAGGGACCTCTGTGACACTTGCCTTCATGTTAAAAGCAGAGCATGCAAGAGGTAGGCCAGGGAGTGTGTTTGTCCAGGGAGAAGGGAATCAAAGGGACTAACCACAGTGTGGGTGTGTGTTGTGGGGAGCCGGAGTGCTGAGGCCCTTCTGAACAAGCAGGAGAATGGCCTGCCACAAACACGGGAAGGCAGAGGTAAAACTGGAATTCTTATCCAGCTTGCCTCACCCCTGCCCACTCCTAGGATCCCTTCCCACCAATCTTAGCCCTACCTCTGTGCTCTGCACCAGCCTGTGACGTTCCAGGTCACATCAGGCCTTCTGTATGCACTCTGTACTTTTCTTCCTGCAAGTGTGATCATTGTTTTTGTATAGTTTCATGACTCTTTGACCAAAACTTAGGTAGCTCTGTCCTTCATGGACCGTGTTTGGTCACCTACAGAGTACCAAGAGCCTGCCTCAGTGTCTGGCCCAAGTTGTGCTCACTATAGCTTGAGTGTGTAAATGGATAAGTGAATGAATGAGCAAATGGATGAANGAATGGGAAGAGTCATTGACACACTCTCAGGACTCTAGGCTCAGTATTCTTTCTGGAAATTCCTCCGAGGGTGCAATTTTAGGGCCTGCAGTTCCCACTGATGACTCTAGTTGGTGCCCAGTGGCGCTTTCCCATGGCAGGGTCCTGATGGGACCATTGCTGTCTCTGCTCTCCAGCCTTAGCTCAGCTCAGTTGCTCTCTCTAGAGGTCACTAGACAGCTTCCTGATATGAGTGACAGCTTCCTGTCACTACAGGGAAGGCAGACTGGCCCAGGTGGGAAGTGAAGTGGATGTAGGTGGTTTTCTTTGGTTTTTTGTTTTTTTCAAGTTTAGCTTTGGAAGAGGGGAAACTTAGGGTGATGATTTGAGGTCAAGGCAGTTTTTTCGGGTTTTTTGTTGTTGTTTTTTGTTTTCTTCTTTCTTCCTTTCTTTCTTTTCTTCTTTTTTTTTAGAGATTTAAATGCATTTAAGTGTCAGTTGGAATGAGAAGAATCCCAGGAGAAAGAGAGTCCTCAGAGTCTGTTCTCATTAACTAGCTGTTCTTTCTGGCCAGAATTGGCTGAGGTCCCACACAGTGAGGCCTCCCCTCCCCACAATTCCATCAGGGGATGCTAGACCACCACATAGGACCTGGAAGAGAAATGTTCAGAATGAGTTNGAGTCACTGACTGATTACCCACTTCCAACTTGTGAAGAGGAGGGAAGGTTTCCAAGAGAGGCCTCAGGGTGAAGAGGATTTTCTGGTGCTGGCTCTAGCCTCCCATGGGACACCTGGGGAACCTGCAGGGTGGTTCCTGGAGCCAGGGACACAGGGATGTGTTCTGAGAGGGATGATCATATGGGCATGGAGCAGATCGGGGGTCACAGGTGTGAGGGGGGCAGGAGCTGGTCTAGAGCAGGGTGTCTCCAATTTTTGTACTTACAACCCCTTTTTACTCAAGAAATGTTTATGTGACTCTGATATATAAATCTATAAAATAGGCGCACCAACTGGGCTGGTGAGACAGCTCAGGAGATAAAGGCACTTGCCACTGAGTTGATCCTTTGAATCTATGTGGCAAAAGTCACCCTCTCGCCTCCTCAGATGTATTGTAACATGTGTGTGCCCCCTCCATACAAATAGACAAAATAAAATAATTAAACTTTTTCCTCTTATAACCCCACTTGTACTTGAGAAAATTGTGTGGGACCTTCATCTATAGATATATGCATACAAATAAAAAACTTATTGATAATAAATTATAAATAATTGTATTTTTAAAATTTGTGGCATACATATCATTTTACCATTTATTAAAGATGAAAGAAAATTGCATACTAACGAGAGGGATGTATCTGCTCATTTTTACATAAAAAAAAAAAATCAAATCTGGGCTGAATGATGCTGCAGGCCAAAGAGCATCTTCAACATTTTTCAGAGTTGATTGACATTTTGATTTTATGATTGCCAAGGCTGAGAATGCTGCTTCACATAAATGNGCAGAACAAAATGGCAGAGGTATGTTTAAGGCCATTTCAAANACTGTTGGGAATCCTGTTGCTAATCCCAAACCAGATTCATTAAAATGACTTTTTATGAAACTCCAGTCAACAACTCAAACAGTACTTTTTATTGTCTTGCACGTATACGTGTCTATGCATGTTTCATGTGTGTGGTTGCACATGTGTGGACAGCCGTGGGGAGGCCTCCTTGACTACTTTCCACCTTACATATTGATCCAGCTAGCCAGCTTGCTTGGAGGATCCTGTCTCCACCTACGGAGTGCAGGATCATGGGCAGGCATGGTGGCATTTATGTAGGTGTAGAGTTCTGAATTCTGGTCCTTATGCTGGCACAACAAACATTTTAACCACTGAGTCATACCCTCAGCCCCTCAGACAGTAATTTTTTAAAGATTGATTTTATTTTTTATGAGTGTGGGTGGGTGGGTGTGCACATGCTCCTGTTTTTATGCCGCATGTGTGGGCACGCCCCTAGAGAGCAGAAGACGGTGTTAGATCCCAAGTAGGCAGAATTATAGGCAACTGGGAGCCACCCAATGTGGTGCTGAGAACTGATCCCAAGTCCTCTGGAAGAGCAGTAAACACTCTTAACTGCTAAGCCCTCTCTCTAGACCTCAGAAAGCAGTTTTTAAAATTAAGCATTCTACATGATACAATCCACAAATATACTAATTTTAAACTTACATGCTGAGACATGACAATAGGAAAATATTATCTCTTTTTGTTGTTGAGACAGAGTCTCACTATGTAGTCTGAATGGCCTGGAACTCTCTGTAGAGAGGCTGGCCCTGAACTCACAGAGGCCCACCTGCCTCTGCCTTCCTAGTACTGGGATTAAAGGCGTGCACCACCACACCTGGCCTTTTCATTCTATAACTAAGCTATTGCTTCTATCTGAGCAGAAAGCTTTGTATGCACGGTAAAGCCACTAAGTCTGAGTGTTTTTGGCAACTAACTGCGGTAAGTGTTATGTGGTGGGACAGCAGCAAAGAGCGAAGTATGCCCTGTGTTCTGAACGGAGGCTGCAGTGAAGCTGTGTGATGCAATATGCGTGAGCACTGCCAGAAGTATCTTGGGTTCATTATATTTCTGATTTTGGATTAATTTGTGGTTGTATATCCAGGAACCTCTTAACAAGTTTTTCATAACCACTACCACATTCAGTAAAAGGACCCCATGTGGAGTACAGGGGTTAAACCCACAGCCTCCGGCATACTGCCACTGAATTACATGCTTCACTCTTTTTTTTTGTTTGTTTTGTTTTGTTTTGTTTTTTTCGAGACAAGGTTTCTCTTTCCTGGCGCCTTTCCTGGAACTCACTCTGTAGCCCAGGCTGGCCTTGAACTCACAGAGATCCGCCTGCCTCTGCCTCCCGAGTGCTGGGACTAAAGGCGTGCGCCACCACGGTCCGGCTCATGCTTCACTCTTATTTGATTTTTAAATCCTTTTTTGAGCCAGGATCTCATGCAGTCCAGGTTGGCCTCAAACTCACTATTAAGCTGAGGATGACCTTGAACTTCTGATCCTCCTGCTTCCACTTCTCCAGTGCTGTGATTACAGGTGTGGCAGCAGGCCTGGTGTCTGTGGTACTGAGGATGGAACCCAGGGCTTTGTGAATGCTAGGCAAGTACTTACCAGCTGAACTAGAAGGCCACCCTTTGTGTGTCTGAGAGTATCTCACTATAGAGTCCAGGTTTACCAGCCCTCTTGCCTCTCCGCCTTTGGAGCACTGGGATTACAAGTGTGCACTGCCATGCCCGGATGTCTGGAGACATTTTTGATGGTCGTGACTAGAACGTACTACTGGTGTGGTTGTCTAGTGTGGAAAGGCCAGCGAGGCTGCTAAGTAGCCTATACTGTGCAGGCTGGAGGCAGCTGAGAGGGGAGGAGGGTGTGGAGTTTGTCCGAGGATGCTAGTGGAGCTCCTGAGACGGCCAGAACTTCTTTTGTGGTATAAGAGCCTTGTCTCCTGGGAGTAAGGGGGATGGGAGGGCCTTGGGTACTTGAGCAAATGGAAGACTGCAAGAATCCTGCAAAAAGAAATATATAACACATGACAAGGCTGCTTAGGTATCAGACAGCATGTAAGGGGCTTGCTGAGGCTGCAACTCAGTTGGCTCTGTGTGTTCCTAGCTATTCCTGCAGACGTGAGGGCTGAGGAATGTGTGAGATGCAGCCTCTAGGGACTTTGGAGGGGACATGCTACTTGGGGCTAAGGTGGCAAGCAGCAGATATGGACCCTGATCCCAAGGATGTGGGGATCCCTTACAGAGTGGAAAGGAACACTGAAGACCTGGGTCTGGGAAGAGAGGTCCCGGTGCCCTCACCAGTCCTGACAGTGTCCTATCTGGTCCCTACAGGGATTCACCCACCCCAACATCTTGCTTCCTTCAAGGGTCAAAGTCCTTGTGTCCAGATGGGCTGGTGCCTCCTCTTCACCCTCCTCTCTACTGTTTCTGACTCCCGTAGTGACCAAAGTGTCCTTCCCAGAGTAGTGACCAAAGTGTCCTTCCCAGAGCCAGGGAAGGAGAAGCAGGACCAAGAAAGCAGGCATGCAGGAGGCTCCGGGGCCATGTCAACTTGACCAGGAGAGGTCTGGGGTGATCAGCTTCTGGAAGGTACTCCCCATTGCCCAGGAGTCCCTTCATATTTGAATGTGAGTGTGTGTATGTGTGCCTCAAACTCAGAGATCTACCTGCCTCTGCCTTCCAAGTGCTAGGATTAAAGGCGTGTGCCACTATGCCCAGCCAAATGTATATATTTTAAACTATAATGAAATAGCTGAGGCTGAGTAACTTTATAAAGAAAAAAATTGGGAAAAAAAATAGCTGGGTGGTGGTGGCACACGCCTTTAATCCCAGCACTTGGGAGGCAGAGGCAGGCAGATTTCTGTGAGTTCAAGGCCAGCCTGGGCTACCGAGTGAGTTCCAGGACAACCAGGGCTAGACAGAGAAACCCTATCTCAAAAAACAAAAAGAAAAAAGAAAAAGAAAGAGAAAAAATGGGGGTTGGNTAGATGGCTCAGTAGTTAAGAGCACTGGTTACTCTTCCAGAGGACCCAAGTTTAATTCCCAGCCCCCACATGGCAGCTCAGCCCATCAGTGTTAACCCTTTCTGCACCAGTGATCTCCAGGCACCTCTTCTTCCCCCCTCCCTCTTGCCCTTCCCCTCTTTTTACCCCTCCTCTTTCTTTCTCATCTCCTCCTCTTCCCCCTCCCATTTCTCCTCCTCCCCCCCTCCCTTCACCAGTGCTTCCTCTTCCTCCTCTTCTATTCAGCTGAGGCCAGGCTAGCCTTGAACTCAGGCTCTGCCTGCCTCTGCTTCCTGAGTGTGGGGTATTACAGGCCTATATATATCACTACTCTCCACAGTCCCCACTGCCTCTTAACCCACAGGGGACCAAGCTTCTCACACGGAAACTTTTAGGGGGCAAATGACAATCAAAACTCAGTAGGAGGTGACCAAACCGCTGAGTCTCAGACACCCTTGAGACCCAGATGAAAGCAGACCACACAAATGATTCGGGGATTGGTGGACTCTCAGTCTAGACCTTCCTCAGTGGGCCTCTCTCTTCCAGCAGGCACCCATCTGGCTCAGCTGCAAGTCTCTCTCAGGATCCACAGTTTATTTCCCACTCACAAACACGTGGCTCACACAGCAGGCCCGCAGGCCTCTTCTTAACCTTGTACCATTTTTTTCCCCCTAAATGGCAAGGCACTATTTTAGTGACTGTTTCACAGAGGAAAAAACACTGTCTGTCCTTGTGATTCATTTGGTGGGTTCTAGTGATGCTGTATTGATTCATGCAACTCACCCGGCATCTGGTACGAATTAAATGGGACTTTCTCTTGGTGACAGCAAAACCCAAGATTAAACAAGCTGAACAGTAAAAAGAAGCCCGAGGACACTCAGGCGTTTGAGTAATCTTGGGGACTGGAGTCCGCTGGGTCAGCTGTGGTCTGTCCTCTGAGCACTGGGCTGTGTCTGGCTTCACAGTCTCCACCCCTCCCTTTTCACAGGTGACTCATTGCAGGTTCAACAGCAGCCTGTGATGTCTTAGTAAACTCTGGAGCTGTTATCCCAGTTATACAGCAGGGGAAACGGGCCAGCCAGCCCTGAAACCATCACCTAGGGAGCCAGGTCTCCTCTGCTTGTTCCAGGAAGCCTTCCCCAGAACCCCAGAGGACAGCCAGCGGTTTTTAGTGAGGGGGGGTTTTGCCATCTGAGGGGCATTGGGAAACGTCTGGGACATTTTTGGTTGTCACAGCGGGGAGTGGCAGCTGGCATCCAGTGTTGGGAGGAAAGGGCTGCTGCTGCTTACACTGCTCATGGCTCACATGTCCAGAGAGCAGAGATTGAGAAACCAGGCTCTAACCCAAACTGACCCCAGTGCCTAAGTGACACACGGTCCCCANGCCACCAACTGATGTAATGGAGAGGCCTCTAGTTATGGTGAAGACGTGAAAAAGCATGAGATTTCTCTGTTTAAGAAGATAATATGTGGCTGGCAGGATGGCTCAGTGGGTAAAGACGCTCATTTGCCAAATCTGACAACCTGAGTTTGATCCCTGGGACCCACATGGTGGGAGGAGAGAACCGAGTTCTTCAGGTTGACCTCTGACCTCCCTTCACATGTGAGACACAGCATATACACACGTACACATACAAAGTTGGGGTAAATAAACCGGTGGGGAGTAGCTTGTTAGATCACAGAGGCGCCTGTAGACACCAGCATGTCTTATGTTCTATCTCAGTACCTTCTTTAAGTGCTAAACTCTTAGCATGTAGCAGGCCCAAGGCAGGATGGGACAATAGGATTAACTTCCTAAATTACAGTCCTATGTCCNGTCTAGTACCTTCCACTAATCTACTAACTCAGAGACGCTTCCCCTTTGAGCTCAGAGAACCCTACCCTCTAAAGCCTATAAAAGTGAGGAATTTTCTTTCTTCTTTGGTTACTATTGGATTNCTTTTTTAATCCCAGCCTCTCCTGCTGTGAGTGGCCAGTGTTCTTAAAGAACCTGATTACCTGAAATCAGTGTATCTCTGTCCCGAACAAGGAAAAAAACTTTGTTAACTAAAACATGGCTGGTCTAACTCTGACCTAATCCTTCCATACTGGGTTATAGTATATGACCTACCTGTGTCCAGAGCCAAGGGCAGCTATTAAAGCTATGTCTGGAGGCTGACTTGAAAAGGCGTGCTGGAACTAAACAGGTGTCCTCTCTGGAGACTGGCGAAGGCACACAGAGGGGAGGGGCAGTGGACAGACTGTGGGAGCTGAGGAGGGAAGCTCACACTAAGTACCTATCACAGCCATATTGGAAGCATTGGGGAGGAGTCTAAGGAGGTGAGGAGGCAGGTGCCCAGGCCCAGGCACACAGTCCGGGATGATGGACACAGCAGTGCTGACGGAATATACCTTGTTTCGTGCCTTGGGGGCGCGGAGTTAGCTCCTGAGATTCTTTAGATTCGTGTAATGCTCTATACTTGAGTCACACAGAATTTTTTTNAATCACCAAGACCATCCTGATGACACTAAAGGGTCAGGAAAAGTTGAGTTCTTTTTCTTCTCTTAGGTCAGTCCTTGGGGTCTCTCCTCAGTCTACGGGCTCTGTGGGCCTCCTGCTTGATTTCTCAGGGATTCTGGGGATNCATTTCTTCCATGTATGTATATTTGTTCATTTAAAAGTATTTTAGGGCTGGCNCTGCAGCTCAGTTGGCAGAGTGCTTGCCTAGCATGCNGTCTGGGTTTGATCCNTGGCATTGCATAAAAACAAGCATGCTGATNCATGCCTGTAACCCCAGAACCCAGGAGGCAGAGACGTGGANGATCNGAAGTTCAAGGTCAGCCTAGGCTACACAGGAAGATTGAGGCCTCCCCCAAAGTATTTTTAAGTGGAAGTATGGCATGCATATAGTATATTAGATTTTTTTTCTCTGACATATGCCTAAGAGAAACAATTTAAAAAGAGGAATGATTGATTTTGAAACATAGTTTCAGAGATCTTAGTCCAACATTGGCTGGATCCAGTGCTGTTGGCCTGAGGCAAGGCACGGGGCTGCCTACTTCATAGCAGTCAGGAAGCATGGAAAGAGATTCAAGAAGGGACCAAGAGCCAGGTATAGGCCCCAAAGGTAGTCGCCCCCCTCCCCAGTGGCCTACTTCCTCCAGTTAGACCACACTAGCTGAAGTCTCCACCACCTCCCAAAATAGCACTGACAGCCAGGGTCTGTGCCTTCAACATGAACCTGTGAAGGACATTTCNGATCAAACCGTAGCATCTAGCAAAGCACACAGACCTGAAGTGCAGCATTTGCAGAACTCTTACAGACATTCGCAAGACACAGGACCTGGACAGGAAAGAAGACAGGGTACTCCATACTTCTGACCCTCAGAGCCATGGATCAGACTACGAGCAACTGGTTGGTTTGTTCATATGCTGTAGACNGAACTGTGATACCCCAAACTTCAGATGGTTGGGCTATGGCTGCAGAGGAGGCTCAGTGGTTAAGAGTGCTTGTTTCAAATCAGGAGGACTAGAGTTTGGNTCCCAGTATCCATGTCTCNAGCCAAGCCTTCCATGCATGCTTGTAACCCCAACTTGGGATGGCATAGAAAGAAACAAAAGACCATGGGGGCTTGCTGGCTTGAGAAACTCATGTCCTAGGTTCATGAAGAGACCCTTGTCTCAAAGGAATATGTGTGATAGAGGAAGACACATGAACCCTCTCCTGGCCACAGGTGCACATACTCACACCAATGTGTGCATATGCAGATGAACACACATAGAGACAAATCTATCTATCATCTATCATCTATCTATCTGTCTATCTATCTATCTATTTATCTATCTATCTATCTATCTATCTATCTATCTATCTATCTACCATCTATCTGTCTATCTATCTACCGTCTGTCTATCATCTATCTATTTATCTATCTGTCTGTCTATCTATCATCTATCTGTCTGTCTGTCTATCTATCATCTATTTATCTGTCTGTCTATCTATCTATCTATCTATCTATCTATCTATCTATCTATCATCATCATCATCTTTTTTTAAACTTTGTAAGTTGAAGTCTTCCCCTTCAGTGTGGCTGTATTTGAAGATAAGAGCTTGGTAAAGCATTATAGTTAAATGAGGTCACAGGGTGGGGCCTTATAAGAAAACTGACACCAGAAGTCTCTGTGGGAATTCACAAAGAAGCGGTCATATGGTCACAAAGCAAGANGGCAGCCATCTACAGGCTAAAAGAAGAGGCCTCAGAATGAAACTGAGCTTGTCAGAACCTTGATCTTGGACATCCCTACCTCCTCAAATTAATTTCTGGTACTTAAGTTACCTGGCTTCGATGTCTTCTTGTGATCCAAGNAGACTAACACCATGTGGCCTGTGGCAAGAACAGAGAGACAGGAAAGCTTTTAACGGAGAAGTNCCCTTAGTGGGAGCTTGGGCAGCTGACCATACTCTGGACTAGAGTCTGTGCCCATGTGAGTGGGAAGCCAGTGCTAGCAGACAGCCTGGAGGCCAGACAGTGGAGTGTAGCCCATGTCCGAACTGACTTGGACAGCCTGCAAGGAGACGTTGGATCAATTTGGAGCTATAGTTAAATGTCAACCAACAGCCTTGCACCCATCTGTCCCCGAGAAAGCACTTTAAGACGTCCAACAATCCATCAAGACTTTCCTTTTATTTTCTTGGTCCAAATGCGAGCCTGGTGGGGAGGTCCATCTGAGCACTGACTTGTGAGGAAAAACCCACCCACACTTTGGAATGGCTTTTTTGTAAAGGACCAGCCAGCTCTGGAGAGACTTCCTCAGTGTGGACGCAGCTCCGCCCTGGAGTGAAGTGACAGCCTCTCCTCACTTGAATATTGGTGAAATCTTAGTCAGAANTAGTTGGGAGGGGTCAGTCTTTCTCTAGCCCCCCTTAAGTTTGACATTNTCCTATAGGTTGTCACTCTGTGTGTTAACTTGCTGATGACAGAAGGCATTAGTCCCTGTCTTGGCTATTGCTTGTATTTATGTCTCTAGAGTAGAGTTTTCATCCCTTTCTTGTTGCTTTTCTATTTGTCTCGCTGTGTTCCCTCAGTGTTTCTGTGTAGCCTGCTCACCCTCTGCATCTCGATGCTGCCCTCTCCCTCCAGGATCTTTCTAAGCAGAGGTGGAAGGTAGGGGCAGAATGCAATCCAGAGCCACTGTGGGGCTCCTTCAAGGCCGAGCAAGGGAATACCAAAATGAGGGGCTCCTCTGGGGTCTTCAACTTTCCCACTAATGCCTTCTTTAAAGAGGGTGTTTTGTGTTATACTTTATGCCCGAGTGTGTGTGTACAAGTGTGTGTGTGTGTGTGTGTGTGTGTGTGTGTGTGTTTGTCTGAGACAGGATCTCATATATCTCCAGCTGACCTGGGACTCTCTGTGTGACAGAGGATGCCTTTACTTACTATCCTACCTCCACTTCCAGAGTGCTGGGATCATAGGCATGAATCACCACACTTGGCTTATGAATGATGTGGATTGAGCCCAGGGCTTCCTGTTTACTAGGCAGGCACTCTACAACTGAACTNTAAACCCAACACCTCCATTTATTTGTTTGTTTATCTATTTATTTGAGACAGGGTTTCTCTGTGTAGCCTTGGCTGTCCTGGAGCTTGCTCTGTAGACCAGGCTGGCCTCAAACTCACAGAGATNTGCCTGCCTCTGCCTCCCGAGTGCTGGGATTAAAGGCACACACCACCGATGCCCGGCTTCAACACTTCCTTTAATCCCAGTACTGAGGATGCAGAGATAGAAGCAGGTAGATCTCTGTGAGTTCAAGGCCAGATTGGTCTACATAGCAAGTCCCAGGCCAGCCAGAGCTACAGTGAGACCGTGTGTCTGTGTGTCTGTGTGTGTGTCTGTGTGCCTGTGTGTGTGTGTGTGTGTCTCTGTGTGTGTCTGTGTGTTTCCACTCAGAGCCAAATGTGGTGGTGCAAGCCTGAAATCTCACTATCTAAGAGATTGAGACAGGAAGGATTATAAGTTTGATTCAGGCTAGATGCCTTAGTGAGGGTTACTATTGCTGTGATGAAACACTATGACCAAAACCAAGTTGGGGAGGAAAGGGTTTATTGGATTTACACTTCCACATCACTGTTCATCGCAGAAGGAAGTCAGGACAGGAACTCAAACAGGATGTGTACCTGGAGGCAGGAACTGATGCAAAGGGCATGGAGGGGTGCTGCTTACTGGCTTGCTCAGCTTGCTGTCTTATAGAACCCAAGACCACCAGCCCAGGAATGACATCACCCACAATGGACTGGGCTCTCCCCCATCAGTTACTAATCAGGAAAATGTCTCTTACAACCTGATCTTATGGAGGCATTTTCTTAATTGAGGTTCCCTCCTCTCAGATGACTTTAGCCTGTGTCAAACTAGCCAGTATTCTAGACTACACGGTCAGACTCTGTCCAAATAAACAAACAGAAATTTATGTTCTCAGTTCTGGCAGTGGAAGATGAGAGCAGTGTGGCACATGGTCTGGTTCTGGTAGGGTCCTGATCTGAGTTGCAGAACTTGGATCTATCATTGTATNCTCGACACAGTAGAGAAGACAGGAGAGGCAGATCATCTCTGGGTTTGTTTCATAATGGCAGGAATCCCATTCAAGAGAGTTTCATCCTCATGACCTCATCACTTTGGGAATTAGGGTTTTTGGTTTTCTCCT